>WEIT01013332.1:5966-108430 GCA_013389985.1 Dryoscopus gambensis
GCCCAGGGCAGCTGCTGGCGCCGTGCGGGCCGCCTGGCCCGGCCCTGCCCCACGCACCTGGCCCAGGAGGATCCCGGCAGAGACAGGCTCCAAAGCGTGTTAAAATTAAATCCCCAGCCCCCGGGGTCCCTCAGCCCCCCTGCCGGGGGAGCTCGGCACAGGAGGGGCTGGGATCGGGTGACAGCTCTGCCCGAGAGGCCGCGGCTGCCCCGTCCCTGGAAGTGCTCAAGGCCAGGCTGGACGGGGCTTGGAGCAGCCTGGGCTCGTGAAGGGTGTCCCTGCCTGTGCGAAGGGCGTGGGACCGGGTGATTTATAAGATTCCTCCAACCGAAACAATTCCATGATTTTGTGAACCCATGCTGGGAAATGTTGTCACCCATTCCTGTCCCATTGCTCCCAAAAGAAGATTCTGTAGTTTTCAGGCTCCGTTGGCCAGCTAATGATTGCCTAGTCCTTTAATTGGGTTAATAAGGTGCTCCTTTCCTGTGGTTATGATATGGATAAATTCATAATACTTGGGAATTGCTGGGATGAGGACAACGATACAGGGAAGCATCCATGTAGGAATGTCTGTTCATTGCCATGCCTCTGCCCTGGGAACATCACTGCCCAGTAAAGACCTTCTAAAACTCTTGTTTCTGTTTGGTTGTTGGGTTTTTTGTCTTCCAGACCAAACAAAATTAAATGCCTTTGGCTGCTGTAAATGTTGTTTCTTCCATGGAAAATGGCTGGAGCTGTTTGCTTGCTCCTTCCTGTCCTCAGAGAGTGGAAGAATGGGTAATGTGAAAAAAGATTGTGAAGCTGTGCCAGCCCACACTTACTTGTGATAGCCTCGTGTAGGGACCCCAGGTGGCACTTTGGCTGCACTGATGAGTAAATCCTTCTCAGCTGGATCTCCTGGAGTGCAGGAATTGCTCGTACAGCAGAAACTGAGGGAATGAGACAGCTAAGCATCTTTTAAGATCTAGAACTTTTCTCCAGTGTCTGTTCTAAATTTACTGAGTTTTTTTTTTTTAAAGTGGAGATCTGCTGGGAAAGGCTCAGTCAGCCTCAGAGGAGTCTGTGTGTTCCATCTGTTTCCATCCCCACTGGCTGGGGTGGGAGTGAGGAACCACTTTGTAATTAAAGTTAAGAAATATCTTCTGACGGCAGCGCTGGGACTGTCTTTGTGGACAGTTCGGGTGTCACCAGGTGAGATGGGTGTCTCCTACCACTGCCTAGAGTAATTTGCAGTTGGTGAACCATGGAATCGTGATTCTCTGATTCCCTGACTATCCCAGGATTCAAAGGTGGTGTCTCGTCTCGGCTCCCTCGCCAGTTAAGCTGTACTTGTAGTGCTTACTCTGAGGAAGGGGAAGCAGTGAAGTTACAGTCAATGTCAGTTCATGTTTAGGTGGAGTTTGGATGATTTTAGTTGCACTTGTAAAGCGTGTGCAGGTTCTGCTTCATTAATGTGTCTGAGGGCATAAAAGGTAATACGTATTTGGAGTTAATGAAGTACTACATTTGGAGTTAATGAGGGAAAATTCAGCTCCTGGTGGGGCATTCATAGAGTCACAGAATCATGGAACCTTAGAATGGTTTGGGTTGAAGGGACCTTCAAGACCATTCAGTCCCACCCCCTGCCGTGGGCAGTGACAGCCCGGCCTTGAACACTTCCAGGGATGAGGCAGCCACAGCTCTGGGCCGCCTGTCACGGCCTCACCATCCTCGCGGGGAGTAATTTCTTCCTCACAGCCCATCTAACCCCTCCCTCTGGCGGTGGGAAGCCATTCCTCCTTGTGCTGTCATCCAGGCCCTTGTTGGAACAAGGAGCGCCTGAAGGGGCTCCAAGAGAGCTGGAGAAAAACTCTGGACTAGGGCATGTGGTGTGATGATTGTATGATCTGTCTAAGAAGAAGCACCAGTAATGAATCAAACTCCTGTTTGATTCTCTCATACAGGGGCTGAGACCCAGCAAACCTGACCAGGACATCAGACAGCAACATGAGGAACTGCCAGACATGGAGGTACCAGGGTGAGAAGGTGAGAAAAGCCCAAATAGTGCTGGTAGGAGTGGCTGGATTCCAGGGGTAGTTCCGGGGAACCCCTGTGAGGGAGGGATGCTGCAGATACCCCGAGTTCTGGAGACCTCGTGGTGCAGAACAGGATGAGAGTCCTCAGGTCGCTGTGTAAGTGACGCCGTGGAGAGGCAGGTGAGAGGGAACCCAGCCAGAAGGACCATATTTAGTGATGAATGAAGCAAAACTGGGACCAAAGGGGAGGATGTAATTAAAGGCTGATTGTTTTTCTGGGAGAAGATCAAAAGGAAGGAAAGGAGGGATGAGCAGAGAAAAGGATGGTCAAGAAGCAGTAAAGAGGATCAGAAAATATGCAAATGGTGGAATCGAGGGCATTTCGGGGCACCCATCAGGCAGCCCCGCCTTCGGTCAGTGGAGCCTGGGGCAGGACAATGGACCAAACCTCTTTTCCTGACTTACGGTGTGTGTTGAACCTGGGTTTGCAGCTGGGAGGTCTTGGAAAGAATGGGCAGGGCATAACCCTGGAGTGGATTGGTGGATGGATAAATGGATAGAACATCCTGGTACCACCATATCTGTGCCCATTCCAGGCCTGTTGACACTAACCCAGAATCGTAGAATGCTTTGGGTTTGAAAGGCCCCCCAGCATCATCTACTTCCATCTTCCCAACAGCCTTAGAAAACCTTGCCAGGATGAAATGCCATAGAAATGGTATCTCACAATAAATTGTTCTGTCACGGAAGTGCTCAGTATCCCTTCTGCCCATGCCAGACTCGAACAGATGTTTTCACTGGGCATAATGCTCCCTTCTGCTTTTTTTTGCCTGAGTTTTCCTGAACAAACCTTCTTTTGGTGAGCAATGTCGTAAAGTCCTGCCTGCCAGCGTGCTGTTTCACACCCCTGGTGGGTTATGTCCATTGTTCCTCCAGCTCTGATGATGCCTCACAGAATTCACCTGCCAAAAGCAGCTGGCAGTAACAGCACAGTGCTCCCCTGCCACATCCAGTGGGAGAGGGAGGGAGGAAGAGAGAACGGGAGGGAGCAGCTGCCAGAGCAGGAGTGCAGTGTGGGATCGCAATAAAACTCCAAATTTATCCTCATTCCGTTCTATGGAATACAGAATTCTAGTTTCTGCATGGAGGGATGTGATCAGGACATGGATGATGTGCTGCTGGAGATGCTGGAGACAAAATCCATTGGAAGAGATAGTGAGTTTGGAGTAATTTTATCTGTGTATATTGAGAAGCTGATAAGAAGGAGACCACTGAGATGGTGAAAAAGAAATCTCTGTGAGCCTGCCTTCCCAGCAGCTGCAGTAAGGGAGGCTGTGTGCCATGGCAGAAGAGGTGGGGGAAAAGTTCTCTCATTTATAAGAGTAATTGCTCTCTTATTGATTCCTTATACATAGGAACTTTGAGGTGAGATTACGTGTTCCTGCGGGAACCAGGCCCGGGCTGTCTGGGAGGGTCGGTCCTCCAGCAGTGCACTGCTGCAGTCTGATGCGTTGCTGGTTATGCCTCAGGTGAAATACAGATGTCAGGTTTCTGAACACTTATTTACAGCCTGCTTTCACTTCAGAGTGAAATGGGTTGATTTCAGTACCACTTTATTACACTCTTTGGTACAGGGTGTGAAATCAGCTTGTGCTTTGGTCACTCTGTGGTGTAAAAGGAAAAGCAGAGGACAGCCTAAAAGAAGGGAATGAGTTTGGAGTGGGGGCAGGGAGTGCCTTGTTGCAGAAAACAAGGAATTGGCCCTTTACAGCAGGGAGGGGAGGTTCACTTTGTCCTTACAGGAAGGGCTGTGGGCTGCGGGGTCTCCTCCATCAGGAAGGCTCTCTGGGGGCTGGTACAGATTTTGGATCAGGCTTTAGCTTGTGTTTAGGTGTGTGGTTCCTTTCTTGTAGCAGGACAGTACCTGCTCTTTGTCCACCTACGGTCAGGGGCTGTTACCCCTCTGCAGCTTTCCTGTGGCACCAGGATGTGATGCACCAGGACACTCGGACCTGGAGGCCAGGGAGGTGGCTGTGCCCAAGGCCCTAAGATGGGCAAACCAAACTCCTGTGCTGCTGGCAGTGGTTGCTGTGGCCTGGGAGGTCCTGCAGTGCTCCAGGTCGGGGGTCTTCCACTGCTCCTTGTGTGTCACTAACGGTGACTGTAAGCACAGAATCAACAAAAACTACACGTAGCAGCAGCAGAAGTGGCACTGAGTTACAACCACAGCTTCATCTCCTCCAGCCATTTGTCTCCAGAAGCAGCTGGTGGCAGGTGGGCAAGACTGGAAACCAGCGTTCTGAGCCTCCGGTTATCCCAGGTGTTCCAAGGGCCAGGTTTCTCAGAGCTGAGGAACAGGTAAATTTGTTGTGGTGGGCAGCTTCCACGCCAGCCCCTCCTCTCTGTTGGCACACAGTCCTTGGAGAGAATCCTACAGTTATTCCTGCCTGCCATTATACATGGAGGGAAATGCAGGGAAGGAACACAACAGTGCCACCCCATCCCTCACCTTACGAACCAATACCAGACAGGATTGGCTCCTGAAACCAAGAAACTTGCATTTAGCAGGATCTGAGGCGTAGGCTGTGCAGGTTCACCCCTGGAGCTGTGTCCAGATATGACATTCTGTGACATTCCCTACCCCTCCATCTCCCAGAGCACGTCTGGGTCGCTGTGCTGCACAAGGCAGGCAGCTGCAAGAGCGGTTCTGGCAAACCTTCCAGCCCAGCCAGCTCCGCTCTGGTGCAACCCTGGAGATCTTTGCATCCTCCCTATATATTGAACTGGGTTATTTCTGTTCCTATTTATATAAAAATCATAAAATTATAGCATGGTTGGGGTTGGAAGGGGTCTTAAAGACCATCTAGTTCCAACCCTACATGAATAATCCCGAAATAAATATCCCTAAATAAAAACCCTAAATTATTTCCATTGATGATGTTTCTGTTTACTTTTGTCTGAAGGGGTAACTACTTCTCATTGCCTAATCAGGGTGCAGTTGTGGTGGGTAAATTGTACACACTAAGAGAGAAACGTGGTGGTAAACCTGAAACTAAGTGGGGAGAAAACGGGTACATTAATCCCAGAGAAGGAGCCATGCCTGGAGCCTGAGTGAGGCTCGCAGTTCAGACTCCTGAACCCTCGTGCTGACCAAGGACAAGGCTGTTCCTGAGGTACCACATGGCACGGCCACGGCCCCTTTTCAGCTGTACCTGTCACACAGGTGGAAGAAGGAGGCCGAGGCCTGGTGCTACCCTGGCTCTAGGAAAAGGAAATCCACCCTCTCTGTCCTGAGACTGCTCCTCTTTCCCTGGGGTGGCACAGCATGGTGCCCATCCATTGAACCAGACTGAGGAAAACCTGGCTGAGCTACAGGAAATGGGGTTCATTTTTACCAGTCAAACTATTTTAAAAAACTTTAATAATGTAAAGAAAATAGTGTTGGGTTTTTTGTTTTTTTTTAAGCAGAGCCAAGTAAGGAAAGCCAAGAGACTGAAGATCTTGCTGGTATCACTGTGTTTTGTATTGGGTTTTTTTCCCATCCCTTGATACTGATATTCTCACAGCTGGCAGTAATTTGGGTGCACATTAATTTCTGCTCCCACGAGCAGGAAATCCAGGAGCAGCTTTGCTGGATTATGCAGTGAGTGACAACCACCACCAAAGTGCTGAAACTGGAATTGGAGACTTCACACAGGGCAAACCACTGTGACTAAAGGCTCTAAAATGTAAAGTAAACTTTATTATCCTTGAACCACAAAATAGATTTCTTTGGTTGTACAAATTTCACTAGTTACAGTCTTGATGCGCTAATTTTCCCTCAGAGTCTCTTGGGAGAGAACGGGAGAGAATCCAGAGACTGGCACCAGGTACCGCACAGGGAAAGGAGAGAAGAATCACAAGTTAGTCACCAAAACCCAGCCAGGATTGTTTCCAAAACTGCTGCTGTTAAAAAGCAAACGCTAAAATTAGATTTAAAAAGGAAAAGCTCAAATTGCTGATGATGGAAGCAGCTGCAGCTGCAGTGTGAGATTATCAGAGTTCCCCCTTCACAAGTCTGTAAAATCAAAACATACAGAGTCAGTTAAAATGATCTGCTGGATTTTGGCATGAAAGGAGAGGCTCAACTAAAAAACTGCACCCAAAAAACTGCATCCAGCTCTTTCCTTCAGCAAATGTACAAGCAGATGTGCCTGTCACTGCCCAGCCACTGTGAGGCTCAAGGTCCAACCCTGGTCTTACTGGGGAGTCAGAGAGCACCAATGGACAGGGAATGGGATTGTGCCGAGCTCGGACCTTCCTCACGGTTAGAGGCAGTGAAAAAAAAGGGGCTGTTTCCCCTCACTAGTGGCAGCAGAGGCTGATGGCAGAGCTGGGAGCAGCAGCTGTGACCTCCACATCTGCGGAGCTCACGTGATACAGAACCTGCTCACAGCCCTTGTTCCACGTGTGGAAACCAGGACTCACACCCAGGACTCACACCCCCACTCGTTTTTCATTTTCCTTTTTCCCTCTTGTGTGGGCAAACGTGCATTTTCCCCGTCCTGCATGGAAAGGGGCCTGAAGCCAATGAGCTGGCAAAGTGGAACTGTGTAGTTATTGCAAGGCACAGGCCGGCCCCGTCCCGCTCCTGGTGCTCCCCGCGGCCCCACGCCCGGCACCCCGTGGCATCCTGCTGCGCCTCGCAGCCAGCCTGGACACTGTGGGCTCCCCACCAGCATCTCCTACGTGTAAGGTCCTGTAACTCCCAACCTGACCCCAGCAACGCCACATTCTACCCATCCCCAGTTCCTGAACTCTACCCACTAAGGTACCTGCTGTCACACCTCCCACCTGTGCCACCGTGTCCTACCCCCGTTATCCTGCTCCCCACTGCTGTCACACACCCCCTACACCCCTGCTATGGCTGTCGGCTCCGACCCGTTCCTGCCCCAGCTGACCAGCCCAGCCCCAGTGCTACAGGAGACGGACTCCTCTGACACTCGTGTGCTCGGGGAGCGGCCCACACCACGTGTGACGAGGGGGACGTGAGCACCCAGGGAGGGACCTGTCCCCAGGACAGCGCCAAGTCCCAGCAGGAGCAGTGTCCCGCCAGGACAGAGGCACAGAGCTGGCTCTGTTTTCCTTGAGCACAGAGTGTCAGTGGCAGAGGGAGGCACTTTGCTGGAATTCTGGTGGGTTTTTTCCTTTTTTTCTTCTTTTTGCCTCCAAGCTTCCCATTCCCAAACACTCCCAAAGGGAAGTGAGGTGACACAGTGCAGGAGGTGGGAGGAGATGCTTTTTGGCAAAAGACAGGAAATTAAACAGGAGCAAAGGCAGGCTGGACCTTCCTCCTGATTCCCACCAGAGGAGAAGCTCCTTTTAACCACTACAAAACCCAAGTTGAGGCAGTAACAGCTGGAGCCCAACACACTCTCACACTCCTACATTCTCCCTGTCCTACCCTTCCCCACACACAATATTTACAGGCTAACGAGCTGCCCACTGTCCTGGCCACCCTTCCTCTCCATCTGCCAGCAGTCAGTCCAGTGTTGTCCCAGTTTTGGGATGTGCCCCAGTGCACTGTTGGGTGAGAAACGAGGGCGGTTCACAGCCTCAGAGGAGTCAGTTGGCCACAGAGCTCACGGGAAGCTCCGGTCCCATCCAGAGTCTGTAGGCAGGGTGGCAGCCTGGGGCTGTCCCTGGAGCACAGGAAGCTCGGCAGGGCTGTGCCAGGCCAGTCCGTGCCCACGCTGTTGGGTCACCTATGTGGGGACAGCTGTCTCCAAACTGCGCCGGCTGTGTCGGAGCTTCCGCTTGCTGCTGTACAGGGCCATGTCCTCCAGTGCTGAGGGAGCTGGTGCTGCTGGATCCCGTGTTCCTAATGCGTCCTCTTCCTCTGGCTGCCCGTCCTGCTCCTGGGGAACTGCAACGGCAAGAGCTGTTTAGGTCTGAAGACAAAGTGCTGGGTCAAGTCAGGTGAGATACTGAGAAGAAATCCTTCCCTGCGCAGGTGGCGAGGCCCTGGCACAGGCTGCCCAGAGAAGCTGTGGCTCGCAGCATCCCGGTCTAATGGAAGGTGTCCCTGCTCAGGGCAGGGGGGGGGACTGGGTGGTCTGGAAAGTCCTTTCCTAGCCAAACCATTCTGTGATTCTGTCAGCACACAGCTGGCACAGTTAATGCAGATGTTAAGGCTATCACAGGATGACAGCGTGGTTTGTGTGGGAAAGAACCTTAAAGCTCCTCTCATTCCACCCCCTGCCACAGGCAGGGACACCTTCCACTAGATCAGGTTGTTCCAAGCCTGGTCCAGCATGGCCTTGGACACTTTCAGGGAGTGTTCCAGGGTATTCCCAGGTGCTAGATTTGGGACAGGACTGGTCTCAGTGCCTCACAGTAACCCCATGCCCAGAACTTTCTGCTGATCTGTAGCTCATGTAGTGACCTCTGTGGACCCTGGGAAGAAAGTGCCACACGTGAGAAGACACCTGCCTGTAACACCCATCATTCACTGAACATGACTGGAAGTGCCAAGCCATGTGAAAAACCAAGTGTCCTGAAATGTTTCTGCTCTCCAGACCATGGACCCTGCCTGACTCAGGTCTGTGGGGGGCTGAGGGGTCCCTCTGTCAGGGAGGGGGAGGAGCATCTTCGGTCACAGACTGGCCCAGCTGGCCAGGAAGGCTTTAACCTCTCTGGCACCACAGACACGGTGGGACGGCTCCCGTGCCTGAGTGTTGGAATGGAGGGATCCAGGCCCTCAGGGAAGGACAGGCAGGGGCAGTGGGGGCAGGGTCACCCTCTGCTGCCCTGCCCAGCTGGATGCAGGGAGCTGCACCTGAGGGGCTTGAGGAGCTGACCAGAGCTCACAGGTCAGGACTGCAGGGACAGGTGACATTCCTGACCAGAAACACTGAGGGGGTGAGATCTCCACAGACAGACGGGAGCAGCCTCCCATTCACAAGCCTTGGTCCTCATGGCAGGGAAATTCAAGCACCCCAATATCTGCTGGAAGGACAACCCAGCAGGGCACAGGCAATCCACGAGCTTCAAGTGCAAATGGGCTCCTGGGAAATCTCTCTAAAGCCCGTAGATGCAGCAGAGAACCTCAGACAGAGAAATCCATGAAGATCTGTCAGACACAAGGCTCAGTGTCCCACCCTCTGCTCCCGGTGCAGGCCTCTGGCAGGGGGAAGCCATCCCCCTTGTCCTGTCACTGCAGGCCCATGTAAAAAGTCCCTCTCCAGCTCTCCTGGAGCCCCTGTAGGCTCCCCGGAGCCTTCTCCTCTACAGGCTGAACACTCCCAGCCCTCCCAGCCTGTGCAGCCCCAGAAGGAACGCCGGGGTTTGGAAGCAGGGGACTGATTCTCAGACAAGGCACACAGGTGTGAAAGGAACATGGAGATAAAAATCCAGCCTGGGTGGGTGGGGGAGGAAATCCCATGGCTTAGAGACAAGTCAGTCCTTTCAGACCCTTGGGCCAAAGGAGCCCCCAAACGTGCAGGCTGAGTGACCCCCACGCAGCACTAAGCTTTAAAAACCTTTGGACTGTGCCCTGGGAAAAGCCCTACTGAAAACAAGCGGGGCAGCTCTGGTGGGCAAACAAGTAGTTAAACCACAGGAAAAGGGCAGGAAGGTGCTGCCACAGGACCCAGCAGCCAGGACTTGGACCTGGGTCAGCATCTTGCAGCTGAGGAGGAGGAGTGATGAAGGCT
The DNA here is from genome assembly GCA_013389985.1 of Dryoscopus gambensis. Classification (NCBI taxonomy): domain Eukaryota; kingdom Metazoa; phylum Chordata; class Aves; order Passeriformes; family Malaconotidae; genus Dryoscopus; species Dryoscopus gambensis. Next base: position 15,676 of record WEIT01013332.1, read on the forward strand.
GTACTGGGAGAGACTGCTGATGCCACCAAGCTGTATCAGGGAGTCAAATGAAGCTCAATTATAACAAAGTGCACCATGATCCATACAGTTGAGGGGTAAAATGATGTGGAAGGGGAAATTTACTGCAAATGTGAATAGATTCCAGAAAGAAAGAACTTTAAAATCAAAGCCTCTGTCTTAAAAAGTGCAAACCTACTGATGGCTGCAGCCTGGAGCAATTCTGGAAGGAACTACTTCCTGCATTTCTTCTTTTATGTCCTTTTCTGGCATTCCCAGTGGCTCTCATCAGAGCCCAGATCAGCCAGAACCTTGTGCTGACTTGGTAAGTTCGTTTTTGCACTACTGGATGATGTTTAAGCTCAATAAAAGGAATAAAATCCTGATTGCATAAAAGAAATGCACCATCCTTAAATGAGATGACAGTTCTGCAGGCACTGGCAGAGATTTCTGCAGACACTGGCAGCTCCCCAGCAACCCCATTTCACTTCTGAGGTTTAGGGATTGGAAAAGATGGGAGAACACAACCCTCTCCTCCTGCACAAAAGTACCACACAGCTACATCTGAGCACTGCAGGCAGTCCTGGTGCCCTCCTCTTCCTTGGAAACTGATGAAACAAAAAAGGTCCAGATGAGAGGGGCAATTATTCCCACAAAGAGGAGCCAGGTTTCGTCAGCCTGGAAAGAAGGGAAGTGCTGCTGTATTGGCTGACACGACTGGCACAGAGCAAGTGAGACGCAGTCACCCACTGCAGCCCAGAAGACACAAGGGAGTTACCAAGAAACAATTAAAGCAAATAAAATGCCTCATTATGGAACCTGATATCACACCACTCCATGGAAGATTAAAAAACCTGGACAGTTTTATAGAGGCTCATTCCATGGCTGATGCAGACACAATGCCTGGCTCAAGACGTGCCTACACAACGGGTGAGCCCAGAAAATTGAGAATACCCATCTACACAAGCTCATTTTCCCTGTTTCTTATGGTCTTACCCCAAGAACCAACTTCCAGCCAAATAGGATCCTGCTGTATCCTGAGCCACTACAGGCTTCACTTACATTCCCATCCTGAGAGAAAACAGAAATCCTGGAGGAAAGCACAGGCATTGCTGCTGGTATGAATCCAGATTCCAGATTTGTGAAATGTTGGCATTTTGGTGGGAAAGAACCTGCGAAATGCAAGTCTGAAGAAGAAAAGGATGGATGTAAGCCTTTGGAGTAGTGGTGTAGCTGAAAAGGCTGGACAGGGATAAATTAAAGCCACAAGAGGGCAGAGAGAACACGTTTGGTTCCTCTGAGTGCAAGAGCTGCGGGGTCCTGGGCAAAGTTCATTATCCAACAGCAATTAGGCCAGGCCAGGATGAGGAGGCACCGTTCCTGGGGAAGCTGCTGCAGACACCAGACAGCCCAGGTGGGCAAAGACCACAGGGACAAAAGAAGCTTCTCACATCCCATAAGCAGGTTTCCACTGACAGCAGCAACACGCAGCCATCAGGGGAATTTCTGGAACCTGAGGGTTACAGGATTGGGAAGCAAAAGACTGTCTCCAGGTGATCTGGAAGAGTTATGCCATAACACGAGGACATTGCATGGTTCCACGCTAAAACTGCTGCTCTGCAGTTCAGTAACTCCACGGCCTCATGGGAACCTTGGAATAAAGGTTTTTAAATACATTTAGGAGAAGGTGACCATGAAGTCAGAGCAGAGAATGGAGGGAACCGTTTCTGCATGGACAAGAGGACAAGGGTGTGCTGGGAGCAGCGAGATGCCAACACTCTCCTGCAGCTGGATATTCTCAGAGCTCCTGATACAACAGCTTGCAAGCACCAAGTTGAAGAACTGCTGTGAGTCAAAAAGCCGTAATTCCATGATCCAGGACAATTCTGACTGTGTTGGCTGGAATGCTGCACTGCCTGGAAGAGCGAGATGGATGAGGGGATCTAAAAAAGCCAGGAGAGCTTGGTGCCACGCCAAGAGAGCTCACCTGCATCCTCACCTGCCATCCTTTCCAGGTGATGAGGGAGAACCTGCTTCTTTTGTTTGTGCCTCACACATCACAGGTGATACAAGCATTACTTAAGGGCTGGGTCTCTCGATGAGCACCACACTCTTTTCTTTCTGGCTTTGATGCCATTTGAGGGCCCAACAGAGCAGTGACAGCAGCAGTGAGGTCTGAACACCCCGAGCAGCAGCTGCTATTTCCCAGACCTTCCCTGACCTGTCAGCTCCCTGCACTGACTGAACAAACAACCTGAAGAGAATAACCCAGAGCTTAGAGGATGACTCTGAGGATGAAGAACAGATACTGTTCTCAGGAAAGTAAGCTTTTGTTGAGTCCTACAGCAGAACCTCTTTCTGGAAACAGCTCAGCCATGGATCAGCTGTCTGGGATGCAGCCTGTACTCAGAGGAATTTGTCAAGATTAAAGGAACTGGTTTCTTTTGTGAAATAAAGGGGGGAAACATGCAAAACGGATAGAAGCAAACCAGCACCAGCTGTCAGAGGCAACAGGAGTGCTCCTACAGAGCAGTCAGGCTCCGCAGAGCCCCACGGTGCTGCTGCAGCCACTGGAACGAACTGGGCTGGAGCCTCACCTGTTACAGCTGGGGACTGGCAGACACAGCCCGGCTGGGCAGAGATCCAGCTGCAGACCTTTAACTCCTGCTGATTGAGGTGACCTTGCCCACAGACCCACGAGTGTAACTGGGAGCCACCTGGGTGCTGGAGCACCGACTGCTCCAAGTCTGCACCAGGATGAATTTACCTGCACGATTCCCTGTTCCAGCAAAAGGGGCACAAGGCAGCCCTGAATGATGGACACCATGCACCTGCACCAGGTGACAGAGGCCACAACTTTCCTGCCACATCCCATTACCACTCTACTCCAGCACACAAAACTGGAGAAAACCAGGCATGCTTGTAACACACCACACTGGGAAAATTAGTCATCACTGAAGCACAATGCAAATATCCTACCCAAAATGAACGTGGTGAGCGCGGAGTTTTCATTCTAGAACAGACAAAACATGACATTGCTTCAAGCAACAGAAGGTGAAGTCCTCAGGGTGGTTCCACAAGCCAAGGGGAACCTCCAGAACCACGGCAGGGAGCGAGTGGTACAGCACTGACTCCTGTGGCCTGGGCTTACCTGAGTTATTCCGGTCATCGACGTATCTGAGGTCATCAGCTGCATCAGGCGACTGGAAGAGAACAGCAAATGGCATCATCCACACCTGTGCCACTTGTCCCCATAATTCCCCACCTCCGGCCTTCCAGCACCCTACGGAGAACCCGCTGCCCTCGCAGGCACTGCCGCAGCCGGGACACGGCCGCAGAGGCTCCAGCCCCAACCCCTCCTGCCCGAGTCAGGCATCCACTGCCTGACCTGTGTGTGGGAAGGAGAGGAAGTAACACAAAAGGCAGAAAGTGTACAGAGTGAAGAAAAAGGCTTTAAGCTGAAAGAGGGGAGATTTATATTGGATATGAGAGAGAAATCCTTCCCTGTGAGGGTGGGGAGGCCCTGGCACAGGGTGCCCAGGGAAGCTGTGGCTGTCCCACGCCTGGCAGTGTCCCAGGCCAGGTTGGACGGGGCTTGGAGCACCCTGGGGCAGTGGAAGGTGTCTCTGCGCATGGCAGGAGCAGAATGGGATGAGCTTTAAGGTCCCTCCAAACCCAAAACATCCCAGGAGTCTACGAACTATTGCATTCCTGAGAGAGGCCCACAGACACTGCCTGAGGATTTGGGGTGCAGCCTCCTTTGGAGGCGCCTTCTCAGCTCTATGAAGACCCAGTGCTGCACTTGGGGAAATCCGGGTGGTCTGGAGCTGCCACAGGGCTCAAGCAGCCAGTCCCCCAACTCGCCTGGAATAGAACCTGGAGAGGGGCACATCCCAAAGGAAGGCACTCCAAGGAAACGATGAGTGACTTCCAGGGGCAGAGCAGTACCACAAGGGACAGGGGTCAGTGAAGAACAGACATCAAATAATGTAAAACTGCCTGAGGATCCTCACAGCTCTGCCACAGCCAGCCTGCCTTGGCAATGACGCGTCTGGCAGGACCTTTGTGTCCCCACAGTCGGGTGACGCCCGGCGTGGCAGTGCTTGCTGGCTCTCCACACACAGGTTCTGCTTCACAGGCTGTACATAAATCTAAAAACCCACCTGAAACCATTTAGACACAGGGCACCTGCTCAAATCAGCTGGACGAATGCCATCAGTGACTGACTGAGCCAGGCACTTACAGCCCTGGAGCAGGGGACGGGGGTCAGATCACCGCCGGAGCTGGGGTTCCAGGACAAAGCAGCTGAAAATCGGCCATTTGAGGAGGGAGAAGCACCTCACCATGGCATTCAGCCTCAGGACCAGGTGTTTACTCCGCAGCTCACGGACAGCAGAACTACACCTTGAGAACTGGCACCCCAGCTGCTCCTCGGGCAGGACACCAGACACATCCCAGCTGGAAGTTCACATCTGCTCCGATTTGGCATTTGCTAGCCATCATTTCTGTAACTTCTTCTTCCCTTTTAGTTCTCATCTTTCACTTAAAAATATTTCAGGAGCCATTCCAGTGAAATGCAGTTGTTTTATATCTGCAAAGCTTTTGTCATTCATTTTAAAACCATCTGGACCAACTTTTTTCCTAATTCCACTTGGCTGAAGCCTCCAATAAGCCCTCAGTTTTCAGCAAGACTGGTGTCACTGCCCCTACACAGGCAAGGGGTTCCCCAAATCCCTCAGCCTCAGCTCTTCCACCAAACCAAGTCCTGACCTATCTAAAGGTGTCTCAGCATGCAGTTTATACCTGGATTTCGTAAACAGGTTTGGAGGAAGGAATAGCAGCAAATTCCCGGTAGTCAAACTTCTTTTCAGACATTGACTAGAAGGGACAGCAGAAGGGAAGAAACAGAAAAGAGAGAGTGAGGGGAGAGAAACGGATGGAGAAGCAGAAGCAAGCTGAGCAATCTAAGTAGAGATCACAGCAGAAGCAGAGGGACATCCTCAGGGAGAGGCAGCAGTGCCTGGACAGAGCCTGGGACATGGGGCATCCCTGGGACACTGCCTCTGGAACTCCTCCGGTGTCAGGACAGGGGTTTTGAGTCACGGGGGAAACTCATGTGCTCCAGTGCAATGCTAATGCACACCAAGTCAGGTAGGAAACTTGTTTTTGGGGGGAAGTTCAAGGCAAGATTCCTGCCTTCCCTGGTCTGTCTCACCAATTCTTACAGTTCTGTGCAACAATGTCCCGTGGCATTTCCTCAGGGCTAGGAAAAGGAAAATGCTGATTGCAGCTAAAGGTCTGTTTTGTGCTGTTGAGGAAACATAGGGCCAAAGTCCCTGAAGCGAAGTGAAATGCTTTCAGAAGTCAGGGAAAGGCCTTCTGAACCCGGGGAAAGGCCCTCTGAGCAGGGTGAAAAACTTTCTGAACACGGAGGTGAAGAACCAAGGAAAGGACGACATAATAACACAGGGAAACAGAAAGCAGATGTCACGTGGGAGCCGCGATAAAGGGGGGGTGCCTCTAGCCAGGAGTTTGGCCAAGTTCCATCCACTGACCCTCTCACCACTCCCTGCACCGTGCAGCCAGGCCTGGCTCAAGGACTACGTGGGGACCCGCAGCTCCCAGGCACAGCCGAGTAACCAGGGAATCCCAGGATTTAGGAAAGGTGACAAAAGCAAGTAGGAGAATTTCATACCAGCCTTCCCGGGGAAGTGACGTTCCTGGGGCTGCAATCTGCAAGAGGTGACAGAAGAGCAGAGTTAGTGACCGCCTGGCTGTGTGACATTCAGCCCCCGAGGCAGCTCCTTCCACTCAGCAGCGTTTCAGTGTGGTGACACCACGCTGAGGGCAGAGCCTGCCTTCTGCCCTCCCAACAAACACCTCTTTACTGCTTTTTCAGAACACCAGGATGCTGGTTGTGTTTCTACCCTGGCTCCTTAGAACCTCACCTCTACCTCAGGTGCTACCACACGTTCTACAGCTGAGGCCCATCCCCTGTGCTGAGAGATGCCACATGCCCCCAAGGACCTTCCGGCCAGGTTGAAGGAGGGAATTGCTTCCCACAGCTCTGCTTCCAAGCAGGTTAAGCTCAAGGAGCACTGCCTGTTTCCCCTGGAGGCAGCAACAGCTGGTCAGTACCTTCCAGCGGCGTTGGAGACGGCGTCGGAGCGGGTGACGGCGACTCTGCCAGCTGCTCCAGCGTGCTGCGTTTCTTCCCCTCCTTGGACTTGGCAATAACCATTTGGGCTTTAAGAGCATCCTGTTCCAGTGATTTCATCCTGCCTCGGGAACGGGGCGGGGAGAAAAGCCATCAGTTACTGCCCTGCCGGCGAGGGGCCGCGTGCCATCCGCGCGCGGCAGAGCGGTGCCAGAGCCCGCGGGCTGGGCGCAGGTGGGTGGAACAAAGCCCCCGAGGGTCCCCGAGGCAGGCAGGAGGACAGCTGGGCTGGCTGCCATCCCAAAACACACGTGGCCACATGTGCCAAACAGAGCCTGAAGCTAAGGATAAACACACTAAGAAGCTGCGGGCAGTCCCAGAGGTGCCACACAACAGGACAGTGACCCGAGCTGGGGATAGAACTGCAAGGATCACACGAGCAGGATCAGTCTTCGGGGGCTTTACTCTCTTCTGTGCTCAGTGTGTTGCACCTCAACCCTCCTCAGCCATCAGGAGATTATGAAAGGCCAGGCTGGATGGGACCCTAAGCAACCTGGTCTAGTGGAAGGTGTCCCTGCCCATGGCAGGGGGGTGGAACAAGACGATCTTTAAGGTGCCTTCAACCCCACTCTGGGATTCTGTGAAATAGCTGCGGAAAAGTGGGCCCGGCCCTCAGAGACATCTGTTCCTTTCTCCCCATCAGACAGCCCCAGCATCCCCCCTTGTTCTCTGGGCAATGGACACCGGGACCACTCCCACATCCTCCTGCCCCAGGAGGCCCCAGCGGGGCACAGGGACACAGACAGGAGCATGCAGCTGTGGGGAGGGGGCTGTGCACACCTGGATTGGCCTCCTGACCCAGGGATTCTTGAGGCGTGACTCTGCACTGGGCTAGACATCTGAGCTGGCCTGGCCCCAGGAGCAGGTGCCCACTGCCGGGACTGGTACAGCTTCCTGGCCAGATCCTGCTCGTACTGTTTAATACTGTCTTCAAGAGCTGAGGATCTGAGGAGGAGGAGCAGGAGAAGGAAGAGGAGGAGGAGGAGGAGGAAGAGGAAGAGATGATGGTGATGAACATTGCAGCAGACAAGCACAGGAAAAGAAAGAAACAGATACAGGAACATACCCTGGTGAGGGGGAATACGGGTCTGACACAGGGGTAGCCTTGGCTAAACTGGGTCCCAGATCTGATCCTGCCCAACCCTGGCCACTGGTGAGGCAGCAGGAGCCCCTGGGGGCAATCTGGTATTGTGCCCAGGAGCATCAGCCTCAGAGCCTCCATATCCAGAGCTGCCTTCCCCCTGAGCTGGGAGGGGACCAGGAGCAGCTTCAGACCCACGGGAAAGGCTGTGAGGTGGTTAAAGAGTGAGTGTGAGTCAGCCTGAGGGTTGTGGGGCACGGCTGGGTGTGTGCCACACTGGGACAGCTCTCAGTGTACTCTGCTCACGTGTTCCGTGCCCCTGTGCTGGGCCACGGGAAAAGGGGAACAAAATGGCCAAGCACGACACAGTTTTTGTCCTGGACACATGTAACTGAGGGTGAGCGTGTCCCTAAACCAGCGTGTGTGGGGGAGGAAAACTGCCCAAATGCTCACAGGCCAGGCTGGCACCTGCCCCTCGGGGTGCACCGGAGCCTCTGACTCTGACCTCCCTCTGCCCACGGTGGAGGCGCCTGGAGTGCTGGCCAAGGGGAAGTGGCTTCCTGCTGCCAGAGGGCAGGCTCAGATGAAATACCGAGATAAAATTCTTCCCCATGAGGGTGGGGAGGCCCTGGCACAGGCTGCCCAGAGAAGCTGTGTCTGCCCCATCCCTGGAAGTGTCCAAGGCAACCTGGGATAGTGGCAGGTGTCCTTGCCTGTGGCAGGGGATGGAACCAGACGAGCTCTAAGGTCCCTTCCAACCCATCTACCCCATGATTCCATGACTCTGTGCCGGGCTGTGTGCCCAGCACACGTGTGTAACATGGGTCTCTGTGTGTGTCTCAACAGAGCACGAGGGGTGCCGGGGGGGAAGGAGGGGCATCACACATCCTGGCAGAGCACTGATGACACGGGGAGAACAAGGAAAGCCCAAGTAGGTGCAAACTGATGGGGTCACGAGTGACAGCACAGTGCAGAGAACTGGAAAGAAGCAGAAGACAGGAGATTAGAAAGGGAGGAACAAACCCAGCGGCACTTGGAGAGAACATGGGTTAGTGGGGCTGCGCCCCGTGTGTGGGGCAGTGCAGAATTTCCCCGGCAGCACAGGGGCCTCTGGAGACAGGACCTGACCACATCACTGTGCCCATTCCAGAGCCAGGGAAGAGGGACCCTGAGGCCACTGGATCCTCCTGGGAGCTCTGTGGCAGCAGGGCACAGTCCCTCCTGGTCTTACAAAAAGGAGCACATTCTGGTGACTGACTGACTCCTGCCCAGAGCATCAGCCAGGCATTTCTGCAAGAACTGCACAAAAGCTGTGCCTCGGCACTGGAAGCAAAGTGGAGCTGAAGCCCTGGTCTGCCAAACTTAAACCCAGAAAGGCTGGATCTGACAGCTCAAGCAGCTTCTCCTTGACAGGTATTCCCTCCTCGGGAAGGCTCTTCTTTTGCTCGCCTCATTTTCCATGGACAAAACACACTTAAAAGAGACAGAAGGATTGGGATGAGAGATCTCTCTTCTGCCCACGGTGGTGCTCCACACTCACTAACCCTCCTGCAGTGTCACATGAAAGTTTTACTGTGCCCTGAGCAAATCCAGCCACATCCCAGCTGGCCCATGACCATGGGCAGATAAAGGGTAACCTTACAAGACCAAACCACGTCATCACATCACCTACATCCATCCTCTATCCTCCCAGCATTTTTCAGGTTTATCTGCTGGCAACACCAAGTTCCTGGAAGAGCAGAGTCCCGAGACTGGAGCTGCACACCTGGGACATCAGCAGTGTCCCTGCATGGACTCTGCTTCCAAAAGTCTGCACGGGCAACATCCTCTTTCTCCTTTTGACACCCATCCTAAACAAAGCTTCTATTACAGCATTCCTTGGATGCGTTCGTGCTTAGGCATGGATCAGAGCTGACAGAAAGCCTTCCCCATCATGTGAGGAACGAACCTGGGAAGCGGAGGGATGAGGGAGTGAAACCCTTGCACATCTCATTGGGAAGGGATGGCAGATTGGGCACTGCCCCTCTCCAAGCACAGGGATGTGCATTTCCAGGACAGGCCTGGCAGGAGGTCCGAAGAGGAAGAGTAAGTCTGTACAGGATGTCTGACACTGTGGTGCTTGCACAGTCACACTGATGGCTGGTTTTGGCTCTATTTCACTCTGACAGCTCTTCCTGAGACAGAGATCTGTGATTCCAGCCCTCTCCAAGCACCTGCAGCACAAGGAACTTGGTGGTTTCTCCAACCTCATAAGGAAGGACATGGCAGAGCAAGGCAGTCCCTAAAGAGGCTCCAAGAGAGCTGGAGGGAGACTTTGGACAAGGGCCTGGAGTGGCAGCACAAGGGGGAATGGCTTCCCACTGCCAGAGGGCAGGGTTAGAGGGAATCTTGGGAGGAAATGCTTCCGAGTGAGAGGGGAGAGGCCCTGGCACAGGTTGCCCAGAGGGGCTGTGTCTGCCCCATCCCTGGATGTGTTCAAGGCCAGCTTGGACAGGGCCTGGAGCAACCTGGGCTAATGGAAGGTGTCCCTGCCCATGGCATGGAGTGGGACTGGATGGTCTTGATGGTCCCATCTCACCTGAACCATCCTGGGAGTCTGTGAAAACCAATCTCACAGAAAATTTGCTCAAAGCCCCAGAACATCAGTCCAGCTCTCACTGAGGATCCCCTTTGCCTTTCTCCATTCTCGGAGCCTCGCCAGGAGCAACAGCCCCGTGATCATCCAGAGCAAGCACAAACACAGGAATTGCTAAGTGGAATCACAGCTCACAGTGATCCCTCCAGTCTTGTCTAAAACCCCGTTCCCCTCCAAGCCTCATCCAAAACCCAAAAGAGACAGTTCAGACTGTCCTTTGAATGTCTCCCACAGGAGTATCAGGAGAAGAAAAACTATCATTAGTTATAGGAGCAGCCTGACCAATTTTTGGAAGGAATTCTATGACACAGTAAACACCTGGACTAGCTTCAAGTCTTAAGTTCTGAGTTAGGAAGTTTGCTTTCTTCCAGAACAATTTTTAGTCACTCTTTTATAGCTGATGGAACAGCTCACGTGGGTAAGAAGGGCCTCATCCTGCCAGTGTCTCGGCCGCACCACGATTTCCAGCCCAGCAACACTGGAAATACGAAACTCCATTTTTCGTTTTGGATCCGTGACCTTGCAGCTTCAGTAACACCGCCTCACACGGGTTAGGAAGAAGGCTGAGGGAAGGAACATACCCACCACAACACGCAGCTGTGCTCGTGTTCACTGTGAACCCCCCGTGTCCACGGCCGTGCAGGCACTGTGGGAACCTGGGCGCCCTCTCCCCTGGGTGCTGACAGAAGTGGACAAGCTCAGCCATGCCACCAGAGCTTTGCACTGCTTGAACAGATCCTACATAACCTCCCTCAACACCTGCCTCCGAAAGGGTCCCTTATTCCCTGGTTTTATTCCCTTTAGGCCCCGGACGCACAGCAGCTCCCCCGCTCCGGCCCGGCGCAGCAGCAGCGGAGCTCTGGCTCACCGTGCTGCCCTCCACATGGCCCGTTTCTCTGCCTCCAGAGCCCGGCGTTCCGCTGGAGACAGCTCCTTCTCCTGCCCGCTCAGCAGCTCCGGGCTCTGCATCCGCAGCCGCTCCTGGTGCCGCCGCTCGGCCTTGGCCGTCCGCACGGGAGCCCCGGGATCCGCCGCGCCCAGCGGCGACGGGCTCAGCCTGGGCAGAGAGAGGAGCGTGAGAGGGGGGCCAGGGCCGCCACTGCTCCCTCGCCTGGGAGCGGCAGCTCCAATCACCCGCCCCGTGCCACACCCACAGGCTGCCGTGGGGTGTGAGAGGACACAGAGCACGGGCAAGTTTCTTGTAAGGAGTTTTTGGCTGGATGGGGCTTGGACTGACTGTCCTTGGAGCAACCCCCAAACGGCAGCAGGTTGAAACCAGATGGTCTTGAAGGTCTCTCCAACCCAACCCATTCTGGGATTCTATGAAGTTGGGTCTGATCAGTTTCCCTTCTTCCACCAAGTCCTTCTTTTGCAGCCCCTGGCTGCTAAAAAAGAGGAACCATCCAGCCCCTGCCCCACTCACCCCGACATGGAGTTGGTTCTCTGCTCAGACTTGATCCCCTCTTCCAGGGAATTCCTCTGTGAGCTGCTGTTCTCACTGAGCTCCAAGGGCCTGGAGGAAAAACTCCTGTGAGCTGCAGCACCACGGGCGGCACACCCAGCGAAGGGTGGGACAGGCCCACCCCCAGAAAGCAACAGCTGGTTCAGGGTGAACTCACACCCCTCCACGGCTTTGCTCAGCAGCTCGCCCACCCCTGCTGTGAGCATTCCCGTGGGCATCTCCTAAATGTCCACACTGATATCAGAGCCCGTGTCCTGCCGCAGGAGGTCAGCTAGCCGCTCACACACACACACAAAAGCCTTTCCTCAGTTTTTCTGATAAAAATATTTGTTGGGCTTTGTTTTCCTCTGGATCTTACCCTTCAGTCCCAGGAACTCAGACCTCACACTTGGCTTTGTTAGATGTGGCACAAAGGAACTGCAAACAGAGGAGCCCAAGGAAGACTCACCTTGGAAACACTAGTCACCTGATCCTGATTTTATACCTTCATTAACAGAATAATTTGATCATTACAAGTTCTTCCACGAGATGGGGGCATGGAGCTGCTCTGAGGGCTGGAACCTGGCTGGGAGGGCTGGGGGTGGTTTTTACTGCTCAAGTTTATTTTAATTAAATTTCAGTTTCTCTTCCAACATGAGAAAAATTATTTCAAGAAACACAACTTCAGTCTCTTCCAGCGCCTCCCCTGCACCCAAGCGTAAATAATAAGAAACTGAAAGTCATCTGATGGATCCAGCCTTCCTGTTCTTCAGCATCCCGTGTTCCAGTATGAAAACAGGAGGGATAAGTGGGACTTCCCAGAGAACCAAGGAGCTGCATATGAATGCTTTCTTCCTTGGAGCTGCCTCAGCACAGGAGGGGCAAGGAAAGTCTCAGGGCATCGTTATGTGAGAAGTTCCTCAACTGAGACTGGGCAGAAGCAACAGAGAAAAATAAGATTCCATATGCCAGGGTGTGTTCTGCCACTGTGACTGAAAAGGGTTTGTGGACAGGAGAATGTCTGTCCCAAAGACTTCAAAGACAGGTAAGGACAGCTCCAGCTTCACTCCAGTGCATTCTTAATTTATCTGGAGCCTTTGAGAACCCTTTTCTCGTTCCTCAGTTCTATGCCCAAGATTTAGAAAAAAACCATCAAGGTAACCTGGAGGCCAAGTCCCAGAGAAGGGGAAACAAAAGCCTAAAAAACCCCCAAACCTGTTTTAGCATCACTTTATCATTCAGCTTATCTTGAATCATCTGTCTCTAAAAATCAACCTCTCTACATACTGGAGAAGGAGCTGTTCCCTGACAAGAGTGAGCTGGAAAAATTGGCCTTTTCTGTGCTGAAGAAGAAATCTTGCCCAGCCCTCTTTCCTGAGAATTCCTGGGACACCTCTGACATGTGGGTGATGCAGGGCTGCCTGTGCTCCTGTCTTACCGAGCTGCTGGAGCCTGGATGCTCCTTCCATTCAGCCTCTCGACCTTGTACTCGACGCCCTCGATGATGATGCTGGACTGCACAGCCTCAGGCACCTGCCTCACCTCCTCATCCTCCTCGGCTTCCTCCTCCAGCAGAAGGGCTCGCTGCTGCTGCAGCTTGCGGGCTGCCAAGGGAGACAGGAGCCAGCTGACACCACAAAGCATTCGCTGAACCCCCAAGGCTGGGACCTCTGGGCAGGCCCTTACACTGAACCCTCAAGGATGGGACCTCTGGGCAGGCCCTTACACTGAACCCCCAAAGATGGGACCTCTGGGCAGGCCCTTACACTGAACCCCCAAAGATGGGACCTCTGGGCAGGTGCTTACACTGAACCCTCAAGGATGGGACCTCTGGGCAGGTCCTTATGCTTCTCATCCCTGCAAGTCTGGGCTGCTTTCAGTCCATTCCCTCTCCATGGACACCTTTGTTCCTCCACACTTCCACTAATGCTTCAGATGAAACAAACTCTGCATCGTTTCCTCAGTCCCTCCTTCCTTATCCACCAAGCCTCCAATCCTGGACACTCTAGGGGCAGATTTCCTGCAGCTCCTCATGCCCAGTGTTCTCATTCTCAATCTGGAAACTGAGTACAATCTCTCCTGCCCTTTTCCCAGAGGGAACAGCCCTGGGAGTCTGCATCTCCCCACTGGCCTTCTGGAGGAACCAAGGCCTGGGCTGCTGGTGATGGCCCCACACAGGGCAGTGGCCTTGGGAACCACAGGCTGGTGAACAGAAGTCACGGAGGGTCAGGGACACAGGAGGCAGAGAGCAGGTGTCGTGCAGGTTACCAGTCCCTGGGGTGTTCCTCAGGGCTCAGGCCTGGGGCCAGTTCTGGGCAAGATTTTCATTAATACTTTTATCTGGCTGCAGGAGCCGAATGCAACAGTAACACTCTGCTGATGATGCCAAACTGGGAGGTGCTGGTGACTCTCAAGGGCCATGAGGCCTTGCAGCAGGATCCAGACAGGCTGGAGCACTGGGCAACCATTAATGGCACGAAATTTAACCAGAGCAAATGCCAGGTTCCACAGCTGGGAGAGCACAATGCCAGCTCCAGGTATGATTTGGAGAGGAGTGGCTGGAGAGTTCAGTAACAACTCTTTTTGCCACCTCACGTTGTTCCTCATCACCTCCTAAAACAACTCTCAAGCAGGAGGCAATTACATCAAAAGCGAGAGCAGCAATTCACCTCCTGCTGCAAACCTAAATCAGCGCAGTGAGCACTGAGAGCCTGAGAGCTCTGCTGCCAGTCCTGTGTGAGGGTGCAGCTGGCACAGACTCCCTGCCTGAAGTGGCTTTAAAAATGTTACTGAAGGGTTTACCAGCTGCAGACACGGAGCTGCTGCAGAGCCCAGAGGAGGGATGTGGTAACACTCTGAGGGCTGAAGCCCCTCTGCTCTGGAGACAGGCTCTGAGAGCTGTTCAGCCCAGGGAAGAAAAGGCTGCAGGGAGAACTCATTGCAGGCTTTCAGTACCTAGAGGGGCTCCAGGAGACCCAGACAGGGGCTTTGAACAAGAGCCTGGAGTGACACAAGGGGGAATGGCGTCCCTCTGCCAGAGGGCAGCGTTAGATGGGATCTTGGGAAGAAATCCTTCCCTGTGAGGGCCCTGGCACAGGCTGCCCAGAGAAGCTGTGGCTGCCCCATCCCTGGAAGTGTCCAAGGCCAGGCTGGACGGGGCTTGGAGCACCCTGGTCTAATGCAAGGTAGCCTTGCCCATGGCAGGAGGTAGGACTGAGTGGACTTTCAAGTCCCTGCAACCCAAACCATTCTGTGGTTCCATGATACAGCACACCCTGAAACTACAGCGCTTCCACCAACCCAGAAAGTATCAGTGGAGCATCCTACAGAATTCTTCAACGTTCACTTACTTCAAGTTATTCCCAGGCCTTACAATAACCACCCACAGGCTTCTGGAAGTGATGCATTTCCACGGGAAAGGAATCACTTAACAGGACAAATTCCTGCGCACATATTCCTGTGTACCTTCCTCCTCTTTCATTTTCTTCAGGTCATCCTCCCCCACCAAGGACACACGCTTGGGAGGCTTGTCCAGGTGCTGCTGCTTCACCTCAATCTCAAAATACTTCTGCCTCTCACGGAAGGACCTTTGCTCAGGGCTGTGCTGTCCCCCAAGGCTGTGTGCGGCCACCTGCAAGAGCCACACTGCTGCCCACGGGCCACCCAGCCACACCGCTGCCCACCCAGCCACACCGCTGCCCACTGGCCACCCAGCCACACCGCTGCCCACCCAGCCACACCACTGCCCACCCAGCCATGGCACCCTCCCCATGTCACCCCAACCCTTACTCTGCCACCTGCCCCACACTCTTCTCCTCATCCTCCCCAGCCCTCCCACACGGTGACCCCATCTCCCCATCCACAGCCCCCCTGACTCCCACCTTCCTTCCAGCCCCAGCACTCACCTCTGAGGCCTTTTTTGTGTTTTCTGTGCTGCTCTGACCAGACAATTCCTAAGAACAGAGAGAAACAGGCATGTTCTAAAAAGAAAGCTTCCCGCCACTCCCCAACCAGCCTCCAGCCATGTGTCCCCAAGGCCAGACAAACTGACACAGGCTCCCGAAACTGTCCCAGAATTCGCACAGATTTAACAAGGTTTAGCAATCGTCAGGAATAAGGATTTATGTTAAAGTGAGGGTTAAACAGAACAAGGTGTGACAACTTCTGAAAGGGCAGAAACTGAAAAACATGGGAAACAGGCACAAAACAGGAGCAGGGGCTGAGCTAGAGCTGGAGGGGGTTCACAGGAGCTGGTGGGAGCTCACTCACACTTTGCTTACATCAAAGACAAAACCACCCAAAATTTACTTCAAAGAAGCAGAGATGCCATCAGAAAGAACGAAATCTGTATTAACTGGGATGCATAACAGAATACTGGATGAGCAGAACTACAGGGGGAGGAAACTGATCCACAAAATCCATCTGTGAACCGGGAATCCATAGGGGTAAACTGAGAACTGCAAATAAGTTATGGAAAAGAAGAAAGTTTTATAATTAGACAAACTGAAAGGACCCATAAAAGGAGAGCAAGGAGATGACCTCTGGCTTTATCCAAACACACTCCAAGAACTAATTCAGAACTCGAGTGGATCGGCCTGAGCAACCTCCTACAACTTCGGAGGCATTTGAACAATGCTCTTGGGCACATGGTGGGATTCTTGGGGGTGTCCTGAGCTGGACTCAATGATCCTTGTGGGTCCCTTCCAACTCGGGACACTGCAGGATTCTGATTCCAACACCCAAGGCTGCCCTATTTTGCATGGGGGACTGAGGCAATGACCTCCAAGGCCTCACCTAGCCTGGACTGTTCCATGATTCAACTACACGGAAGGGAAGAGTTCCAATGAAGATCAAAATCTATTCAAAAATGTCTCAGCACAGGTTTAGCCTGGCCCCGGAGTCTGGAATTTCAGAGTTCCTTTGTGTGAGAACAGCATGGTTATACATCAGTATCCCAGTGTCTGGGGAGAATAACAACACTGTCAGATTCCATGAGCTTCCAGGACCTGATAGAGACAGGACTCTGCCAGGATGACCTTCTGCGTCATGAACAGACTCCACCTTCCACAGGACCCTCCTCTACAGCAGCTCTTTTTGGAGGGAACGAATCCCCACCTCCTTCCCCTCTCAGCTCCGGCTGCTCACACCTGTGCTGACGTTACCCCAGCAGCTCGAGTTACCTGTGTCCCGAGCAGCGGGTGGGACAGGGGCACGGCTGCGAAGGTCTTGTAGGCCTGCTTGACATTGATGGGGACCTCGTCGGGGGAGGGTGGCGACGGTGGCGATGGTTTTTGCTACGGGGACAGACAGGAGGTAAAGGTGAGCACAGGTGGGGTGGAAAAACCCACACGGGGGAAACACAGCCCAGCTGCTGGCCCGCAGAGCCTGACGAGTGGGATATGGAAAGGAACACGTTAGGGAACATGCAAGGAACGAGTAAGCCTTGCGAAGGCTGCTCCTGAGCCGTGGGCAGGAACACGAGGAGCAGAGCACTGCACACACACTACACACAGCAGCACGAGGGTCACAGCCCCATTCTGTTGCCTGGATGGTGAAGGAATGGTACTTTTGGTGGCACAGACCTTCACTGACCTGATGGGAACGTTGTGACAGATCCTTTGGCCAAGGGCACATTGCTGTCCCAGTCCTTGAGGATTTCCACCCAATTCAACCAGCAAGTGCCTACCTGAATCAGGGTTTTTTGGCTAGAACAGGACAGCTACACACTGACTCTGACTCCTATTTAGGGCTGAACAAGATTCCCTCCAGTGGAAGGTGTTCCTGTCTTTAAGGTCCCTCCCAACCCAAACCACCCTGTGATTCCATGATCTGATCCAGGGATCTGTGATCTGGAGGAGATCTGCCTTTGGTCCCAAATATTCCCTTTGCACAATTACACTTTCTGAGAAACATCTAACAAGCTCTGAGGGGACCTTCCTACTGCTTGTGACTGTCTTCGCTGGTCCTTTCCTCACCCACCTTCCCTGTGACACCTCCTGCCACGTCTGGGGGCAGGCAGCACTGGGGTCATCTGCTCAAAAGCATCACAGAAATGAAAGGGGTGGGGGGCAATGACACCACAACCTTCCTTCTGCTGGAAGGTAAATCCCCTTTAGCTGTTCATCCCTCCAACCCTCCAGCTGCACTAATCCAGTTCCAGGCCTTTCTGGTTTTTCTTAGTCCTGGACTAGGGCTAACTTATGCTGTCTGATGATGCTCCTTCTGCATGGGCTAAAGCACAGCACAGTGAGATCAGAAGAGACTGTAAAATGTGAACCTTGTCCAATTCCATGGATCCTGTCCAGCTGTTTGCCTGCAAACCAGGTCTCTGTTTTGGTATCGCATGGTACAAGCTCCAACAGGGAGAGAAGGGCTGGATTAATGGAATCTCACCCAGGATGGTTTGTGTGGGAAGGGACTTAAAGCCCATACAGTCCCCCCCCCCGTCAGGGGCAGGGACACCTTCCACTATTCCTTCCACTTTTATATTGAAGGGACACGGATCTTCTGTCATGACAAAGATCAAAATACCTGAATTCTTCTCTCCCATCAACAAACCAACCCAGGAATATGAACCTTTCAAAACCAATCATTTTGCAATCCATAAAACCCACCGGCAGGATGGTATCGGCTTTTGCTCCAAGGTGGCAGCCATCAACAAGGGTTCTGTAAGATTTACATCTCCACAGAACTCAATGCCTCACAGATACAGCTCTAAACCTGTATCTGCTCTGGGGATTTTGGCCACAACAGCTTCAGCAGTGCTGACTCCTGGGACAGGGTAATGGAGCCATGGGGCAGCTGGGCAGGCCCAGAGAAATAAACAGGATGCACTGAGCTGGCTCTGCCTGTGAGGAGTGTGGGCTCCTTCTCAGGGAGCCCAGACTGGTGCACGGACACCCCCAGCCTTAGCTCAGGCACGTGGTCATCAAGCCACAGAGTGACCTCTGGGAGGGTGTCCTGCAGCCACCCAGGGCAGACACGCGGCTTGCGGCGAGGAAACCCCAGGCCACTTACAGAGCTGTGGATCCTGAAGCATGGCTCGGGCTGCTGGAAGGGGTTGGGGCTGTCCCCCTCCTCTGCGCCGTGTGAGGCAGGGCTCTGTCGCACGCGGGAGAGAGGCTGAATGACGCCAGGCTTGGTCTGCTCATGCCAGTGCCCCAGGACAGGATGGGGAAAGGCAGAGGAAGAGAAGGGGAGGGAGAAAGAGAGAAGAGAAATGAGCAGTTAGGGCAGTGAGGTGTCTGCCATGCAGGTGAATAAACAAATCCATGCACCCCCGCTTCTCTCCTCAGCTGTGCTGCCTGCTCCAGCGGCTGGCAGGGAGAGCCCTCAGAGCCAATACCAAAAGAGACTCAGCCAAGGCAGGGTTACACAGGACCAGCGGATTACAGAGAAGGGCAGGACGCAAGGAAGCACCTGCCACACCAGCAGCAGCTACAAGGGTGTGCAGGGCACGGTAAGTGTGACAAAGCTTGGAAAATGCGAGCACCAGGGATGGAAGTAGGGAAACATCAGCCAGGAATGGGAACTGGCAGAAGCTGTGGATGGAAGTGAACCAGACCGAGTCAGAGCTCTGACCAGAAATGCAGTTATTGGAGCAGAGGCAAGAGCCTGAAACTTCTCCTAGATGTCACCATCACTGCTGGATGCTGTGTGAAAGTGAACAAAGCATCTGCAACTAGAGGGAGTGGCAGCAGCAACTGGGTAAGCCAGCAAAACCTGCAGGAGGTGAAGCTGCGCGGGGAAACAGGAATAAAAGCTGCAAAAACAGTTGTGCTGGGTTTTCAGATGGACCATATTTAAGACCTGATGATTTGTACAAACTTGAGGCATAGTGGAGGACTGGAGGAGACAGAATAGGAGCCAGCAGGAGGAAGAGACAAGCTCCATGTGCTGGGGAATGCACAGGGACACCACAGTCAGGTCTCACGGCAGCTGTACTCACTGATTTACTGTCGTCCTGCGAGGTAATGAAGTTAATGGAAGCCTGCAAACAGAAATACAGGGGTAAATCTGGAGTCCACCCTGAAAGCCTTTAGTTTACCCCTGCCCCACTGCCCACCTAGTGTGGGGGGCTCCATGTCCCACAGAAACCCCACTGCCCCACACCTGCTTCCTCGGGTGAGGAGAGGCCAAAGCCCAGCTCCAAGAGCCTCTCCGAGCACCTCTGCTACATGAGGAGGCCCTTGCAGCTCTCTGCACGCCTCCAAACTCTGACCCCGACTTCGGGATAGTCCTGGCCCATGCTGCCGGGCACCGCCCCTGCTCCTGGTCCCTGGGCACATCTCCAGGTCCTGGCCCGTGGTCACAGTCCCTGCTCCTGTCTCCTGCTCACATCCCCACGTCCTGGTTCCCTGGGCGTATCCCCACCCTCTGCACTTGCCCCGGGGCCCGAGCAAAGCCATCCCACCGCAGCTCCTCCCCAAAGCGCTCGCAGGAGCCATCGCAGCAGCGACTCACGGGGAGCAGCCCCTCGCGCCTCGGGTGCCACCAGGGTGCTGCTCCCCCGGTGAGCCCCGGGGAGCCCCAGGGGAGTCCCGAGCCCCGACGGGGACGTGGAGCCAGGGGAAGGGCGCGGGCAGCGGGAGCAGCCGGAGCAGCAGCGCACACCGCACACCAGCAGCACTTACAAAGCGCGTCTCCCTGCCGGCCAGGTGAGGAGGCCGGGGGGCTGCGGGCACCTGGAGAGGGGCATCGGCAGGGGAGAGAATGGGAGAGAAAACGGAGAGACTGGGTTTTCCGCAGGAGAGAAGCAGAGAGACTGCAGCAGACGGAGCTGGTGGGGTCCCCACCACGGGGGAAGCCCCTCTGTCCTGCTTGGCACACACAGATCCACCACAAACACCTCCTGCCTCCCCCCGCCCCCTTGCAGAACTTGAGGCCAGGCACGACCGTCACAATGCCAACTCAGGACAAAGGATTCCATTTCCCTCAAGGAATTCTCTATAAGCCAATAAATTCTGGCTGGACTACAAGACGTTGAAACCAAAGAATTAACATTACAAATAGATGGAGCCAGAGAATAAGAGACAAAATTCCTCGGAACTTCTGCTCTAGAGCAACAACCTGAAGGTCAAGACCCCTAATCCCCAGAAAAGGAGAGATCTGGGAATGTTCAGCCTGGAGAAGAAAAGGCTGCAGGGAGACCTTAGAGCCCCTTCCAGTGCCTTCAAAGGCTCCCAAGAGAGCTGGAGAGGGACTTTGGACAAGGGCCTGGGGTGACAGCACAAGGGGGAATGGCTTCCCACTGCCAGAGGTGGGGTTAGATGAGATTTTGGGAAGAAATTTTTTCCTTCAAGGGTGGTGAGGCCCTGGCACAGGGTGCCCAGAGAAGCTGTGGCTGCCCCGCCCCTGGAAGCGCCCAAGGCCTGGTTGGACAGCGCTTGGAGCAACCTGGGCTAGTGGAAGGTGTCCCTGCCTGTGACAGGGGGCTGGGATGACATTGTCTCGAAGGTCCCTTCCCACCCAGACCATCCTGGGATTCTATGAAAACTGATCTCAAAGAAAACTGGCACTTGTGGTAAAAGGAAAACTTACAAATAACCCAGCTGCTGTCAGAAATGCAAATAGGGAAACAGAGCTGGAACAAAGTGCACTGGAATAGTTTAGCTATAACAGACTGTGTCCTCTAATCTTGCTGTGCTCCTGGTGAACACTCAATTCTGAATGATCCAAGAGGGAGACAGGCTTAGAAGGGACAGAAGATGGACTGAAGTGCTGCTCCTACTGCTTCCTACATGGTCCTGACCCTTCTCCTAAGCCTGTGTCAGCAGTCACCTCACCCCAAGGTGTTTCTGTTCACCTCAAGAGCTCCTGCCCAGCTCTGAGAACTGAGATGGTTCACTGAGGACCAGGACAGTCCCAGAGCTGGTGGGGAGAGCAGCTGGAGAACAGCTGGACTCCAAAAGGAATGCAACAGACCCAAATTGACTAAGGACAGAGAACAAAGTACGAGTGGCAGTTCACTCCAGCCCCCAGTATAAAACCCAGTAGTAGGCAACGACTGTAAAGGGAGAATTTAAAAATCTATTTAAGTTCCTTTAACTTCAAAAGGCTTAGCTGAGCTGTGACACCTCCTGCCATGGGATGGACAGGGGGATCAAAGACTCAGATATTGAAAAGGAAAAGTTCTGAGATCATATAAGGAATACGAATGTCCAGGGAGAAGAGGTAATGTTTATAAAGAAAAAAATAATCAGAAGTTACAAGAAATAAAGACACTTGCCATTCCAGAGGAAAAGCCTCTGAGCAAGGAGCTGTAGCAAATCACTCCCTGAGGGCAGGGTCACCTCGAACTGGCTGTGGCCAGCTCCCAGGACCCTTCTACCTCCTGCCTAACAGGTCACATGGGCCACCTCCAGTGTCCCACACAGAACCAGGGATCCTCTGCAAGCCTGGGCAGCAGTGGGCAGCCCTGGTTTACAGACCCAAGATCACTTTCCAAATCCCGACTCCTCCATTTCTTACCACACACCAGTTGCCAGAATGAAAGAATCTCTATAGAAGGCACTGGTGACACCATTCCCAAAAAACCCACAACAACATGCTGTAGCCCCTCCTCATCACCCTGCAATTAAGCTACCCCTCAGAGCTTATTTACGACCAGGTAATTACCCTCCTGGCTCTCTGAGACGTTTTGAAGGAGGGAGTTCTTCTCTTGCTCTCTGGTTGCCTGCTGTGATGGATCCCCTCCACCTTGTGGGTGTCACTCGAGGATGGAAACTGCCCTCAGCTACCTCTGTCCTTTATCCCTGAAGTGCCTCCCTGCCTTTCCCATATCACCTGTCCTGGGGACAGTCTCACCTGTGGATTACTGGGAGAATAGGGGGTTTCACGCCTGGAATTTCCTGTCCCAGACTCGCCCACAGGAGCCTGAAAGAGAGAAGACAAAGCTCAAGACAAAGCTCGAGTGTTACTCTACAGCAGGAAGGGGTCTGTACAGCCCAGGAGGCGTGGGACACCCTGGACACCCAGCCACGGCCCTTCCCCCAGGAGCAGGGTTAGCAGGGCCCAGCAGCAGCTGGCACATGCCAAAAAGCGCCAGAAACAGCAAGAGAATGACGTTAAACATTGGAACCAGGATCACATCCCAGTGCCCTGCAAGGCCAGCTGGATCAGGTTACAGCCTCTGCCTCACAGCACATCCCAGGAATCCTCCTCCCTGACTCCTCACAGCACTCACAGGCAGGGTCATGGTCCAGGCAAACCTCCTGCTGCACAGACACCGAACAAAAAAAGCTGCTCCTGGCTGGAGGGAGACAGGGCTCTCCTCGCTTCCAGAGGAACCTCTGGCACCGAGGCTCAGCCGAGCCGGCCAACAGCCCGGCCCAGGAGCTGAGCAGAGAGCAGCGTGCCAGGAACCACCTGAGCTCTGACTGCGCAGCAGAGGAGCACGTTTCAGAAGTATTCCAAATGCCTTAAGGTAGAAGCAGGTCATTTGGGATTTAGGGAACTATTTAGGCAAACCTACAGTTCCCAGTCACTAATACCACAGCCACGCACATGCTCAGTTGATTCAAGTCAGCCTTGGGCAACAGCATTTTGACAGATCCGAAGTGACCTGAAGTTTATACTGGAGCACAGATTCCAGATACCTTGCTCTAAGCTCACCTGGCTACACACCTGTGAAATTCCTACCAAGGAACTAAAACACTTCCAAGATCACTACAGCTGAGGGTTGGTTTATCCTCTGTGTATGGGGCTGTTTATGTGGGGCTGTTTAGCTTTTCAGACCTCCCAAAAGGCTGAAAAAGGAAGAAGAGGAGAGCAACATGGTCGTCATCTGGAGGATGGTATCTCTGGGTCTAGCCCCTGCTCCACCAGAGGTTCCCTGTGCAACACCAGAATGTGAAATACAAACAGATTTCCCAGAGCAGAAAGCAAAGTTCTCTCTTGAAATTCCAAAATCTTAATCTACCAAATAGTGTCACGCCTGCACTTAGAGGAGCAGCTTCTGGGTTGTGGATCAGCTATGCTTTTCAGATGTCTAGAAAGGGCTGTGCTCAAGCCCAGGAACGAAGTGTGGCACCAGCACTGATCTTCTACTAGTCCTGTCAGCTCCCCGCTGCCAGGTCAGCGGGCAGGAACGCCACTGCTCCCAGCCAGACCCAGAGGGACAGCAGGGAAGTCACAGATGCCACCCTGTCCCCTCAGCGGGGCTTGGCAGTGCACGGCCGCCATCACCGGGGTGCATTAGTGGCTGCAGGATGACACACTGACCGCTGGGGACAGGTGGCCCCTGGGCAGCGCTGGGGGCACACGGGTTGGGGGAACCGGCCCACGGGCACCGTGCTGCCCGGCACCGGGGTTTAGTAGGGTGCAGTGGCCCGACTGTGTGAGTGCATGCCACACGCCACACGCCGCTTGCCTTGGAGTACAGGCTGGTCTTCAGCACGCCCCCCCTGCCATAGCCCAGGGGAGGCCCCCCCAGGCCAGCCGTGCCCGTGGCCTTGCCCCTGCGGTTGGCCACCACAAAGGGGTTCTCACTGAAGGGGATGGGCTGCGAGTCGATCAAGCACTCTGGCGTCTCTGGCAGCTGCTCCTGGGACAAGGGACACCCCACGGGGTCCTGCTTGTCTCCCCGGGGCTGCTGTGCCCCGCTCGTGTGCTGGCGGGGAGGAGCAGGGTGCCCGGTCGCGCCTGCCGCTGGGTCCGGGGACGCTTCCCGGCTGTCCCATGCCGCGGGCAGGGACAGCACCGCGCAGTCGCCCTCCATGCTGGAGCTGGGCTTAGCGCACTGAACAGGCTGAGAGGAAAACAGAAGGATCAGAGAGAAGTAAGGAGAACGGAGTAAAGAAGAGGAGGGAGAAAATACAGAGCAGCTGCTGAAGGACAGGGGAAAGAATTCCAGTGCTAATGCCCACACACCATCCCGACCCTCTCTCCTGCTCTACCACCAGTGTGTGACCCCCAGTGTCACTTCCAGGAGAGGACCTTGCTGTGCGCACATACCCCGGGGAACCGACAGACCTGAGCGCTCCCTGCGCTCCTCCAACTCACACACAATCCTGCAGCTGCTCCCCAGCCACACTCACTTCCAGCACCCGTACAAGCACACGTTCCCCTCTGCTCACCTCAGCACACAGAACCACAGAATAGTCGGGGTTGGAAGGCACCTCTGGAGATCATCCAGTTCAACCCCCACTTCACTGAGCCCCACCAGCTACAGCCCGGCCTCTGCTGTCACCCCAGTGCTGCCACACAGTCACACAACACCCCCTGCGTGCACTTCCACCACACCTGCACAGGTGAACATGCTCCAACAGCCCCACTGCACTACAGCACACCCAAAACACCAACGTTCAGGGCAGCGGACAGAGCACAGACCCCTTGGGTGGCTCTTGCTGACGGCAGGACTGAGGCAGTCCCAGCTCTGTTGGGGCTCAATGCACACAGCCCAAACGAAGCCCTGACCCTTCCTCTGAATGCCATAGAAGAGAGTTTGTTACCCCAGCCAGAGCCTTCCTTTGGGGAGCAGTGACAGTCAGAGAGCAAAGACCAAAGCTTCCATCCAAGTGCCTCCAGGGAGCAGAAAGACCTCTCCTGCTCAGAGCACATTCTTCAGCTCCTGTGTCATGGCAGTGGTCACCAAAATAGCTCTCAGGGGTGGGCTGGTGACTACAATGGCAGCTGGGAGGCTCAGGAATTTCGGAGGCCCTCCCCTAACCCCCAACCCAACCTCTGTGGTTGGCAGAGCCCCAGCTCATATCGTGTTTCCTCATCAGTGAAGCCTGTGCTACCCTGAGAAATTCTGCTGTTGTGGCTATGTGATTTTTCAGTGTAAGAACTCTACTTCCAACCCCTTTTCCCCAGAGTGCCATAATGCCTGACAGGCAGTGGGGGAGCCTCAACCCCTATTTTTTTCTTGGACCCGACTGGAACTGGGCTGGATCTGCGTCCTGCTGTGAGCTCCAGCTCCTGCTGCAGCGTGTCCCGCTGCGGGATTCCTCGCTCCCCGGCCTCACTGGGGCTATTCCTGTCAGACAAGCCACCATTTCTATTTTGGGTCAGCAAAAATTTGGGCAATGCAGCGAGCTTTCCCAGCTTGCAGATGGGACAGACGTGTGCTACCCTGCATCCTCCCTGGCACTGAAAGAAATCCAATCTTAAATCTGATGAATAAGTGAAAAAAAAGACTCAATGGCAAGAAACTAAAGAGAAATAGATTCAGAACAGAAAGTACAGGTTGCTAATTAACTAACCATGGTGACCTGGTATTGAGATATGTCAAGTCTTCTCCATTTCTCATAGTCCAGAAAGCAAAACTGGACTTTGATCATTTTGCTGTGATCAGTCCCTCACAGGTGTGGCTTTCATTCCTGCTCAATGCAGAAAGTAGAGACTGTAACAGCTCTTTGACTTCTGTAAGGGAAATGTCAGAGAGTCACAGAACCCCAGGATGGTTTGGGTGGGAAGGGACCTGAAAGCTCATCATGTTCCAGCCCCTTGCCATGGACAGGGACACCTTCCACTAGCCCAGGTTGCTCCAGGTCCCATCCAGCCCGGCCTTGGACACTCCCAGGAACGGGGCAGCCACAGCCTCTGTGCAGACGCTGCAGTGCGCTGGGTGCACGGCCAAAGAGCATCACCCAAACCAGCATTCCCACGCCGCTGCCAGTGGGAGGTTTCGGTTTGGCTTATAGCAGTGGACAAACAGAACAGGCCTCTCATCAGCCTTTGTTAAATCCTGCTCACAAGGGGACCCAGATGCAGCAACACAGATCGATCCAAGACAGACAACCACCTGCTCCCTCCTCTGGGGGCCATTCTTGGAGAATCCTCGCTACTAATTCCACCCACAGTTACAGTGGTCAGTGGAGAGATCTACACCTCCTGTTCCACAGTGGACAGATGGACCTGCACCTCCTGCTCCGCAGCAAGAACAGCTCCCTACAGATCCTCGTGTCCCACAGTGAGGACAGGAACAGTTCCCTGCAGCTCCCTCACAGGGAACTATGCGGCAGTAAAAGACACCCAGTCACTGTTTAGAGGAGAACGTATGTGGTGAGAATTGGCCTGGAGACAGGAAGAAAGAGAAAACCAGGATGGGGACAGGGCAAGAGCACCAGTCATCTGGATGAGGCTGTCCAGAGATAAAGAATTTGTCACTGACCCGCCTGCTCTTTCACTGCCCGGACTGACCCTGGCTGAGTCTTCCAGTGGTCACCTAACAGGCCAGGGCAGCTCGTGAAGGACCACCAGAACCTCCCTGTCCCCACGATCCAGGCAGATGTACTTTTCAAACCAGAGCAGAGACAGGGTTGGTGACAGCTGGACAAACACAGGCGCCCGCGGACCCCTCCTCGTGATGGGACATTTATAGATGCCGCCCACCACCGCGGCATTCCGGCGTGCTCGGCCCCACATGCCCGTGCCTGGCGTTCCCAGGCCGACACCGGCTGCAAGGCACAAGCCCCAAATGCTGCTCCGCTCTGGGCCGCCCTCGAGCTGTCCCACACGGAGGCAGCTGCTGCCTGGGGCTGAGCTCTTCCAGCTCCTGAGTTACACTCAGAGATGTTAAAAATAAACCTTTTCCTGATCCTGCTTTTTTCTGCGAAGAGCAGGAGGGAAAAACCAAAACCTGGGAAGAGTGGGAACAAAAGGAGGCAGAGGTGGAGCCAAAGCAGAGCTGTTACTGGAGTAAGGCCTGGAGTAACAGAGGAGAGAGAACAGGAGAGGAGACCTGTCTGCATGGAATGAGATGGAGACAGGAAAGGTAAAAGAGATGATCCTGAAACACTGGAATGGGAATGCAGAAGGGGATGATGACAACAAAGGGAGATCTTGCTGCAACAGGAGGAAAGGAAAGAGACTGAGGATGTGTGAAGGAGCAGGCAGAAACCCAGTAGTATGGGGGTGATGCAGGAAAGATAAAAGGAAGAAAAGATTGAGAGGTGAGATTTTAAACAACACAAGAGAGAGGTAAGTTTGTAATCTGAAGTTTGTGAAATCTGGAATTTCTCTTGGCCACTACATGTGAGGGAGTGCCAGGCAGGGCACAGGGCAGGAATGCCCACGGCAGCAGCCACGATACACGAGCCACAGGCCTCGGTCACGACACACAACCACAGCCACTTCACCTCCACAGGCCTGGGGGAATCTTGGCTTTAACAGAATCTCAGGGCAGTTTGGGGGGACCCTGCAGACCAGCCATGGGCAGGGACACTTCCACTTGACCACCAGTGGTGGACACTTCCATGAGATGGATGGCTCCAAGCACTGTCCAACCTGGCCTTACACTTTTTCTGTTTTTAATACTTTCAGTTTTCTCATCCCTCGTCCTTCCTAAACACCACCCCACCATGGATTTTCAACTGAGCTGTGCAAGCAACACTGTCATCACAGGAAAGAATCTTTCTCTCCCTCCTTAGCAGCTTTCTGGAGCCTCTTCCTTCCACAACAAATCCCTGAATTCTCCCACTCACATCCCCTTCTCTCCCAACCAGGCTGTTCTTTCTGCCTTGTTCCCAGCTCTGCTTTTTGCAACTTCTCAAACTTTGCCACTTCCCTTCCCAAAAGGCAAAGCTGCCCGGCTCTTGCTCTCCTCATTTTCTTATTCCCATCTTTCTTTCGCAGCTACCTCCTGTTTCAGTGCCTGAGTCCCCCACGGTTCTGCTTCCCAGTTTTGCTTTACAGAGCATGCGGTCACCTCCCACACGATGGCACAGGTGGAGGGCAGGTAATGGAACCACCACGGCCTTGTCGTGACCCCCACCACCACAGCCCCTCACTGCCTGCCCTGTTGGGAATCACACCTCCACAGCCCCTCACTGCCTCCCCTGCAGGGACCCCACCTCCACAGCCCCTCATTGCCTCCCCTGTTGGGAATCACACCTCCACAGCCCCTCACTGCCTGCCCTGCAGGGACCCCACCTCCACAGCCCCTCATTGCCTCCCCTGTTGGGAATCACACCTCCACAGCCCCTCACTGCCTGCCCTGTTGGGAATCACACCTCCACAGCCCCTCACTGCCTCCCCCGCGGGGAACACGCCTCCACAGCCCCTCACTGCCTCCCCTGCAGGGACCCCACCTCCATAGCCCCTCACTGCCTCCCCTGCAGGGACCCCACCTCCACAGCCCCCATGGCCTCCCCCCCGGAGCCCTCGGCCCGCACTCACGCCGCGGTTGCCTCTCTGCAGGCCGCTGCTGGGCAGTGCTGCCAGGGTCCGGTAGTCCAGGCGCAGGGGTTCACTGGGGACATTCTGGAGAGGGGTAGAAAAACACAAACACCAGGAACAGGTCAGGCCCAAAGTCAACTAAATCAGTGAGAAAGTGCAATGAAAAGGGAACCATCCCAGAAGCAACCAAGGCCTTATCTCCAAACTCATCATCCCACTGCCTGGAAAAAGCTGGAATTGTTCGAAACCCAACCATGTGAACTCATGGCAGGAGCCAGGCTTGAGAAACCCTGCAGAGAACGTGTCACTGTGGACCCCTGGTCACCCACCTGCTCAGATCCCTCCACTCCTCCTGCCCCCATACCCACTTCCTTATGGAGAGAACGTGCCATACCTACCCATTTGCTCCAACAGCATCCAGAACAGCTGGATCTGGGCACGTTTAAGAATGCAAGTCTGCAATTCCTCTACAGTTTCTTTTGCCAACCTTAACTCACATTCATGGTACAACTTGGCTCAGTTTTGCTTCCCATGTGTTGCCTTTCTAAGCCTAAATAGACGCCAAGGTTTCTGACCCAGCCCCTCTTTTCCTCAATCCCTTACACATTTCTTCAGTTCTGATCTCTTATCCCCAAAGCCACGTCCTTTTAGGGAAGAGAGTGGAGAACACAAGCTTTGGGGAACAAACTCTTTTTGGGGACTTCTCCAGCTTTCCAGTGTAGCTGTAGCCCCTTTCTGAGACTCTCCAGCCCTTCCCCTGTGCTGCTCACCTCTGCTTCCTCCTCAAGCTGCTGCGTGGCTGCCTCCCGCTCCCTACGCATCCGCTCCTTCCACGGGACAGAACAGAGGCAGAGCAGAGAGACAAGAGAGAGGCAGAGAGGTCACACATGCTGGGCAGGAACTGCTGAGGGGACAGAGGTGCGGTGCCAGCCCCAGGAGAGGGGGAGCAGAACCCCAGCACGAGCACTGGGGCTGGGAAAGGAGGAGCTGGAATCCGGCGCTGGCACTGTTACTGCCAGCAGAATGGACGGGGCAGAATAAGATGATCTGGGTGCCACAGGTGAGAGGGGAGAGCAGGTGTCCCCAAGATCGTCAGCAGGGACAATCCAGGGGAAAGTAAGGAGAGCTACAGTGCCCCCAGGCATAAGCTACACCAGCACCAAGGGAGGGGAGGAGTTTGCTCACTGCTGGAACAGACACCTCAGTGGGGCACAGACAGGACAGGCTGGAAGGGAATGGAAAAACAAACCTACAGAGCACAGGCCTCGCTGGCTTATGGCATCACATACAGAATGATGCAAATACATACAAAGGGACACAATGGTCTTGCCACAGGGTCAGCTCAGCACCAGCTGTCAGCCCGCGGTCANAGGACACAATGGTCTTGCCACAAGGTAAGGTCAGCTCAGCACCAGCTGTCAGCCCGCGGTCACTCAGCACTGCAGGGACATTAGAGAGTGACCAGTGGCTAATCCCAAAAGCCCCAGCCACGGGCTCACTCCCAGGCTTCCAGAGGAAGGGAACAGTGCAGGACTTGTCCTAAGGACTGATTTCTGGGCACTGGTATTTCTGTGACTTGTCACCCGGCACCTCTGGGCAGCGCCAGGCCTGGGGACAGCACAGCAGCATCCTTCCCTTCTCTTGTCATGGAACCCTCCCAGCTGCTCTTCCCAAGCAGGAACCGCATGGTCCAGGAGTCCTGACACTGGCAGGATGGAAGGCAGCTGAGAGGGAGTCACCTGAAAATTCTGCTGAGCACCTGGGCCCTGTTCTTTGACAGATTCCATGCATTACAGATTCCCAAAGTCCCACATCACTCCTTGACCTCCAAGCAAGAATAAGCAGCATGAGAAGACATCAGTGCTCTGGAGGATCACAGCTCCCAAAAGGATATTGAGGGATCTTTAAGTTAAAGTTTATTCTGAATCTGGTTATGCTTGTTTTGGCCAAGAGTCCTCTGTGGGGTGAAGGTTCCAGGTGACACTAACCTGGTGCGTGACTCTTCTCTGAGGTCATATTCTGAGGAGTGACAGGAGCACCAGTCAGCCCAGATGGAGCTGTGGCACACTCCAAATCCACCTCTGACAATATCTGAGGAGGACCTGGATTAAGACTAGAGAAATAACTACAGCCACAGAGCCAGGAGAGAGCACCAGGCACCAGTCCACAGAGACTCGGAGTTACTGACACCTCTACTAGAAACTGAATTATCAGAGAACTGGAGGCAAGAGGTGTCAGCAGTGAATGGGTTTGAAAACTTCCACCATGAGTAGAGCAAAGGTATAATTCCTCCCAGTTACTCAGTTCACAGCTTGCTGTGGGCTGGAGACACATTTGGTCTCCATTGCTCTTGTGCAAGAACGAACATGAAACACTGACGAGTAAGAAAAATGGTCCAAAAATGGTGACAGAAATTACCAGGGATCTGGCACTGAGATGGGAACTTCCTTCAGTACTCTAATGGCCACCACGGAGTGCTGGCTCCATCACTGGGATAAATTTAATCATCAAAACCAATTTTAGAGACATAATCCCAGATTCAAGGTTTAAAAGGCCAGCAGAAAAACACGTCTTTGCTCATGGGCCTCAGGATCCCGGAGCATCCATTGCTGCCTCCTCCTGGCACACCAAGGGAAGAGGCACCAAAATATATCAGCATTTTTTAAAATGAGATATGGCCAAGGCTACTTCACCAATCATAAAGGTTTTTCTGGTTTGTTTTTTTGTTTGTTTGTTTGGTTTTTTTTTGACCAAAGTATTTTTAAGTAATCTCAGTATAAATTTTGGTAAAGTCTTTCTCTACCTGAGCCTGGACAAATGCCACCTGCTCAGCCTGAGCAGCACAGTTTGAGGCCACAGTATATTCACAGGTGTAAGGAATGCTGATACTGACCCACAGTACCTGCAGTCTCCTGGAATGTATTTAAATCCATTTGTCCATATTCAAATCCATGTGCTGCCAACACTAAAACTGGCAGGAATACCCTTTGCTCAAACAGAAACACAATGAAATCAGGTTTGCTGAAACCACACCAAACCACGCTGAGCTCCTTCCTAGGCAAGGAACAAGGCATTTTATAGGAAAAACCTAAACCTGATCTGAAGTGCCTCTGCTCTGGGCTGAACCAAGAGAACTGCTGAGGTCCCTCCTACTGGAATTATTCCAGATGGTTTGGGTGGGAAGAGACCTTTCAGGGTCATCTAGTCCGACCCCTGCAATGAGGGACGTCTCCAACTGGATCAGGTTGAAGATCATTCTGTAAGGTCATTCGACTTCCATCCAGAACTGCCAACCTCACCCTGCTCTTGTGGGGCAGAAAATGTGAACAAGCTCAGAAATTGCAACTCCAGAGAGAACCCAGAGAAATTTCAGGTGTATCTGAACCGGAAACCTGACGAAACACCTGAAAAATGTACACGCTCATCTGCCAGGAGAGCAGATTCCCCACCGACAACACCGAAGAATTCAGTTTTCCCTCTTCTTCCAACGACTCTGACTGGATAAATTACTGTTTTAAGAGGGATGACTGGAAACTCTATGTCCTCAAGGGGTTGAGTCCTCTGATCTATTTCTGTGAAATTCTACTTCTGTGAAATTCTCTTTCTGTGCAAGGCTGAACCAGTGGGCAGAGACACAAAACTCTCACAGCAGAGCAGAGAAACGACCATGTGAACTGAGGAGCACAAAGCTGTGACTGATGAACAGCATCACTTTTCCACTCAGGGCAGCTCGGAGCTGTGTGTTCTCATCTTTGCTCACAAAAGCTCTGTCAGTCACAGGGTGCTGGACAGAGAAAACTCATTAAATTTGGGACTTCCAAGCTCACTGGCCATTTTTCTTGAAGCTGCAGCTTGGCCAGGAGGTACCAGCAGGTAACAGGGGTGGTCTTTGTGAATGTCACAGGAGCATCACAGGGAGGTGCACAGGGAGGTACAGCAAAGCCAAAGAGCAGCCGGGGCAACAGAGCAGTGCGCTACAGAGAGGGAATGCCCAGAGCTCTGCCCCATGGCACTGACAACGGGGCAGAGATCCACAACTCCCACAGCACTACACTGGAGCAGAGATAACCTGTGACACCTTCCCTGGGACTCACAGAGCCACTGCCACAAACAGGTTCTGCTACACAAATAATCTCTCACCACTTTCTCCATTTCTTCTCTCTCCCACTGAGTGGTTTCTCTCACCATTTCCATCTCCTAGGAGAGAGCAGAGTTAGAGCCACCTCACCCAGTGCTCTCTCCACACCTGCAGCATCTAGAACCTCATGAAGGTGTCACAGGCTCAGCCTAGCGTGTTCCTGATCCCAGTGCTGGGTCCTGCTGATCCCATGCCATGTCCACTGCCCGTTACACTGCAGGCTGCATGCACCAAGGGAGACACTAGAGATTACCAGAAACTGCTTCCACTCTGCAACATGCTCCCAGCTCAGTCACAGCACACACCTTCTGCAGGATCTCCAGCTCCTCGGGGCTCAGATCCCGGTCGATGGAGGAGATGCTCTCCAGGCTGTTCTTGCGCCCGATGCCAGCAGCGAAAGGGTTTGCAATGATTCCTGGGGACATCTGCAAAGCGAGAGGCAAATCACACCTGGTGGAAGTCCACAGAGTGCCATTCCAAAAATTCCCTATTCCAGGCTCCCAGATACAGAGTACCAGGACAATCCCAAGCAAGTCAGAACCAGAAGTCTTTCAACAACTTGAAACCTTATTCCACAGAATCCCAGACTGGTTTGGGTTGCAAGGGACCTTAAGAGCATCCAGCTCCATCCCTGCCATTTCATCTGACCATTGTTCAAGAAACCTGAGGTCTAAGTAAGCTGAATTTAAATTGATCCAGGTGCAAGAAGGGGATAAGGTGAGCAGGGATTGGGTTCATGTTCTGCTGGAGAATACAAAAGCTGACTAGATGAGCCTTGGAAATAGAAATCTAAGAGGGCACAGGATTGCTCCAGGGAAGTTTTACCCTGTGGGGAAAGATGAACACCAATAAAGAGCCAGGCCATTTATTGTAAATGTAACACTGTCCAAGAAAAATGGCCATAAATAGCCTACTGAAAATGAGCTTGAAAACTTATTTTTTTCAGTGCAGTGCTATTGTGGGACAGCTCTGGAACCAGCAGGAGAAAGACAGTCCTGAGGGACCACTGCTTTTCTGGACTGGAGACCCCCTCCAGTTCGTATCATATGTCAGACTTTGAAACCTGGGACCTCAAAAAAACAAAAATTCTACAACACAAGGTTTGGAAAATCCAGCATTCTGTGACAAAAGAGGTGGGATCCATGTGGTGGGACTCTGGTCACTCCAAGGGCACCTGCACTCCAGTCCTCACCTCGATGGCAGCCGCAGCTTTGGGGTCAAAGCCGTCGCACACCAACACGAGCAGCGCGTCGCCCACCCCGCGGAGGATCTGCACGGCTTCCGTGTGCGTCATTCCCAGCAGGCTCTGGTGATTCACCTCCAGGATCCGCATGCCCACCTTCAGGCGGCCATCCCGCGCCGCAGCCCCCGAGGAGCTCACCTGGAACACACCGGGGAGTCACTGGAGCGGGTCAGAGGCGGTGGGAGAGCAGGGGGCCATGGAGGGGAAGGGGCGGGCAGCACACACGGAGCGGGGACAACGGCCTGCGGCTGCAAGGCAGGGGAGGCATCTGCAAGTACTACGGACAGGGCAGAAAGGAAGAACCTGAACAGGCTGGTGGAGGGAACAGCTGCGGAAGAATCTTTCATGTGAGATAAAAGAATGTGAATTTGAAATGTGCTGTCCCAAGGAAAGAAGCAGGTGAGAAGGAAAAGCCCTCACATCACGATGCATCTCACAGGAAGAGAAATCATTTTGTGGTGGGAGAGAGACATGATGGAAATGCAAATGAAGACAAACTAAGGAGGAAGGAGGCAGGGATCAGACATGCAAAGAGGAAGAAGAGGAAAAGCACCACTTTGTCTCTTGGTTACCAGAAACACAGAAGGAAAATCAGAGGCAGGAAAACCCCTCTAGACAGGACAGGTAAGAGAAGTTGAGGGGAGTAACACAGCTCAAGGGAGAGCAGGGAAGTTCAGAGTTTTGGTTCTCTGCAGGCTAAAACTACCAGTATTGGGGAAAAAAGGGAGGGGAGATGGGGTAAACTAACTCTGTGCCATGGCTAAACTGTGAACCTTCCAACCCCCAGATGCTGTAATGCTGCAAGAGAGAAAACCGGACCCAGATACTAAAAACAACTGTCAGTTAGAATAATCCCAGGTTTCCTTTTCCTGCTGTTACAAATGTCCCAGGTGAATGTGCAACTGTCACTCTGAAAGAGGGAATTTATTCTTCTAACTTCAGAACTCAGATAGAACAGTTACAGCCACATAATGACAAATGCTGAGTGTTCCCTTGCCTTAACAGCAACGAATTATCAGTTATCAGGGCTAACTGGCAATTATGGAGTGTCTTCAGCCATGAGGATAACTCACACCTGTTTCTACTCCAAAAAACAGCTAAAGAGGGAGCCAGTGACACCAAGGTGAACACCCAGAGTCCTCTTTGTCAGCAGCAAGACCAAAAATGACACCACTTATTGCTGTGCTCCACTGCCAGTGAAGAAGAAGCAATAAAAACTTTCTGGGAAGGGTTGGGAGGAGCATAAACTGACAAGCGTAAGATGAACAAGAAAACGTGCTACTTCTGGGGGAAAAGTGAAGTGAGAAGTACGTGTGACACAAGCAGTCACTTAAAAAAGGAACAAAGTTACACACAGGGTGCGTGGCACAGGAGAAAAAGTTAGGAATTCCTGATGCTTTCCATGGAAGGAGGAAGGAGCTTGCATGTCTAAGTGGGCAGGCAGCCACAGGCACATGGGGACCAGCAGGAATGTGGGTAAAAGGAAAGATGTGTGGGTTTGCATTATAGAAAAAAAACACAAGAGAAGAAACACAAAGCAAAATAAAGGCAAACAGGAAATAAAAGAAGAAATTGTGTAGCTGTTGTAGAGGAGTAAATATGAAAGGACAAGGATTTGTCTCCTTTGCTGGAGGGAGAATCTCCAGAACTGATGCACCAGTGAAAGCTGAGAGCAAATTCCAACAGCTCCCCCAGGGATCACCCTTCTCCCTGGCAGTGCTTGCACAGCACCGACCTGCAGAGTTACTGCTCTGGTACCTTGGAGATGAAGATGCCTTCATCAGTGGGATCAAACGGATTGCCAGCATGGCCCTTTGCTCCACCCCGGATGCTGATGCCCAGCTTCTCTCCTGGAGCCTTTTCAATGCATATTTCCTGGAAACACAGAAAAGTCTCCTTGTTTCTCTGGGCCAAGTTCAGCTGAGGGAGCAGTCATCGGAGTGACCACAACTCTAAATGCCCTGGAAAGGGCCTGAATTAGCCCCATCCCTCATTTGGCAGTTTATTCCTGTTGGTGAGGACCTGCCCCTTTCTGTTCCCTGCTCACATCTGGTGTCTCGTCATTCTCTGATGACAGAGTCACCACGGCCACAGCACAAGATCCTCACTGCTCCCCAGCTGGAGATGCACTTACAAGAGACTGGATTCTGCCAAAGGAGAAGGAAATTCCAGCCAGGAGTCTGGTTGTATCCTAGTCCCAGACCTCCAGCCCAGTAAGGAACTGCCTCCAGAAGCAACCCTGTGTGATTCCCCCCGAGCCCTCTCACTCAGAACCCACCTGCATCCCAGGTGGAGGTGGGTCTCTCCGGACCACCATGGTGAGCTCCTGAGCATTGGAGAGCAGCGCGTTCACGGCTTCCTGGTGGGTGGCATGGCGCAGGTCGATGCTGTTCACCTCCAGAATCCTGTCCCCGACGCGGAGCCCGCTGCGCGACGCCAGCCCCCGCGGAATGACCTGCAGACAACCATTGACACAACTAGGGAAGGGAAGCCCATCTCTCCTTGGAGATGTGATTGTGTCCCTGGTCATCCTCCAACACCTGCAGGCCTGTTCTGACTCCTGTCTCTGCAAAGTTCCCAAAGAGGTGACATATCTGGGAATATTGGTAAAGAATGAAGTGGGATGTGTTTTGAGGTGCTATTCCGTATGTTATTCTCATATTCCCATTTTAATCTGAACCAGTCTTGTGCTAGTTTTGCCATTATTTTGCCCATGACTGTAACCAGGACTGACATCACCAGTACTACTCCAGTCCTCACCCAGTGCTCTACAGGGGATCCTGAGAGCTACAGAGGGACTAAACCTGTAATCAAACCTGTGTTCCTGGTGAAACAAAGGAGTCAGCGAGGAAAGGGTGAAACCTGTGAGCACATGGGCAAGCAGGGATGGTGGGAAAGAGTTAGCTAGGCTTTGAGAAGAGCAAATCCTGCCTCACTGACCTGCTGATGCACTGCAAGAGCACATGAAGGAAGAGATCTGGCAGGCATCACTCCCAGAATTCCAAACAGCCCTTAAAAACGTCTGAACCCAGCCACAGGTGTCAGAGGAGTCAGATTCAGCATCTCCAAGTGACAAGAGAAGTCAGGAAGTAGAAAGGGCTCAGCGGGGATGTCCTCTCCAGCACCCCTATTCCAATGAGTGTGGATGTGCAGGACTGTGAGGGAATGGGCTGCAGCCAGTGGCCAGCCTGCGTGCTGTCCCTAAATGGCAAATGATGTCACCACTGGAATGGGAATGTGGGATCAAAGGACACTGGCCTGAGTGCGGCAGAGCGGCTCTGGGTGTCCCAGAAGTCACACACTCATCCCACCAGCCCTCTCCCAGTAATGACTGGCTTTCTGCAATGCCAGCATCTTCCCAGGACTCATTAATGCCACCATGAACTCAGCAATTTCAAAAGCTAACTGGGGTCCCTCCAAAGGCTGCAGCATCGATTATACAGGGTTTTTTTACATGCCCTCAGATGGCTCCAGCAGCAGCAGCACATCCAGTACAACCCTTCACAGAGCCCTCTCCTATCCCCTTAATTCGCAAATCCCTCCTGTACGTCTGGACTCATCAAAATCCTTCACATTAATCCCAATAATCCAACAGCTCAGGAACACTCAGGACACCTCTCCCAGGACTCTACCTTGGAGATGAAGACCCCCGGCTCATGAATCCCAAAGGGATGACTGGAATGGTCACTGCCTCCGACGATGCTGAGGCCCAGGGGACCACCTGCTTTCACCAGGTGAATTTCCTTAAGGGAACAAGATGCAGTGTCAAAGGGAATGAAGGATATCACATATGGACCACAAACACTGACAAACATGAAGTCAGGGGTGTTTTGCATGCGTAAGCACAAGGTGAACACTCATGGGACAAGGGGGCTCCCCATGTAGGACTCTGCAACGTGGAGAAGAGCTAGAATGGGGCTCCAAGAGAGCTGGGGAGGGATTTTGGACAAGGGCCTGGAGTGACAACACAAGGGGGAACGGGTTTCCCCTGAGAGTGGGCAGGGTTAGTTGGGATCTTGGGAAGAAATCCTTCCCTGTGAGAGTCGGGACCGGTTGTCCAGAGAAGCTGTGGCTACTTCATCCCTGGAAGTTTTCAAGGCCAGGTTGGACGGGGCTTGGAGCAAGCTGGGATAGTGGAAGGTGTCCCCGCACGTGGCAGGTTGTGGGTCTGGGATGGGCTTTCAGGTCCCTTCCAACCCAAGCCTTTCTACGATGACTTCCCCAGGCCCCAGCAACCCAGCAGGCCGGTCCCCATCACAACACCAGTCTTTCCAGTGAAACCCAGCCAGGATTACCCTATCCCACATCCCAAAGCCAAGCTCACCTCGATGGGGTACTGATCCTCCAGCCCTTTGGAGAGGTGGTTCCTCTGCGGCGCCGGCGTCTCCTCGGGCGGGCTGTCCCCGGGGCCGGGGGGCGGCGGGGGGGAGTGCATGCGCACGCGGGGCGCGCCGGGCGAGTCTCCCTCGCCGGGCTGCTCCGCGCCCTCTCTCTCTACCAGCAGCACGATGGTGGGGGAGGCCGCGGTAAGCAGCGCTACGGCCTGATCATGCCTGGCTTCTGTCATGTCTACCCCATTGATCTAGAACAACCCGCAAACTCGGCGTCAGCCTGGCGCTTCCCGGCGTTCCAGCGCTCAGCCAAGCCCCTGAGGAGCCCTGTCCTGCTGGCACGTGGCCCTGCTCAAAGGCCCGTGCCCCAAAGCACCTTGGAACTCTCCCAGCTCCCTCCGACCTGGCAAAGGGACGTAGGCTCATTCCCACCTGATCCCAATCCCCTTCCTAGACAGCTTTCCTGCCCCTTTCCCACATTTCCTGCACACCTAGTGCCCTGCAGCACCACTGACATGGTTGGTGCTCAAGGGCACCACGCAGGCCAGGTGCAATGTTCCACCTCCCGCACCCAAATGTGTGAATATGGGAGAAGCAAAACCAGTGATTGCCAGCAGCAATGCCACAACACGAGCGTGTGCTGAAGCACCTGCAGCTTGTCACTGAGCCACCTGCCCTTAATTGTCACCCAAAGCCCAGACACAGACACTGAAGGCACAATTTGATGGGTGACAGGACCTGTCACTGGGCCACTGTCTGCCCATGCTGGGCAAGGTCATGGTAGCCTGGGGAAGATGCCAGCTCTAAGGCATTAGAAGTGACCCCAGGTACAGAGAGACTTGAAAGAACAGAGAGCCTTTCCTACAAAATTAAGATTTAAAACAGCCTCCCTAGAAACTCAAAGGACCAGAAAGGACATGACTGTTCTCCACAGATGTATGAGGGGCAGAAACCTGAGGAGAGCCAAGCTGAGAGAACACAGCCAAAACAACGAAACTTGACAGGAAAGAGTTGAAGCTGAAAATTAAAAGGTTTCTAGTCATTAGGTTCTGGAAAAGCTTTCCAAAATGAACAACGAGGACATGAAAACAGCAGCTGCCAAGATGGGGTTTGATCAGCTCATGAAATAACAATGTGACTGTAACAGTCACAGTAACTGGGCTTTGTAGCCCGACTCCCCACAGCCCGATTCCCAGAAATATTATTGCTACTCCCCAGCTCCTTCCCAGAGAGCAGTTTCTGGACTAAGCTGACACACATCATCTGACAGGACTGTGTCCAGAGTCCCAGTGACACCCACAGCTCTCACCTCATCTGCCCTGTCCCACCCACAGCTGCGGGTACTGCTCTCCTTAGGACAGGGAAGGAGAAGTCTAAGTGGCCCTGTACTGTCCTGGGAACTCCACAGTGTCACCTCTGCTGAGAGGACTGTCCCCAGAGGGACACGTCTGGCATGAACCAGAACGATATCAAGGCAGCAGCTGGCACATGCCCGCGGGAAGAGGAAGGATGGAAGGGACCTGGGAAATGGCTGCTGAGCACAGGACACTGGGCATCAAGCAGCAAAGGTAAATTTAACCACACAGGTGCACAGCCCTTAACGGAATGCAGGTAACAGACACACGGCTCGGACACTCCGGGATGGATCCTTAACACAGTCACCAAAAGCAATCACCCAAAGCAATCACCCACGTTAGAGAAGTGACACCGAGCTTGGCAACCGATTCGCAGAAGAAATGGAGATTATAAGGGGTTGTCTCAGCACATCTCTTGTAGGAAAGGGCCGAGTGGCTGCAGGAAGCTTGACAGAGGTGTTGTGGGAATATGCAGCACTTATTATGGGATGTTTAACAGAACAGAAAGAGGACTGGAGGTGAGGAACAAGCACGGGGAAATACAAAGGGTGGAGAACATGAGGCTGCTGGTCAGTGCTGGTCTGGACAAGCCCTGGGCCTGAGTCCACATCTGCTCTGCCTTCTGCCCACATTCTGTATTTACTGTGCCAGTTCACTCTGTTCTGGGTATATATGCGAGAGCTACTGGTAAAATTCAAGCTGGATTAGCCAGCAAGTAGGAAGCCAAAACATGGGAAGACTCAAAAGGTGGCCCAGAAGCTGGATAAAAGGCTTGGGGTCTGACCAAAGAGCCTTGAAGACCTCAATGCTTTGGGCAGAGGCTGGAGACCTGCAGGCATGAGCATTTACTTGAGTGAGTGAGGGAGTGGTGTGCATGTTCCACCAGCAAACTGAACCCTGATGAGCTGGAGGGCAGAGCAGGGAGAAGCTGGCTGTTGCTTCTGCCCTGGGAGGATACTTGTGCTCAGGTGTGCACCTGTAAAGGCACTGCCCCCTTCCTGCCCCTGTGATCTGGGGCCAGCTGTGTCTGCAGTGTGTTCCACGTCTGGAGTCTGCCCTTATCCCTTCTGACGGCTGCACCTGGGAGCAGGGAAAGCAGCAGCCACATGTCCAGGGGACTGGGAAGGGAGAATTCCTTGGGTTCTCTGATAGTTAACAAAGGTAACGTGCAGGACAGACTTGGCTCTTTGGTTCTATCACCAGATCAAGGCCAAACATACTCATGGAGTGGGAACAAGATGATCTTTAAGGTCCCTGCCAACCTAAGCCGTGCTCTGACTCTAGGACACTACGATGACACCGCACACGCAGTCCTGCTGCAGCATGACCCGCTCTCGTTTCGCACATCCCCTCTGCTATCTCCCTGCCCCTGACAGGACAAGAGTGGTCAGATGAGCCGGAGGGCAGAGCAGGGAGAAGCTGGCTGTTGCTTCTGCCCTGGGAGGATACTTGTGCTCAGGTGTGCACCTGTAAAGGTACTTCCCCCTTCCTGGGTCGGACCAGAAGGGCACAGCGGTGCCTCCCTGGAGCAGGGACCAGGGCACAGGACTCCTGGAGTCAGAGGTGTATCACATGTAACAGCCCTTGGTGCACTTTACCCAGTAATTCTCCACTACCTGGCAATCCTGGTGGCTCCCCAGCTTTTGGGCAGCTAATTTTCTGCGGCCTTTATCTCACTAGAGAGTAAGGCCAGCCATGCAGCATGGGTCTCCAAGCGCCACAGGGAAGGGACAGTGTCTGTCCTTTCCCTGCTGCACATGTTCCTCTGTGTGCCAGGGAGTTATATTATCCTGGCAAATCTCTAAGGGGTCACACTGCCTCATTAGGACTTCACGTGTCACCTACCACTATCTGAAATCTCCCCAGAATCAGTTTCCTTCCCAGTCCCACACCAAAAAACTCAGCTGCCCTTAGCAACTGCTCCAAATCCTGCACCCGCCCTGCTAGATTCCCATCCCACAACTCCAGCTCTCCAGCACTCCCTCCAGCAGGCCCCTGTCCAGTGTCTTCCCCCACCAAAATTACTCCCAAGAAACACAGGAACGCAGGGAAGCTGGGGAGTGAGTGACAGTCACTGGGGAGTGTTGAGAGGTGTTAACTCAGAGGGGAGACCTAGGCTGGGCTCTTCAATCCATGTGCTCGAAGCTCCCTTAAGAAAGTCAAAGGAGCAATCCCAGTTCTCCTGAGGAGAAGTCCAGGAAGATTTAGAGCACAGGGGAAGCGCAGGAAGCTGTGCTGTATTTATTTTCTTAGGAAAACAAGAATTCTTTGGCAAAGTGAGAGCTGACCATGACCAGGAGACCACAGCCTTGGAAAAGGGCCCTGCCTGCGGGACCCATGAGCCCTGTACCCAGCGAGGGTCCTCCCCTTCCCCATGCAGGTAGAGGCAACCTGCACCCACATCCCAGAAATCATGGCATCTTGGAAGATTCCAATAAAAATGGGCAATTGCTGCTTCAGAAGAGTGTGGTAAGCAGGCTTGGAAGTTATGGGAATAGCCCTGGTGAGTGTTCTCCTGAAAGGTTCCTGCATTCATCAGAGGTGAGCACGGGACCTGAGCTCCAGCTGGCGCTCAGCACCAAACCTGTATAGCCACACACACCTCAGCACAGGTAACTAAGGGGACCCCACTGGGGGTGTCAGGACTCGCGACAGCAATGCCTCAGCCACGTCAAAATCTGGCAGCGGCCCCAGCTCTGTAAGCCCTGAGCTCACACATCCCATAAGGAATCCACAGCAAGCTATTACTAGGGAATTAGATCTGCTTTTCCTATGAAGCTGCCCATGGGTATAAATAGAGCTGCTGAAGTGGGGTGGAGACAGGTTTGACTTTTCAGTCTGAGATTTTGTGTCTCCTTTTTGCCACAGGTCGAGCAAACCAATCCCAAATGATGGGCCTCAGTTCTGCCTCTGTGCCATGGAGCATGAAAACATGAGCAAATCCAAAATAATTCAGTCTATCTGGCATTAATCAGGGTCAGGGCTTGCTTTTGGGGAGTGGGGAGCACTAGAAGGGAGGGAGAGATGCTCTATCAGTTCAAACTTCCTGCCAAGACACCAGTGTCAGACCTGGGCCCAAACTCCACTAAAATGTTGTGCCTGAGCAAATACAACACAGCCCCAGCCCAGGGATAGAGCAGACAGAAGCCAGCACTGACGAGGCTGTATCAGTGTTTACTCACGCCAGCGCTGTGGTAACACGTGCTCTTACCACAGCTGCTGGGCCAGAAACCCACCACCAGCAGCAGGATGTTGGAGGTTTCCCTCAGAGGCAGCATGCGAGCACGGGAAGAGGGTCGGGAGGCTCAGGAGAGGCTCCCCACAGGAGGGGAGCGAGGACCAGAAGGCAGAGACACGAGGTTAGAGCAGTGAGATCCACACGGACAGGACGGGAGACGGGCCAGAGTTCCAAGTGAAGCACTGAGGTACCCCTGACCTGCTCCACAGCACCATTGGGCAGCTCCTTCTGCTCCAGCCCACGCTGACCCTGCTACCCCACTGTGCCCCAAAGGGTTTCCCCTCTCCTCATGCCAGAGCCCCCCCGGCTGCCACCCAGGCTCCAGAGGGACACCAGGCTGGGGCAGTGCTG
Organism: Dryoscopus gambensis; assembly: GCA_013389985.1. Classification (NCBI taxonomy): domain Eukaryota; kingdom Metazoa; phylum Chordata; class Aves; order Passeriformes; family Malaconotidae; genus Dryoscopus; species Dryoscopus gambensis. The sequence continues at coordinate 58,824 of WEIT01013332.1, forward strand.
CTGTGTCCCCCCCCTCCATGCCATTCCTAGGGAAAGCACTTCCATAAAGCATTTGGGGAAAGGGGAGCTGTAACTGCACCCACTACCAGACAAGGTAGAACCACCCAAATTTAATGCTCTCCCAGAAGGCTCAGGAGCTGAGAAAAGGACCCCCAAAATCCAGCTCCAGTTGCAGAGAAGCAGCCCCTGCACGAGGAAGGGCATGGAGCCGTCAGCCCCTTCCTCGCGCACACACTCACCGAGATGACCCGGTCTCCGACGTGCAGGATCCCATCCCGGTGGGCTGCGCCCCCCTCTGCGATTCGGGAGATGAAGATCCCCTGGAGCACAGTCAGGAAGGTCAGAGCAGCCCAGGTTTTCCCTCACTTGAGCCTGGCTCTCCAGACCCGTTCCCAGACACCAGGCAGGTCTCAGTCCTCTCCCCTCCACAGACCCTTCCCCTGCCCTGACGCCTTTCCCCACTCCACACAAACCCTCCGCTCCCAGCGCCCCTGGCAGCAAAGCCTTCCTGTGGCCCAGAGCCTGGAATCTGTGCCAAGAGGGCAGCAGTTGGATTAGATGTCACTGGCAAGGATTGGGAGCCCCAGCCCCCTCCTTCTATAAAAAAGAAGGAGAGGGACTTTGGACAAGGGCCTGGAGGGACAGCACAAGGGGGAATGGCTTCCCACTGCCAGAGGACAGGGTTAGATGGGATACTGGGAAGGAGTTCTTCCCTGTGAGGGTGGGAGGCCTTGGCACAGATTGCCCAGAGAAGCTGTGTCTACTCCATCCCTGAAAGTGTTCAAGGCCAGGGTAGGCAGGGCTTGGAGCAACCTGGGATAGTGGAATGTGTCCCTGGCCATGACAAGAAGATGGAATAGGTGAGGTTTAAGGTCCCTTCAAACCCAAACCATACTGGAATTCCATGATTCCCTGACTTAAGAGCACCTGGCTCTTAGAGACCACCTGGCCCACCAGCCCAGGGCCAGGCTGCACTGCTGTATGCCCAGGCATGAGGAAGATTCAGGGATCCCAGGGGATCAGGACTGACCGTGTCCCCAGCCCGGTAAGGAGTGGAGCCCTTGCCACCAGCAATGCTGAAGCCGAGGCCCTTCTCGTTGCGCATGAGGCAGGTGGAGAATCTCTCGGTGGCAGGCGCTCCCTCGGGACGCTCGGGGAAGCGCAGCCCCCCACGCCGCTCCCGGGGGCTGTAGTCGTCCTCGGGGCGCAGTGGAGTGACGGTGATGGCATTCTCTGGCTCCACCATCCGCTCTCGCAGCACCGTCATGGAGACAGAGCTTCCTGACCCCCGCAGTGCTTCCACGGCCACATGGTGCTCGGCACAGTGCAGGGACACGCCGTTCACCTGGGCACAGAGCAGAGACAGCCCCTCACACACAGCCCTCAGCTCAGCACAGAGCAGAGAGAATCCCTCACACACCGCCCTCAGCTCAGCACAGAGCAGAGAGAATCCCTCACACACCGCCCTCAGCTCAGCACAGAGCAGAGAGAATCCCTCACACACCGCCCTCAGCTCAGCACAGAGCAGAGAGAATCCCTCACACACCGCCCTCAGCTCAGCACAGAGCAGAGAGAATCCCTCACACACCGCCCTCAGCTCAGCACAGAGCAGAGAGAATCCCTCACACACCGCCCTCAGCTCAGCACAGAGCAGAGAGAATCCCTCACACACCGCCCTCAGCTCAGCACAGAGCAGAGAGAATCCCTCACACACCGCCCTCAGCTCAGCACAGAGCAGAGAGAATCCCTCACACACCGCCCTCAGCTCAGCACAGAGCAGAGAGAATCCCTCACACACCGCCCTCAGCTCAGCACAGAGCAGAGAGAATCCCTCACACACCGCCCTCAGCTCAGCACAGAGCAGAGAGAATCCCTCACACACCGCCCTCAGCTCAGCACAGAGCAGAGAGAATCCCTCACACACCGCCCTCAGCTCAGCACAGAGCAGAGAGAATCCCTCACACACCGCCCTCAGCTCAGCACAGAGCAGAGAGAATCCCTCACACACCGCCCTCAGCTCAGCACAGAGCAGAGAGAATCCCTCACACACCGCCCTCAGCTCAGCACAGAGCAGAGAGAATCCCTCACACACCGCCCTCAGCTCAGCACAGAGCAGAGAGAATCCCTCACACACCGCCCTCAGCTCAGCACAGAGCAGAGAGAATCCCTCACACACCGCCCTCAGCTCAGCACAGAGCAGAGAGAATCCCTCACACACAGCCCTCAGCTCAGCACAGAGCACAGACAGCCCTGCCCTCACACATAGCTCTCACCTCAGTACAGACAGCCCCTCACACACAGCCCTCAGCTCAGCACAGAGCAGAGAGAATCCCTCACACACAGCCCTCAGCTCAGCACAGAGCAGAGACAGCCCCTCACACACAGCCCTCAGCTCAGCACAGAGCAGAGACAGCCCCTCACACACAGCCCTCAGCTCAGCACTGACAGCCCCTCACACACAGCCCTCACCTCAGCACAGAGCAGAGACAGCCCTGCCCTCACACACAGCCCTCACCTCAACCACCGCTGCCCGAGGGCAAGTGGCTCAGCCCTGCCACACCTCGGCCTTGTTCCCACAGGTGTGTCCAGACCTCTGGGAAGTTTTCCTGCATTCCCACAGCACCTGCTACCTGTCCCAGGCCAGGGCAACCCAGGAAAGGCCCTTCCAGAGGAATTCTTTCCCCTCAGGGAGTTCTAAATTCCCTACACCTGTATCATCCGTACAGGCAACATCCCAGACAGATAACCCCCCACCCAGAACCATCGCCACCAACAAAATGCAGAAAAATTCAACACGACTCAGGCCAACACAAGTCCTCGTTCATCTTCCAGAAGGGACATCCACCTCCTCACACCCTGAAACACCCAGAGCTGTCAGTGTGACAGTCCGTCAGCGTGGGGAATGTCCCAGAGCAGATCATCTTGAGTGCAGCACGTAAGGGAGAACCAGGGGATCAGGCCCAGGCAGCCTGGGGTTGTGACAGGATAACCCACTCAGTGGCTGAGGGAAAGGCTGTGGATGTGCCAGCCTGGACTTCAGCGAAGCCTTTGACACCATTTCCCACAACATTCTCCTGAGAAATCAGCTGCTCGTGAGCCAACATGTGCCCAGGTGGGCAAGAGGCCAATGGGACCTGGCTTGTACCAGCCATGGTGTGGCTGCAGGCCCTGGGCAGCGGCCTCCTGTGCGGGGCACTGCTGAGGCACTTCCAGTCCTGGGGGGACATTTGGGGTCCCCAGGAGCAGGACACTGAGGGGCTGGAGCATGTCTAGAGAAGGGAATGGAGCCGAGGAAGGGTCTGGAGCACTAGGAGTGGCTGAGGGAGCTGGGCTGGGGATTAACCTGGAGAAAAAGAGGCTCAGGGGGACTTTAGAGCCCCTTCCAGTGCTTGAACAAGCTCCAAAAGAGCTGGAAAGGGACTTTGGACAAGGGCCTGGAGGGACAGCACAAGGGGGAATGGCTTCCCACTGCCAGAGGACAGGGATAGGAGGGATATTGGGAAGAAATCCTTCCCTGTGAGGGCGGGGAAGCCCTGGCACAGGGTGCCCAGAGAAGCTGTGTCTACTCCATCCCTGAAAGTGTTCCAGGCCAGGTTGGACGGGGCTTGGAGCAACCTGGGATAGTGGAAGGTGTCCTTGCCCATGGCAGGGGGTGAAATGAGGTGAATTTAAGGTCCCTTCCCACCCTAACAATTCCCATGGCTGGCTCCCTGGGTAAGAAGTTATTTTACAGGGTTCACTTTTGCCCTGCCCAGGTATGCAGAGCTCAGCCCGCTGGGGATGTATTTCTTCCCACCTGGGTCACACAACACTTCAGAGCTGGGCCAGGGTAAATGCAGGAGCTTATAAAGCAATAAAAGATGCATGGTAACATTAATTAACAACTATCTCTGAGCCAAAGGAATTTTGTTTAGCTCTTACACATCTCCTAATGCTTAATTTGGTCTAAAACAGGTGTGATCCAAATCCATTCCCAATCATCTCATCCCTCCAAGTTATCAGAAGTATTTGCTCCATCACAGGAGTCGAGTCCTTACCTCTAGAAGCTTGTCACCAACACGGACCCCTGCGCGAGCTGCAGGACCCTCTTCAGACACACGGGAAATAAAGATGCCCTGGAAACAAAACCATCTGTTATATGTAGAGCCCACTCCTTACCCCTTTGGAGTGCAGAGACCCCTCAGCTCCCTCAGCTCCAAGGAGAGGGGTCAGTCCCCGGCCAGCCCGGAACGCAGAATGAGGGGACATGGCAACCACATCATCCCGCTCAGGAGCTGGGAAAAGGGAACAGAAACCTCATTGCAGGGCTACCCAAGGTGACAAGGGGGACAGAAACCCCACTGCAGGGCTGCCCCCAGGGGATGCACAAGACCAGGGAACGACATGTTAACCTTCTTCCAGTGGAACCAGAACATGACGCAGCTGATGGGGAACAACCCCACACTCTGTGCGCCCCAGGACACAGCTGGGAAGAAACCTGCTGCTCCCGTGGCTGCTCCAGGTCAGACCACCCCGGTTCAGGGACAGGAGTCTGCTCAACCCCGCCAACCTCTTGCTTTGGAGGGGACTCAGGGCTGCTCCCACCTGGCCTCGAAAGCCCACACAGCTCACGTGTAAGGACACCCAACCTCCAGCCACAGAGACCCAGCCCCCAAAAGCAGGTGCCTCAGCAGTGACACAGCCCAGGCCTTACCTCATCATCCCCCTTATAGGGGGTGGAGCCCTTGCCCCCCGCGATGCTGATGCCCAGCCCCCCTGTCTGCCGCACGATGGTCAGTGTCAGCTGGAAGCAGAAGGGACAGTGGTTATGGGTCAGTGCACCCAAGAACAAGGGACAACTCTTTTAATGAAAAATAGTAACTCCAAGTCATCTGCTGCCACACTGGGGGAGCCGTGGCACCTGTGGGTGAGCTGGGGCACTTGCCTCTGAGGCACCACCACCACAACACATGAAACACACAAATCCCTCCCCACAGCTGAGTCTTGACCCAACAGTCAGCTTGCTCACGATGGACATATCAGAAAGGGATTCCACCACAAAGCAAACTGGGCAGTCATGGACTGGGGCTGGATTACAGAACAGGGACAGCATTAACACCACAGCCCAGCTCTACCATGGGGCTCCCTCTGAGTGTAATTCCATCAGCCACTGGGGGATTTCAGGTCACCCCAGCACAGTCTGCAGTGACAAGGACGGCACCTTGTCCAGAAAACTCTGGATGGATACTTGGCTTTATTGTATTGATGGAAATCAACACACAACTCCAAAAACCCCATCTGCTCTGTCCAGATCCCTGCTTCCCTCCGCCCTAGCTGCTCAGGATCGCAGCTGAGCAATCCACAAGTCTCTTCTCCTTCCTACCTCCCACCTCCACATACCCAATTATGCCCACTGCCAATAGCTGATCAAACTTGACCTGAAGCTGTTTCTTTTAAGGACACCAGCATGAACCATTCACAATGCCACAGTCATGAGAAGGAAGACAGGGAGCATGTGGTAGGACACAGGGAAAGGAACAGGATAGACAGGACTCTCTCAGGGCCAAGGACCAAGGAGCTGGTGAGGTAAGTGACAGAAACGAGCAGAGAATCCTGTAGAGAACCAAATTTGCTGTCCTCCATGTCACCTCTGGAAACAAAGCCCAGGATGGAGAGAGGCTGCTGCAGAGATGTCAAGCGTCAGTGTCAGCTCCACATGGCCACAGCATGCGCAGCAAAGGAAGCAAGAGATTGCCTTCCTTAACACTTGCCTTCCAACCCTCTTTCACTTGTACAATGACAGAACCAACATCTTGTGGAGCTCCATAGTCTGCTAAGTTTAAAACAAAAAACAAACCAAAAAACCACAGCAGGAAACATGAAACAAACTGAGGTGCTCTGCCAGTTTCTTTGATGCCCAGTTAATACCGCAGCAGAATGCTCCGTGATCTTCCCAGGGAAATCCCTGATTCTAGACCTACCGTAAGTTCACTGTCTTTGGTGCAAGAGCCAGAAATTCAAAGTAAAATTCAAAGTTTTGGGATACTCAAGTAAGACAGAACTGAGGTAAGGACGAGACAGCACCCCATCCAAGACAGCCCAACTCAAACTAGCTCCAGACCAGACAAACGCTTCTTGCATGACCAAGTCTGTTACGAACGACTTACAAACCCCATGTTTTTACATCCAGACTCACTGGACTCTAGAAATGCTCTAAAGACTCACATCTGTGTTGTTCAAGGAGTGTTTGGACAGTGCTCTCAGGCACATGGTAGGATTTTTGGGGTTGCTCCGTGCAGGGCCAGAAGCTGGACCTGATGATCCTGGTGATGAGGAAATTGTGTAGTTCTATATTCAACACAAAAACTTCTAAGGATGATAGAGAACCAGGTCTTCAGGCAAGGACTGCAGACTAGTGTAATAGCAGGATCCTGGTACTTCCCAGGAAGACAGCTGATGGCTCTGCTCCGTGCCTGAATCTATTGCACAGGATCATGATTTTGGACAATGACTGCAGACTCTCTGATGTCACTGGTCACAGAAAGTCACTTCCAGCTGCATGGGAAGCTGATGATGCAAACTAACAGAAATATATACCACAAACCCCCTGGATTTCACATTCAGCAAACCAGTCTAAAAACATGGGGAAACCTGCCAGAAAAGCCAACTGGCCTGGGGGGAAAAGAACCTTCTGTCCATCAGTGTACACTGAAAAGCAAACCACCACGGAGAAAACAGACCAGATTAAAAATACTGAGACAACTGCAGCAAAGGGGCTTGAATTAGACATAAATATCTGTAGGCTGAAAAGAAGATTTCAAACTCCAAAGCAAATCAGTTCTCCCAGAAAAGCAGTGTGGTGAGGAACTGAATTGGTGGATGTTTGTTTGAAGTCTATGCAAAGAGTAACTGATGTGAATATGAACCTTAAGAAGAAGGACAAGGATCCAGCTGCCTGTAACAGCCCTTCATGTTGCAGCTCAGGCTGTTTCTTGCACTAAACCTGCAAGTTGTTTGTTCCCCAAAGCTCCTCTTTCCTAAGGCTGCTCCCGGGCTGCCTGGACTGCCAGGATGTCGGACTGGCACTGAAACCAGCAGGGACAGCTCAGCTCCCTCCTTGCCATTGCTCCTGCCATGGACTTTACTGTGTATTTTATTCTTTTTTTTCCCCCAAAGCCAGGGATCCACCCATAGCCCATTTCAGACGATCTGATCTCAGCTGCTTCCCACCAAAACTCGCTGCTTCTTCCTCTGCAGAAAGAGCAAACCCTCATGGAGAGCGCACCACGCTCCCAGTTCCTCAACAAGGGTCCAGCCCTGCACGGAAAACTGCTGCAGTGCAAGGGGGAAAGCGGGGAAATGGAAAAAGCTGCCACATCAGCTTTGAGCTGCCATCCTTCCTCCTGGGCTCCCACTGGGAACCCATTCACCATCAAGGGCACCAAACATGACCCAGGGAAGTAGTTCCACCTCCTTCCCTCAGTCCTGCCTGTGCCTCTGGGGACATACCAAACGTGAACCGGGGCCACCTCAACCCAGTTTTCATATGGTTTTTAGTAGAACTGTCTTTTACCATGGAATCATGGAGTGGTTTGGGTGGGAAGGGACCTTAAAGCTCATCCACTCCCCTTCTGTTGACAGATTCACTTGCTTCCTGCAAGAATTCCCAGCTTTCAAGGAGTAACTGTACACACCAGAAGTGGTGCACACCTGGACAGACTCACTTTCAAGTAGCAGCCAGGGACATCTGGGTGCTGCCCAACAGATTTGGGACTGTCTGAATTTGCTGCTTTGCCGTGCAACTGATCACTGAGGATGCCTGTAGCCTGTCAGGGGCACAGCAGACACTGCAGAGGCAGCGACCAACCACCACATCCACAGGACTCAAGGGACAAAGCTCAGGACTGTTGTACTTGAGAGCTGCTGAAAGACCGAGTTCTTCCTCCACCCACGGGAGTGGGGTTCAAGGGCTTCACATCCAGAAGACAGAAAGTTTCTGCCAGCATGGGCATCAGTTTATAAATGGCTGTACGTGTGGATGCATGCAGTTTGGGGCCTCTTGTGAGAAGAAAGATGTTGAGGGGCATCAGCAAGTCCAGATACAGGAACAGAGCTAGGGAAAGGTCCAGAGCACCAGGAGCAGCTGAGGCAGCTCAGCCTGAAGAAAAGGAGGCTCAGGGGGACCATCTCAGTCTCTACAGCTCCCTGACAGAAGGTGGAATAAGGTGGGGGTCAGGCTTTGTTCCCAGGGAACAATGGACCGGGCAAGGGTAATGTCAAGAGAGGTTTAGGTGGGATACTGGGAACATTCCTTCCTGTAAATGGCTGTCCAGCCCTGGCATAGATTGCTCAGGACAATGGTGGAGTCCTCCTCATACCTGGAAGTGTTCAAAAAACATGTGGACATGGTTTAGTGGTGAACATGGTGTTGGTGCTGGGTTGATAGTTGGACTTGATGATCTACAAGGTCTTTTCCAGCCTTACTGATTCCCTGACTCTCAGTGTCCAATCCTCACATTTACATGTCCCAAAACATTTGAGACTGTCCTACTGACACAGGAAATGCATACTGCCATAAATAATTTGGATTTATGTTGGACAGACAAGTGATGATAGACAGGTGTCATGGGAAGGTGAGTGATCCCACTTCAACAGCAGCTGAAGAATCCATTAAATATCATCAATAACCTTTTCAAAAATCAAAAGGACTGGACAACTTGTGTTCAAGAGTCCCAACATTTGCCTGAGATCTCTGAGATGCTTATAGAGCATTTCCAAACATTTGGGCTTTTGATACCCTGAGACCCCTTATATTGTGCTGATGGACCAAGGGTCTGCACAGGATGATGCCTGTAACCATCAGCTCCTCATCCAGACACCATTCCAGAGGAGTAACTGAGGAACACATGTGGCTCTTACCAGGCACACAAATGCCTCTCGTGACGAACAGCTGCATTTTACGAAAACCAGGTCTCTCAAAACCCAAACTATTTCATTCTGAGAAGACTCTAGACTTGGCTGAGGAAGTGAAGATTCACCAAGCAGACTTGTGCAAAACATGGAACCTGTGATCCAAGACCTGGCACTGACATCCTCCAGTGCTGGTGCAGGTGGGTGCTGTACAAGCCAAGAACCAGGTAAGAGTCACTGGGAGAGAAACAAGAATTTGGGTTCTGTCAAAATGTATCAGGCCTGGTCTTACTCTTAAGCAGGCAGAACTGAAAAAATTCCATATGAGGGGCAGCTGGGAGCCTTCCAGTTCAGGACAGGGAGATAGACCCTTTTTATCTTTTCATGCCATTAATTACTTTATAGGAGATGATTATTCCCTGTTTGTAATCACAAAGGAATTAGGGATATTCAATGGAACTCAATAGAATACCAAATGAAATATCAGTGGCAGGATTAAAAATGCTTTTTAATATAAAGCTCAAGTAAATTACATAATTTATTGCCATGAGATTTTGTGGAATGAGATGTATAAAAGGAATGGGAGAGGATCAGACAAAATTGTGGATGGCAGCTCCATGGTGCCTTGTACACTGGCATGAACAGCCCAGAAATCTTGATCCACTGACTGCCAGGAGCTGAGCACCCACCAGTGAAAGCATCCCTTTGTCCTGCTGAGGTCTGGGCCCCTCGCCTCATCACCTCACTCTGACACCTCGCTCAGTCAGTGTAATACAACATAATGTAATACAGTGTAATACAACAGAACATGTCAGTTCGTAACTGTCACATTACAGCCTCAAGGTGTAGGTTGGACCTCAGGAAGAATTTCTTTCCAGAAAGAGTTATCAGGCATTGGCAGGAGCTGCTCAGGGAGGTGGTAGAGTCACCATCCCTGGAGGTGTTCAAGAAATGACTGGATGTGGCACTCAGTGCTCTGGTCTGGTAACAAGGTGTGGATCAGTAAGAGGTTGAACTTGATGGTCTTGGAGGTCTTTTCTAACCTAAACAATTCTGGGATTCTGTTCACCTTGGGTGCACACAGCTGGGACACGGAAGAGCAGGAGCTGGTGGCACTGATTCACCAGGAAAGATGAGAAGAGCTAAATCTGTCTGGCTTTGGTCAGTGACAGCTCATGGGGACAAGGAGACAGGCTGAAAATATCAGTGAGCAAAGGGGAGATGGGAGTTTGCTGTGTGACTGCTGAGAGCTAAATTAACCCCAGACAGTGGAAAAGGAACATGAAGGAAAAGCAGCCCTGGCAGGAAAGCAGCCGCTGCACGTGGGCTGGAGGTTCCCTCGCTCTGATGTTATTCCTGCCTCTGTTCCAATGGGTTTATCTCTCAAAGGAAAGGGTACTTGGAGGGCAGAGATGGTGGGCACAGTGCAGAGGAGTTTGAACACTTGGCTGGCTTCTCACTGAACACCTCCACAGAACCAGTACAAAGCAGCGAACCCTGACCGAGACCTTTGGCAGCAGCACTGGGAGCAGACAGGTCAGGGACCTGCCCCAGCCCCGCTGGTGACAGCAGCACGGGGCACAAATGGGACAGGGGACTGGCCATGCTCAGGGTGCTGCTCTGCTCCTGCACATCCCTCCCCCAGGAGACTCAAGGACAATGACCACATTTCCCAAAGGGAGAAGGAAGCAAGGATGCCTTTTAAAAACATGAAATATGGTCACATTTGAAGCACAAACAAAACCTGAGGTTCTTACAGATACATGAATATTCATGTAACATATGAGACTCCGAACTGATTGCTGCACAGCCATGGCTATAGAGATTCCTATTGAGATTAAGAGTATTGCTGTGTCTATATAAAGATGTGATTTCATCCTGGTACATTAAAGAAATGTTTGCAGTGAAAACAATCCTTCACTGGGACAAGCTCCACAGGAAGGTGCTGAGTCACATCCCTGGATGCAATGGGCCGGAGTGCCAACAACCTCACCCAGGCTCCTTCCCCACAAAACCTTGAGCCTTTCAAGGCCCTTCAGCCTGGGCTGGTTTATGATTCCAGGATAGTTATTTAATTCGTGAACTCCAGAAACTGAGACTTAGGAAGCTGGTACTTCCTCCTTATCACCACTGGGAGCCAGCTTTGTCACGGGCACAGAAATAGAAAAAGAAGGGAATCCTGCAAGGATCTGGGCTAGCCAAACTGTGGACTGTAGCAGGACAGGGTCTCTCTGGAAATGAAAACACGCAAATGCTTGAAGAGAAGCAAAATGAGCATTGTTCAAAGCCACCGATCCTCAAACCATTTCAGAACAGAAACAGGACAAAAACCCACACCCGGATTCAGCTGGAATGGGTAACACAAGAACACATCCTATTTCATCTCTTCAGCAGCACAGAATTTTTATTCCTGTTCTTACTGACCCTTCTTGTGTGGTGAAATCCTTGGAGCAGTCATTCTTTTTGCAGCATTCCACTATGAAATCCCACTGGAGACTCTTCTGAGCCCAGCAATTTCAGACTGTTCTAAAGGTCCCTTTTGCCCATTATTTAATATACAATTACAAGACTTCAAAGACTGGGGAGTTTACAACTCTCCTAAAATCTACTTCAACGCTGTGCTGCCAAGGGCAGGCCTTGCAGGAGGAGAGCATTTATCCAAGGAACAGTGGAATACCTGGAAAACTCTTTCACTAAACCTGGCATCACCTGCTTTAAAACATACAAGCAGAGACATCTCGAAGTCCACCTTGTTTGGAGGCCAAACCTCCCCAAGTCCTGAACGATGCAGGAAGAAAAGCTAAAGGTATAATAAAGGCATGAACAAAGGTGGCTAAAGAGAATTCCCACCCAGGAACAGGAACCGCCATATTTGAAATGGAAAACCAAGTATGGAATTTAGTGAACTAAGGTCTGAATAAACTTTCTCATGTTGTCTGCAGTCACCAAACCTGAGTTCAGGTAGATCAGGTGAAAGAAAAGGCAGGGAGAAAGGCAGGGAATAAATGGAAATCCCTCTTACAAGAGAACACTGGAGGAATTGGGTTTCTTTAATCCAGTAAAAGGAAGGCTGGAAGAAGTCAGGTCTCCATAGAATCACACCAAAGACAAGCAGGCACCGGGTCAGCCAGCAGGGAAGAGACTGGACAAGATAAAATACAACGAAAACAACGAACTAACAAATGACAGATTAAAAGTAAGGTTTCTAATCACTCCAGAAGCAGAAACCTGGAGAAGTTTTGGGGTTCTCCCTGGAGGAGGAATCTCTGTGAGTGTGCACACTGCATAACAGAATGAAACAATCTGTATTTAATAAAAAGTTTGACTGACTTATTAACCAGACCATAGTGTTGGGTTGCCAGTCATGGTAGGAGACTTGACCTCAGCACCTCTTCCAAATCATCCATTATCTTCCTGGCAAACTCAGCTTTGTTGTTCCTGAGTTGAGCACAGCCCTTTTTCAGCTAAATCGTATCTTCCAGAAATGCCAACCTATCCCAGTCTGGCCTCATTCCAGTGCCCACATCCAAGCTGGGGATAGTTTCCCACTACAAACCCTTGGAACTTTCTGGGAGTTCCTGTTCTCCTCCACTGACACAGTCAGAACACACTGTGGCAAACAGGGACCAGTTTAAAGGCAGGTACCTGCTTCAGCCCCCGTAATTTCTATGGAGTTATTGTAATGCCTGAATTTTGTACATAACCCTGGTCCCAAGCAGCAAAGCCCCATGTCTGTTACACACAGGGCGTCTGCCTAGTGCAGAAGTGAGAACTGGATTTGCTGTAGCACTGTGTTTAAACATGTAATGTTCTCTCCATCAATTGCTTCTCTGCTGCTTTCTGCTCTGTCTCTTTGTGAAAGCCAACGAGAAGATTGTGCAACAGAGCAGAGCCAAAATGATCCTGCCCCACTCTTGGAGCAGGGAAAGGAAACTGCAGAGTCCTGCATTTGTGTGAGAAATCATTCCACACTTTGGTCCTTAGAGAAATCCGGATCAGATAAAACTTGCAGCTGAGACAGGGATCAATGACAATGAACGAGCAGCAAGCACACGAACAGTCCTCAATCTGCCACTCTTTGCGGGTGACTCATGTCCAAATCGTGCCTTAACAGGTCCGAATGTGAAGCTGTACATGCACAGGAAGAGATCACAATCCCACCTCGAGATCACAAACCCACCTCCAAACTGGAGGGTCATGGCCTAGGAAAGGTGGCAGAACGCTGGCCCCAGTTGCCCAGAAAAGCCGTGGCTGCCCCATCCCTGGAAGTGTTTAAGGCCAGGTTAGACAGGGCAGGGAGCAACCTGGGATAGTGCAAGGTGCCCCTGCCAATGGCAGGGGGGTGGCACTGGGTGACATTTAAAAGGTCCCTTCTAACTCACTCCTGACTGTAGAGCAACAGGATGTGACACCTGAGCAGCAGCAGCAAGGAAGTTAACATCCAGGATCTTTGGACACCTTCGCTCCTTCCCAGGGAGCAGAATGGCAGCGTCTTCTGTTCAGGCAGGCCTGGGCAGAGCCAAGAGACAAAACCCTGTCCATGTCCCCCGGCAGCACCGGCTTTGGCACCGCAGAACCCTCTGTAGCTCCCGGACCTGCAGGGGCTCTGCAGGACATGGGTTACGGCTGGGCACACCCAAGGACGTGGATGGCACCAGCCATTGCTACAGCAAAGCAGCATCAGGCACTGAAACACAATTTGGGACGCTCCTTCCACTGCTCCTGCAACCTGCCCAGCAGCTTTCCAGACTATTCCATCAGAACTATGTGAAAACAGAGTTCAGGTCTAACCCCGTGCCATCAAACAGGTGCTCAATACGCTGCTTTTCTCCTCTCAAAGCCTCTCTACATCCCAGTACAGCCACTTCCGCAAGCCAGATGGGGATGGAGACAAAACACTGGGAACAGAGCCAGCCCTGGAATCCAGATATCCCCCATCAGATATCACACACTTTAACAAAGTTATTCTTTCGCTGCAGCAGAGCCCCGCTGGCACCAACAGCAACAGGAGCTCGGGGTGCACCCAGATTTGGGTGCTGGCAGAAGTTGGGCACAGCTCTCCAGTTCTGCTCCAACAAGATCAGCTTCCAGCTCACGATTATGGTTTAGGATTAAGGAACACACAATCAGGAATCAGTAGTCTCCTTGTGACAGCAGTATCATGAACTTAAAACTGTGCTGCTCAAGGGCACCAGGCTCTCTGCTCTGCAGCGCTCTTGGCTCAGTTCCATCAGCCCACTGATTCTTCTCAAGGAACCATCCCTGGAAACAGCAGGCAGATGCCATTTGGAAGTGTTCAAGGACAGGCTGGTCAGGGCTTGGAGCAACCTAGTCTAGTGAAAGGTTCCTTGCTGAGCACTCCCCAGAGCTGTAGGACAATAAAGTATTCCAAACCAACTTCCCAAAGTTGGTCTGCCCTTGGGTGACTTCAGCTACCATCACCAGCCTGGGGGATCTCCAGCATGCTGGACCTTGGGAGCTGCACAACCCACTTCTCCCTCACAGCACGGAACAGATCCGTGCAAAGGGGACTGTGCTGAGGGGACACCAGAGCCAATGTGGGGCCTCCAACCAGCCACACCCAGGAATCACAGAATCATTTAGGTTGGAAAAGACCTCCAAGATCATCAAGTCCAATCTGTGACAAATCCCCAACCAATTCTGTCAACCACACCAATGCACTGAGAGCCATGTTCAGGCATTTCCTGAACACCTCCAGGAATGGTGAACATTTCCAGGGAAGGAGTTCTAGGTCCTTCCATCAGATGTAGGTGCAGTAAGGGCAGGAGTAAAGGAAGAGGTGGACAGACTGTATCCCAGTACAAGACTGAGGTTTCTGGGGCATAGCACCCCGAGGAAAGCTCTGCAAGTGGAACAGGACATCCAGCAGCTGGAGAGAAGGACTGGGAACAGTGATTTCCCAAAGGAAAGGGAAGAGTAATCATGAAGCACCAGGCTAAGCTCAGTTTTACCCTTAGTGACAGAAGATTACATAAAAGAGAAATGCAAGAAATACTAATGTGGTTTTTAAGGACCTAGAGATGGAGAAATCTTCAGGTCTCAATAACAGGGGACCACACCTGAGCCAGCTCATGTTCTGCCTGAGTGGAAAGGATTTGTCACCTCCCTCCTGGAAAGCTGCACTCCAAAACCAAAAAAAGTCTCTGTTTTATACCTGAGGGAACGGCAGAGCCAAGTTCTCAAAGACGCCCAGGCCAACACTGCCAGGTGGCACACGGGTCTGGTGGCCCTGTACTGTCTGTCCTACGGGAGAAATCTCCGTGTGAGCTGTCAGCACGGATTCAGTTTCTGCCTCCTGCCAGCAGCAAGAGCACTCTGCTTCCAGCAGCTCCCTGGAAACCTGCCTGCAGAAAGGGACTGACCCCACAGATCAGGCACTGAAAACCTGGAGACAAACGCAGGCAGCTGATCACAGACAGAGGACGAGCCAGGCAGTCAGCCACAGGACTTTAACCCTTAGCACAGACACCGTCCCCATGCCAGGGGCTTTGTGGTCCCTCTGATGCCACCTGCCCCCTCCTGACACCTCAAGGTGCTGCACGTTAAGCCTTGAAGGGATTTGAGGGAGGCTTCGGGAGATGCACAAACCATTGGCTCCAGTCCACTTTCCCCAGGCAGTGGCACAGTGTCCCAAGTGAGATCCTCCTCCTTTTACCAAAGGGCCAGTACACAGCACTCAGCTAATTCTTGAGGTCTCTGCTCCCCCAGGGTTACCCATATGTCCAGAAATATCCATTTATTTAATTCCACTTCTCCATCAACACACAGCAAATAGGAACCGAACTTCCCACCTCAGCCCCTTTGGTTTTTACATCCTTTCCATCTCACTCCTGCTCTGCAGCAGCCACTCTCACCTCAAGGATGGGAAAGGAGGAAAAAGGGAAAGCGAGGAGGAAACAATCATCGTGTTTGTGATCAGCCAGGTCCAGAAGCCACTTGACCCAGAGAGATCAGAGTTTCCCCTACAACACTGGGTGAGGCTGGGAAGCAAATCAAGCAGGCTGGATGATTTTTGGCAGAGAGAGAACAGTAGGAGTGGTACAGACCTCTTCCTCCTCAATGCGAGCAGGTTCAATCAGCAGATTATTGGCTTGATCAAACGACACCCCCTGTTAGGACAGGAACCAGCAAAGAGGCATGCGGATTAGTGGAGCATCAACCAAACCCGCCACCACGACCACCACCACCACCCAACACACGCACGCCACGCCGGAGCTGAGCCAGCTCCCGGAGCCACTCCTGACCTCCACAGCTCCGGAGCTGAGCCCACTCACAGAGCCACTCCTGACCTCCACAGCTCCAGAGCTGAGCCCACTCACAGAGCCACTCCTGACCTCCACAGCTCCAGAGCTGATCCAGCTCCCGGAGCCTCTCCTGACCTCCACAGCTCCGGAGCTGAGCCCACTCACAGAGTCACTCCTGACCTCCACAGCTCCGGAGCTGAGCCTGCTCCCGGAGCCACTCCTGACCTCCACAGCTCCGGAGCTGATCCAGCTCCCAGAGTCACTCCTGACCTCCACCGCTCCGGAGCGGAGCCCACTCACACCACAGCTCCAGAGCTGACCCCTCAGCACCAGAGCAGCCCCCACTCCTGCTCAGCACCTCAGCAGTGCCAGGGCTGCTCATGGGCTCCCAGAGTGCCTGGTGCTAGTGCACTCCTGCCAAGGGGCACCCCAAGGCCAGGTTTTGTTTATGCTGGCCCCCTGAGGCCGTGACCCCTGAGCTGATCACCCCCAGCTGACCTCACCCCCTCCATACTAGGTCACTCTGGGAAGAAGGAAGGGTTAAACATAGGAGAAAGCCAAGGAGCCTGTGGTGCCACAAGCTGCTGCACAGGAATGAGCAGTCCCAAGCACAACTGCACCAATCCCTTTCTCCAGTGAAAAGGCACATTCTGACAGGCACCTGGGATCCTGCTCCCAAGAGCAGGAAACCTCAGGATTTCTTCTGAAAATCAACCGTCCTTGCTACAAAACCCTCTGGTTTTAGGATTGAGCTTCCTGCACAGCCTGTCCTGCCTCCTCCTTCAATGCAGCTCCTGCGCAAGGCTCCCTGCACAGAGACACTGCTCCCTACATCCCCACTCGTGGAATACAGCTCAGGGGGCAGCTGATCAATGTCTTCATGAAGCAGGCATCCAACCCAGCCCCACAGAAAGAACTGAGTCCCAGGCAGAGGCTGACAACCAGGGTAATTTCTGACAGGTACCCCACCCGTGAGCAGGCATCACAGGCTCTGCCAGTGGGTCAGTGCCTCCTTAGCTCTGAGTCTCCAGCTAAAATAACCCTTTTGAGTGAGAGCATTCCCAAGTATGGGAGGTCTTAGATGAAGGGGACTTACGACAGCTTCAAACATTCCTTCTTCTGAGGAACTTCACCAACAGTGGAAAAACTTCTCACCTCATCCCTAGGGAGCACAGGATGAGCTGCATCAGCTCAAGCAGAGCAAGGCTCCACAGCCAAGTGAGGGAAAGGACCTTTCCCTGGGCAGCCTGAGGTCCAGCACGGATGGGAATGATCCTGGGACCCTGGAGCACGTGCAGTTACAGCAGAAGCACCTTCCACATCCGGAGACCCACACCTCACCCATGAGATTTGCTGATGTCAGACTGTGATGGAGACCCAGCCACATCCTGACCTCTGCCCACCATCCTTAAACCAGCTTGGGTGAGAATTGAGCTGATCTCGTGAAGCGTCCCTCATCCACGCGTTCTTATTCCATTGTGAGGAACTTCCTCAAGCAGGAACCTCTGTGTGTCCCCAACCAAACGTGGTGGTTCAGCTGAAGAGAGCCAAGGACCCCCCATCTCTTGAGTCCCAGTATAACCAGTAAGGCCAAAACTTCAGAGCACAAGCTCTCCAAAATCTCAGTGCACCCTCCATCAGGCTGTGTCTGGGTGGAAGCACAGGGAGGGGCACACTCCTGGCTGCGCTTACATGCTCGAGGAAGCACTGTGCCAGCAAGTGTCAGTGACCCAAATGTCAGTCTAAGATTGAATCCACCCAGGGATAAAGCTCATCCTCCTGTGAACCAGCAGCAACAATCAGCGAGTGAGGAGGAGGCTGGAAGGAACAGCAGAACCCAGCAGTGACGAGACAGAGAACTGTCCCTGCAGCACAGGGAACAGCACAGGGAATGGGGATGGTGCAAGGACCTGGATACAGCGAAGGTGTCAGACACAGCAACATGGTACAGCTCTCCAACAACCCTCTGAGCCCCCAAGGACCTTCAGTTCTCCCACCCTCAGCACATCCCGAAGTGCTGGAGCCTCTTGCCAGTGGTTTCATCAGTACCACACCAACCTGGCTGCTCAGTCACAGGAGCAGAGGGCAGGTCTGCATCCCTCTGACCTTCCCCCGCCCCACAAGACCTTACCTTCACGGATGGCTGAGCAGACAAAGCTCCATTCTTTCTGTCATCCTCATCCCATGCTTCCTCCTGATCCTCGGGCTCTGTGTTGTTATTGCAGCCTCCCAATTCCTCTTCCTCTTTGGGGACCCCATCACTGTTCAGCCCCTGCAGAAGCGCCACCACTGCCTCTGGCTTGGGCAGTTTGGTGATCTTGAAGTGTTTCTTATAATGGGGTGTGTCCTTGCGGATAAGCCTCTGCTTCTCCACTGGGAACGGTCGCTCTTCATCCTCATCCTCATCCTCACTCCGTATCAGCGTGTCCTCAGCGAAGTGTACGGTCGGCTGTGACAGCAAAGCCCCAGACACGCTGTGAGCCTCACGGAACAGAGGAACTGCTGTCCCTGCGGCCCCTCTCCCAGCAGAGGCAGAGCCAGTGCTCAGGAAAACGCAGGAATCTATTACCATTTCCCCTTCCTTGCCTTTTTCCATACCCACGCCTTCCCCCAGACACGCTTCTGCCAGCTCCAGGGATGGAGGGCATTCAAACCTGTCACTGTCACCCCAATTTTCCCACAGCCTGCCTGGGTCCCACACTGTCCACCCCAGTCTCCCACGTGTGCAGCTCCCACAAGCTGCCTCAGTCTCTGCTTGCACTGCCTTCCACGGCCTGGATCTGCCTCCAGTGATGCCCAAATCCCACATCCCTTTACCTGTACATCTATTTCCCACAACCTATGCAACTTCCAAGTCCTTCCACTTTTTCTCATGACCCTGCTGCAGTTCCCAGGCTCCTACCTCATTGTATTCCACTTCCACATCTTCCTCCTCCTGGTCAGCAGCTTCCTTGCGCTCCTCTTCTGCTCTGGGCTTCACCTCCTTCTCCAGCTCCCGCACGTCGGGCACCTGCCCGTTGGGCCAGCCCCGATCCCTCTCCTCTGCCCTGCAGTCCGCAGAGGCGGTGCTGGTGGACAGGTGGGAGTCCTCGCTGCGATTCGACGTGGCACTCAGCCTCTTCTCCTGAAAAAATGGTTGTGATGGTCAGGATGGAACCCGGAGCAGCACACGGAGCCACGCAGTGTGACTGGTGTGAGGTGCGAACAGAACCAGCTTTTCCTCAGGCTGCCCACAGCTTCCCCTCCTGAGGTTCCTCCATGTGACCCGGGTCCACCCTGTTCCACCTCATGTGTAGGCATTTATCCTCAGCCTCCCACCGGGGCAGCAAGGTGCCTCCTCCAAGCGCTCTATTCCCGTCATTCTTTACTGGGAATATCAGAGCCTTCTCTTCCTCTCCCTGTGCTATGACAAAACCGGTACCAAAACACACAGCTCCCCTTACACCGTTCCCTGTCTCCTGGCTCCATCTCCTGCTCTATTTCACAGGCCCCCCAGGACACCTCAAGGCAGATTCCCAGCCTTCCCAGGCAACCCATTCTCAGTCCCTCCCAATCTTTCCCAAAAGTGAGTCCTTGCCACCTCCTCATTTCCCACACATGCCACATGCTCCTAGTGGGAAAATGTCTGTGCCCCTGGCATGGAGGTGGAACTCGACGGTCTGTAAGATTCCTTGCAACCCAAACCATTCCATGATCCCATGTTCTCTGTGGTTACCCATTCCCCAGTGCCCAGCACTCACTTCTGAGTTGGGAGAGTTCGGGTTGACGTCGGCCTTTGCGGCGTTCACCTCGTTGCGCCGAACTTCAATCACCTTCTTCATCACCTTCAGCTCGCTGGGGTGCGGGGTGGCTCGGCGCTGCAGGCCCTGACAAAGGGAAACCCTCAGGAAGGGGATTCCAGCCCTGGCAGCACGTGCCAGGCCTCGGGAATGAACCTCTGCAGGTAACTAACACCTCTATCAGAGAGCCAGAGCCCCAAGGGGATGCGACCAACACATCCTGCTGCAGGATCTGCTCCAGGGCTTACACAGCCTGCAGCTGGGAGGGGGAAAGAACAGAGGCAGGGAACACTGAGGGCTCTCTCTGCACATCATCCTGCTCTCCAGCTGATAGAGGGTTTGGGAAGAATGATAGAGATGGGAAGTTTAAAATGGTGTTTCAGGCTTAGTAAATGAAAAACTGTGGACACAGAAACTCCTCCAGAACACAGGTGAGAAATCTTGAGATATCTTCCTAATTCCTCTGGAGTTACTTAACAGGTCTGCCAAGCGCAAATGCCCCAGAACTGGTGCTGCTTAGTGAGTTCCATCCCCCGTAAAGAGTCAAGAAAACCAGCATTCTAAAACTAATAACGATGTTAAAAACAATTCAAAAAACCCCCAAACGTCCCAATGCCAGCAGCACACACACACTGCCAGGACAGCTGCAAACATCATTCATTAGAAGGATCCAGATCTCAAGGATGGCTTTCCATAAAATAAAAATGAAAAAAATCCTACAAGAGACTGAAACCCTCAGAGCACCTGCTGAAAACGTCTATCCTGGCCTTTGCATCTGCACTGAAAGCACAACGATCTCTCGCAGGTTTTGGGGCTCCCTACAGTGTTTAGTACTTACCTGACTAACAGGACACTCCACAGCCTGGGCTGCACTTGCTCCATGCTTGGAGGGGTGGGGATGGCCTGGGTTTGGCTGGGCAGCCTCTCCCCGGGACGGGGCTGAGCTAAAACCTTATCCTGACAGCACTCTGCTGGGATCTCTGGACATTTCGAGTGCTCCCTGGGCACGTCAGTGCTCCACTCCCACAGAAGAGCCTCGAGATACGACTCTGCACCATGGCTCCCAGGGAATTCATTCCCTTTCCCTCCTGCTTGGCTCCCCAGGGCACCGAACGGCCTTTGGGCTGTGGAAATGCTGCACACGCCTACGGCGGTGCCACAGGGTGAAACATGGACACCACAGCGGCTCCCCATCTTTGGAAAGCTTAGCTTGTCCCTGGGCTTCCACAGGGAGCCAACAAGCCCCCAGGAATTTCTTACTCGTCTCTCAGCTCCAGACTCCTCGTCATCATCTCCTTTAGGTTCATCCAGGAACTGGATCACGCTGACTCTGTTTAAGTTGGTGTCTGTCCAGCTCTCATCCACGCTGTTCTGCAGGAGGTTCTCTGGGGAGGAAGAGAACACAGTGGGAGCTCCTTTTGGGAAGAGCAGGGTTGTAGACTTAGATGGAAGCCAGTTCTCATCCCATTAGGGCACTTCTGTTGTATCTGCCCTTGGCATCAGAGGCCTTGAGGACAAAGGCTGTGGCCTCAGCATCCTGTCACCTTCCGTACATCTCCCACCAGACCCACAGCAGCCTCTACACAAGTGTCTGATGCTGCAGCTCCAGCACTCCTCACCCAACAAGTACGGAAAAAAGGTAGAATTAAGGCAGGAATACTACGCTGACAGGACAATGAAAATTAACTGCTTGGTCAGTAGATCCAAGTAGAACACTCAAAGGTGAGGCTGCAGCTTCCTTATCACCTGGCAGAAAGCAATTCCTCAGTTTTAACCATCAGTGCCTGGGAAAGGTGTCCCAGCCACACAAGAGCCTGGATCTGCTACAAGAACCACAGTAAGGGACTGTGATTCTCTCTCCAACCCAGCAGAGAAGGTTCAAGGCCTCAGCCCCGTCCTGAGCACAAGGCTCTGCAGCCAACGCTTGCGATGCAGACTCTTACCCAAGCTGGGAGAGGGCTGCTGGGGGAGCAGGTAGCAAGTGAGAACCTTTTCTCCTGTCTTTTCATCATCCTCGGTCTGGAACTTCAGCATGGGCTGGGACTGGTTTTCTGCCAGCCACAGGGCTTTCAGATTAAGGTTTGTCAAAGCAAAGGGCAAATTCTGCAGCCTGCAAAAGAGAAGAACAACTGCTTGTTAAACTTACCAGGCCAGGAAGGGTTTGCCTCTGCTCCAGACTGCCCCACCTGAACAGAGAGGGACAGAGCCAAGCTGCTGTGGGTCCCTCAGTCCTGCACCACTGCAACAGCTGATTTGTCCATGGCCGTGGACTGGGCTCCAGTAACCCATCCTCACCAGCCTTTAGCAGAGGACAACTCCCTCCAACAGTGTGGAGGGGTTTAGAGACAGAAAATCGATGCTCTCACAGACCAGTGTACAGAATGCTCCCCAGAGAACCTCTGGTCAGCTTCTAACCGCTCCCAAAAATACCAACCCCAGCGAACAGAACCTTTCAGAACAGCTCCCAGGCTGTTCCCAGACCTGCACACCACAAACGAGGCTTTGGCACCAATCACCTGAGGACTAATGACACAACCCCACAAAATCTGCAGGCAGGAAAGGAAGCCAGTGACCAGGGATTTCCCCTGATCTCTATTTCACACACAACAAAATGCCCTCACACTTCTGCCTTACTTCTACCCTGTGTTTAGGTGACACAGAGAAGGGGTTCAGGGGCAAAGCTGAAACCCTCAGAGACCAGCCCGGGCTTTTCCACACCGTGGATCCTGGGACCCACACAGATCCAGCACTGTCCTCACAGCAGCCTCTGAGCCTGTGCACCTTCCTGCTGCTCACCTGTTGCCAGCCACGTCCAGGACGTGGAGCTCCGTGGTGTTGGCCAGCTCAGGGGGCAGCAGGGCCAGGCGGTTGTCCCGCAGGGACAGGACGTTGAGGTTGGCACAGCCTCCGATCTCCGCTGGCAGCGCCGTCAGCCGGTTCCGGTCCACGTTCAGGTTGGTCAGCTTGGCCAGCTTGCCCAGGGACTTGGGCAAGGCCTGGGAAGGAGCCGAGTCAGTGGTTGCAAGAGGAAAGAGCAGCACAGGTAAAAGGCACAGAGCCCTCGGTGTGGGGAACAAGCTGCCTTCCGTCCCCACAGATGCATTTGGGATAACGTTCTTTGGGACACCTTTGGGACAGGTTTTCTCTCCAGCTCACAGACTGATCCACACCAACTTTTCCCCTCAACAGAGCACAGCACACTCCAACCAGCACTGGTCAAGACTTTCCTGCTGCTTATCTGCCCGTTCCCAATCCTTACGTTTCACCAAGGAAATCACAGGCAGTTTGGAGCAGGGCCATTTTCAATCACACTATTCCAAACCCTTCACCAACACAGCCTGGGATGTGATCTTGTCCCCTGTCAGGGATGGTCTTTGGGATGGGGAATCCCAGCATCCCTGCTATCCCAGAGAATATTTTAGGGGAAAAAAAGAATCAGTGAGAGAAAGCAGCATCCAAGCGTCTGTGAACTTGGTGGAACTCTGGAAGCAGCTGGAGCATGCTCAGGGATTCAGCTCAGGGGGGAGAAGATGGGAGGGGATCCCTGGCAGCTGGCTGAGCATGGCAGAGGCAGGCGGCTGCTGAGTACTCACCGTCAGCATGTTCTCGGTCAGGATGAGCTCAGACAGATTTTCACAGTCCCCAATTGATTCTGTCACGTCTGTCAGCCGGTTCTGGTCCACCTTGAGGATGGAGAGCTGCTTCAGCTGACCTGGCCAGGGTGACAAGTTAGGTGTGAGCTGTGCCAGAGAGAAGGACGCTGTTCTACACTCACCTGGCTGTGATCCCATAACCCAACCACGCAGGCTCTGCCTTTCCTCCCACCAGGCCTGTCCACAGGCCTCACGCACGCCTGATGCAGATGAAGCACCTGAAGTCTCCTGCAGAGTTCTGCTCACCTGCACCACCCACTGCTTCTGCTCCCCATGACTGCGCCTATGTCCACGAATCCCCAGTTCCCTGCCACAGACACTCTTTCCTGAAGCTCCTCCAGGAGCACTGCTAAGGAAGGGAAGTCCTGAGGCGCTCCCCATCCCACAACACTCACCGATCCCATCCGGAATGCATTCCAGCAGGTTCTGTGACAGCAGCAAGTCCGTCAGTGCCACCAGCCCACTGACCTCGTTGGGCAACTGCTCCAGCTTGTTCTCAGACACATCCAGACAGACCAGGCGGCGGAGGTTGCCCAGCTCCTGCATCAGAGAGGAGACCCCATGGCTCGAGGGAACAGCTGGGGCGGGGGCAGAGGGGTGCACGTGTGCCCGACAGACACTCACCGGCGGCAGCGCCGAGAGCTGGTTCCGGTCCAGCCAGAGCTCGCGCAGGTTCGGGAGCGCACCCAGAGTGTCCGGCTGTAGGAGACAGGACAGGGATGGCATCAGTCCCTTCCACAGGGAGAAGCTGCCTGAGGAGGCTGCAGACGCACCACTCTGTGCAAAGCCAGGAGCTGTTCTGCCTCCCACGCCTCCCAGGACCATCCATGGATCACTAGGAGCCAGCAGCACACGTGTCTGGGAATGCCTGTGGTGGCCCTGGCTGCAGGAGGCCCAGTGGGACACACCGAAGGCGACAGCAGGACTGTGTCAGCAGGCAAGGCAAGAACTGAACCTGCAGCACAATCCTGACGGAGAGCAGCTGAGGGAGTTGGGGCAAAACGGGGCTCAGGGGAGACCTTCTGGCCTTCTGCAACTCCCTGACAGGAGGATGGAGCCAGGTGGGGGTCAGGCTCTGCTCTCAGGGAATAAGGGATGGGACAAATGGCCTCAAGTTGTGCCAGGGGAGGTTTAGGTTGGATATTGGGAAAACTCCTTCCCAGAAAGGGCTGTCCAGCCCTGGCACAGCTGCCCTGGGCAGGAGGGGAGTCCCCACCCCTTGGGCGACTGCACAGCTGTGTGGATGTGGCACTTGGGGACACGGGTTAGCGGTGGCCTTGGCAATGCCGGGGGAGCGGCTGGACTCGATGGTCTCAGATGGTTTTTCCAACCTAAATGATCCCATGATTCTAGGGGGTTGAAAATTCTGGCCTTACAGAAGAAATGCATCTTCCTCCTCTCAGACATGAGAATAAACGTTTGGGTACCACTGGCCAACTCAACAGGACCCAGTGGCACCATCAGCCGTGACAGACACACGTTCACATCCCACAACCCCCCCAAGCAATCAGCATTTGGAGTTTGCTCCACTGGAGCAGGGCTCAGGTGTCACAGGTGAGTTCAGCCTGTGCACAGCTAAGCTGCACGAACTCCTCTCAATTTTGATGGTTTTCTGCCAAAACCCACTCCAGAACATGAAGAGTAAGATCCAGTAATAGCTTAATCCACAGCTGCAAAGTTACAGAACATCACTGGGTGTCCCCGAATGCCCAGACAACCTGAATTCTGAGACTGTGCCCTTGCTCTCCACGTGCTGAGCCCTCCATGGAGGGAGCCCCCACACTGGGCTACCCTCAGTGCCGCGGACAGCACGGAATGGCCCAGCACTCTGTGGGGCAGAAACCGGATCAGAAAGGAGAAAGGCAGGAAGCTGGGTGAGAAGAAAATCAGCTGGGGGCAGTGCAGGACAGAGAAGGGAAGCACCAGAGTCTTGCTAGAAAGGAAAGATCCTTGGCAGCCAGACAGGAGGAATTACCATCCCAGAGCCTGGAAAGGACAGAGCAGGTGGTGTGAGAGGCCAGCAGGAAACAAGACACAAGGGGTGACACACGAAGAGAAAATTCATCTGGGAATGATGACTGAGCCATGTCGGGCAGACCAGAATCTCCCCAAATAACCTGAGGGTCTCTTTCTCTGCATTTTGGGTGAAATCCCACTTGCTTGCACCAAGGTGCAGGATCTGCCCCTACCAACCACCCAAACTCCCTCCCCACCAGCCCTCACCTACCAGCACTTCCAGGTCATTGCCACCGAGATCCAACTGCTCTAACTTGACAAGGAAGGAGAGTGAGCTGCAAGGCACAGGGGACAGAGAGACAAAACAAGAAATAAAGAGCGGAAGGTTAGCATCTGGGACACACATTGCACAAATCACATGGTCTCTAGTAACTCCTAAAGCAGGTGGGGCAATCTGACCTTTCTCACGGTCCCTCTGAGCCCAACAGTTTATAGAGCTGGTCCCTTCCCCAGGCCAGACTGTTTGCCTCGGGGAACTGGGTTCAGAGGCACCAGCAGCCCGAGTGCAGCCGGTTCCACTGGTACCAGTTTGCCTTCTCCCCCCCACCAAAACATACTCTGAGCAAAACCATAACAGATGGCCAGCCACACCTTCACTGCCTGCTTCACAGCAAGGACAGGGACCTGGGCACGGACTGACAGGCAACAGGAGGTACTCAGCAGAGGACAAGACATGTTTGGGGGGCAAGGGGAGCACAGCTGCAGGGACAGGGAGGAACGACAAAATCAGCAGCCTCAGTTTCCCCAAAGGGGATGCTCATGCTACTGCAGAGGAAGGGAGGACAGTGGTGGCCCGATGTGCCAGGTGAGGTGACAGCGTACAGACAGAAGCTCACTATGAACACACTGCACAGGACCCACAGCCCGTCCCACCAGTGGCCCACGGACGTGCCCCGAGCACCCCACACACCACACCTGGGTGGACGAGGCCTGCAGTCCCACACGCCCAGGGCTGGGCTCTCATGACATGGTCCAGGTGCTCAGTTGTCCTCACACCTGAGTCTGACCCATCAGCTCCAACTCCACCTCCCCAGAGGACTGCTGCCCCTCACTGTGTGCCAGGGTGGGGCTGCCAGCCCTGCCCACTGCCCCGGCAGGGAACAGCTTCATTCTCTTCCTAAGGAACCGTCCTAATACAGAAATCCCCATATTTCTCTGGAAACACCTCTCAATGCCACCCAAACCAAGGCCCCAAACCAAGCTGGGGGGCTGCATTAAAAGGGGGCTGTCTTGCCTGTGCCCGGCTGTGAAAACATTTGGGTTATGCAGGAAAATTAATTTCCTACTGCACACAGCGGTGGATTCTGAGATAAACTCCAGCAAAGGTTTATCAACAGTTCCATCCAAAGGATCCTGTTGCACAACACCATGAAGGTACATCAACTCCGACTCCTCTGAAGGAGATGCAGCCTTGGCTGTCCCTTTGCACCTTCACAGTGAGCTGTGGAATCCACAGCAGTGACATCTGGCAAAAGGTCTCAGTATAGATCCCCCTCCACTGTGCCCTAAGAATACACGAGGGCTGCCCCTCCCAAGTCTCTGGCTGTGTCCCGTCTGCATGGGAGAGGTGAGGGGTGATCACCAGCTGTACAAGCTGAGCCATTTCAGAGCTCAGTCCGTATCAGAACGCTGACCAATGAAACGGAATTTTGGCAAGCAAAGGTCACTGCAAGCTGGATCTTTCAAGAAGCTCAACAACAAAAAAACCCCAAAAGGACACCGATGCATCATGCTGTCCCAAATCCTCAGCGTCGAAGCCCACCCACCCACTGGGCTCAGGAACCTCGGAAACAAAGCACCAGACATTTCTTGCTTAAGTCATTCTCCTCTTTGGCAAGGTCACCTGGTCTCATTTAGAGCTGTTCTTAAGCACAATGTGCGGCCAGAGTAGGCACCAGAGGCTGAGGCAGAGAACCCGACAGCACCACTGAAAGGTTCAGCCATCGACTGCCATCTCGTATTTGACTGACACATCTGCTCAGAATTGCCCTGGCCTTCAAAATCCATCTTCTGCTTTTGGAAATCACCCCAAGACAGAATTTGGGGAATTGGGGAAAGATGAAAAGAAACTGAATTTGCACTACAGAGTGAGTGTCAAGCCTGGATTAACCTCCCAGTGAAAAACACCAAAGCCTCGGAGCACACTACAAGCATCCTGCTGGATGGCACCCGGGTCTACCAAAGGGCAGCGTGGGAGCACTGGCCATGAGAGATCTCCACAAAAAACCAAGGGGTGTGGTCACAGACTGGATTCTCAAGACTCCAGAGACCCGCTGGTTGTGAGATGGTCAAAAGCCACTGGGACTATCTTCACTGCAGTTTGAAAGCCCAAGCCTGGATGTAGCTACTGCACCTCTTTGCTGACACGGTGTAACCCAGCAGCGGTCTCCGCCTGTCTGAACACCCAGTCACAGGAACAGACAGAAGAGTGGCCCAACACCAGGACCCAGACTCCTCCTGTTTCCCAGCTCTCTGCCTGGAATACATGTTCAAGGCCAAGCTGGATGAAGTTTGGAGCAACCTGGTCTAGTGGAAGATGTCCCTGCCCATGGCAGTGGGCTGGAACACGATGAACTTTAAGGCCCCTCCCAACCCAAGCCACCCTGGGGTTCTGTGATAAGGTGCTTTAACTCTCATATTGTCCTCTGTGGTGATATTCCACATGGGGCCATCTCAGCTGTCCCCCTCCCATCACCTTTCTGTGACAGAGTCCCTGCTGTGCAGAAAAGATCTGCTGACTGCCATCAGACAAGGTGATGGTGTGATTCTGATCTGTGCTTCTACAGGGTGTAACCACAGGGGGAAAGTGCCAGCGGAGAAGCTGAGCTCCCACCAGGAACAGTAAGAGAGCTCTGAGGACAGGTCACAACAGCTGCACGCGTTACACCCTCACTGAGGAGTTCATGCGGCCCCAAAACAACTGCAGGAGCTGGGCAGAATCCCTTCCAGTGATGTCCAAGGAAAGCTGGGGGAATCATCAGTGGGACGGATAAGCAGGCAGGAAACAAGCTGACAGAGCTGATGCAGGGCAGAAAACTCAACAAACCCTGATGGGACAAAGCAAAGACCAAAGGACCGACTGGACAGCTCTCCATGTCCATCCACCTGGGACCTTCACCTCCACCAACCACGTTCCCTGCCAGGAACTCGTCCCTGTCCCTAACTCCAAAACCTGTCACCACACTTACCTCTTCTCCCTTGCTGGCTTATGTTTTGTCTGCTGCAGGGACGGTGGTTATCCCATCCAGAACAACCAGGAGGGATATCCAACAACACAGACATCAGAAGCAAAATGCCCCTTTCAGTCGTATCCTGCTGCTCTTCAAACCCTGAACCTCACTGTGCACAGAGCTCCTCCTACACCCCCATCCACACAGGTTTCTCTTCCTTTCCAAAAGAATCCACTGTCCGCTGCACCTCTTCAGGAAAAATGCTTCTCACTATTTCCAGCAGCTTTTTTGGGGAGCCCTGTCTATTCCAAATCACTTCTTCCACAGAGGCTGAGTACAGGCTCTGAACACCCTCTGCCGCTCTCCAGCCCTGCACCATCCTCTCCCTCCTCATCCCAATTTATGGAACTCCAACAAGATGCAGCCTATTTATGCCTAGCCTGAGCCCTCCCAAGCCAAGTGATGGTGCCTGCACTAGTCCCTAAGGAAGCAGCAAGAACGGTCAGGCAGGAGACTCCTACAGCCCCCAGACAGACACTCACGTGGGGAGAGTCTTTAGCAGGTTCTCACGTAGCTCCAAAGTCACCAGGTTTGCCAAACTGCAAGAGAAAAGGGAGCAAGAAAGCCAGGTTCACTGGACAGGGCTTCAGGGGTACAAGGAGCTGCTCATCTCCCTTCCCTTGAACCACCCCTCACGTCCTGTGCAATGCATGAATGTGCACACGCGGATGGAGATGGGGGAACAAAAACAACACGGCTGCAAATGGCTTTGGTGGAGGTGGGTGCTTGCTGCAGTCACGAGGAACAACACCACGCCCACACTCAGGACAAGGAACACGCTGTCACAACAGGACTGTCTGCCCAAAAAGGCAAAATCCCTCGCACGTGGAAAGCCAAACCCCACGGGAGAGGCACTGCACCCCATGGGGCCATTTGCCAGCAGCATAAATCATCCCAACATCATCAGGCAGCCCACAGCTGCTTGGGAAGGGGCAAACGGGCACTCAGAACATGGGGAAAGACAGGATTTGAGAAGATTGGATCCATCCTTGCTGCGCCACGAACCACAGCAGGGGAAGCAGCTGGGACCAGGACAGGAACCTTTGTAGGAAGGTCTTTTAACAAACCAAGGCTCAGAGGTGCTCACACAGCACTGCCAGCACCAGGGCAAAGCTGCACCTGGCTTGTCCCTCCAGGTCCTGCCGCTGTCCCCATCCCACCAGCAAGGTGTGCCCACCCCGGCCCCTCCCCGCTGCCAGAACAGGGCCATACTCACTTCCCAATGTCAGTGGGGAGGCTCTGCAGGGACACATCGTTCAAGGCCAAGTGGCCCAGGCTTCGGAGCTGGGTGAAGCCCTCAGGAAGCCTGTGAGAACATGAACGAAACTCCATTAATGCTGCGTACAGAGTACAGAGTCCCCCAAAACACTTACATCTGTCAAAATCAGTCTTATCCCAACTCGCATCAACACGTGGAAAGGAGAAGAACAGGAACCATCACCATCCCTGGCTGCTGATCCAGGGCAAGTTCCATTCCCAAGACCACAAAACCCCCTTGCACCAGACATTACCTGTCCAGGTTTGCAAACGCAGCTCTGCAGTACCTGGGCACAAATCCCAGACTAAACCATGCCATGGGACCATTCCCACTTGGAGGCAAACAGGGCTCCCAAGCATCCCAAGTGCCCAACAAAGGACACTGCAGCATTGCCCAGGGCCAAGCACCATCACGACAGACCCAAGGTGTGACAGAACAGGGAAAAACCCTGAAAGAGGAAATTCCTTTGCTTCCACAGGCAGCTTGTAGAGCCCCCGTACCATCCCCCTAACTCATCTGAGCCCTGAGCCAGAAAAAGACTCTGACACATAACGCCCAGTGCACAAGTGCATTTCACTCCTGTGGTACGGGGATTGTCACTGACAGAGGAGCTCGTCCCACTCCAGCAGTGCCCAGGACCTGCAGGGGGAGCAGAGCTGAACGTGCCCGAAACCTGGACAGCACCTGCCCTGACCACAAAGGGGAGTGGACACCTGGGGCCAGACTGGCACCTGCAGGGACCCCAGCAGCAAGACAACAGTGCCTGAAAACGCAGCTCACCAAGGCAGGGGAGCCACCTGAACTCCAGCACTGTGCATTAAAAGCCCCAGGGACAGAGTATTCCGAGACAAGCCAGAGATTCCTACTCGGGCACAGCTCTGGGCACTGAGGTAAGAGGGAAACAACCAAACACAGGGCTCAAAGGGTGACTCTCCGCAGCTCTGAATAAGAGAGAGGTGGAAAAGGGGCTGAGAGGGGGCAAAAAGGACTGAGAGTGGGGCCCAAGAGGGGCTCTGGGGGGCAGAGGATGGCATGCAGGCTTTTTCTCCTCTGCAGCACAAGCCCACATCCATTCTGCTTTGCCACCAGTGCAAAAGGAGCAACAAACTCAATGCAAGAGGACAGAAGTCCTCGCTGTTGACACCAGTACAACTCAATGCTCATCATTCCCAGCCACAGGCCCCGAGGATGGAGCACACGCCAGCTCCTCCCAATGCCAAGCGTTCCACCTGCCAGGAGAGCAGGCACCTGCAGCTTTGGGAGAAGCAGGGCAATCCCAGGCCCCAGCTTCACAGGGAGACAGTTACAAGAAGAAGATCAGAGAAAGCCAGGGAGAACGTGCAACTTCAGTTCTCCTTCCCAGCTGGACTAATGAGTTGCATATGCTTTCCTACCTGGAGAGAGGATTCCCACTGAAGTCTGCGATTTCCAGGGATTTGCAGAATTTAATGCTTTCAGGAATTTCTGGAATGTCTGGAAAAAATAGGTGAAAGAACAAAAGAGGCTTGACAAAGTGGGACAGCAGGAAGTGGTGACAGCCTGAGACAGGGTAAGACACCCCACTGTCACAGCTCAGGACCCCCGCGGGATCGCTCCACAGGGCGAGGAGAGGCGCGAGGGCACCGGGAGCGCTGCAGGGCCCGGGCGCCTGCCCCTGCCCAGCTCCGGCCTTACCGTTGCGGGAGATGTCCAGCTCCACCAGCTGCATGAAGTTGGCCACCTCGGGGGGAAGCCTCTGGATCTCATTGTCGCTCAGGCCCAGCTTGCGCAGGTTCAGAAGCCTGAAGAAGGGCTGTGACAGCAGCGACAGAGCCGGGTCAGCAGCAGTTCTGGGGGAAACCCATCTCCTCATCTCAGGAGGAGCCCGAGCATCCACCCCTGAGGCACCTGCCTGCTCCCACCACCCCCGCCCCAGCCAGGCCCTCACGGGGCAGCCACTGCAGGAATCAGAATCCCCATGAAGGGACGAGGGTGAAAGAAAAAAGGCATAAATGAATTTAGCTTGATCATTCACCTAGCATCTGTTGCCCCACTGCTCTCCTCCCTCCTGTGCAGGATACAAACTAGACACTCCTCGTTTCCTACAACCTCAGGCTCTGAGTCCAGCACCATGGGGAAGTCACTCTCAAGCCACTTGCAGCAGACACTTGGGTTTGTGAGTCACCTCCAGAAGAGCCAACAAAGGAGAAACAAAAGGAGACTCCCAGTCCAAAGTGCTGCCCCTGCTTTGCACACATCTGCTGTACAGGATGTTTGGTCAGGACAGCAGTG
Organism: Dryoscopus gambensis; assembly: GCA_013389985.1. NCBI lineage: Eukaryota > Metazoa > Chordata > Aves > Passeriformes > Malaconotidae > Dryoscopus > Dryoscopus gambensis. The sequence continues at coordinate 91,185 of WEIT01013332.1, forward strand.
GCAGGTCCCCACACCATCAGGGACGGCGTTTGTGCCCCTCGTGCCAGGTGGAAAAGGCGCAGGTGAGCTGTCAGCACGGCCCCAAGTAACACAGAAGTAGAGAAGGCACGAAAATTCTTTTCTAGGAACACTGCAGCCATAGGAATGGTGACTGGAAGGGCCCTCACAACACTCAGATTTTTCACACCCTCCTTGGTTGCTTCCAGAAGTCCATCAGCTGGAAATGGCAAATTCCAGGATCCATCAGCCACCCCTCCAAGACACCACCAGCCCCAGCGAGTTTCCTAAACACAGCGTACTGTAATTATCAACCGACCAAACACTGCAGCTGATTCTGACCACTGCCAGAGGTCAGATCCTGGACAGGATGGGAACCAGGGCTGGGGTGTTTGCTGCATTTCCTGGATTGTTTCGGAGTACTGGGAATAACAAACAACAATGCGGGGCCACCGCAGAAAACATTCCAAAGTGACCCAGAGCGAACTCTGTGCAGTGACATGCAGAGGCCATTTCTAAATTACATCACCCTGTGTTTGTCCGAGGCAGAGGCAGGGAGGGGGTCACAGCAGCACAGGAGAGGCACTCCTGGGATCATTCATAGGCTGCAAAACACGGCCAAAGTCGGGGCTGCTCGTGCAGCGCACACTGAGAGGGACCAAACCAGAGCGAGCTCTGAACCCCCCTCCTCAGGTGCCCTTCCAGGCATCCACCTGCACAGGAGCTGCTGGGACAGACTCCCCCGGAACACCTGCAGGGTGCCCTCAGGTGTGGGGCACCTTCGGGACCCTCACAGCACTGCCGAAAACGGGAGCACAGAGCAGGCGAGGGAGGGGAGCGGATGAAGAGGTGGAGCAAACCTAACCCTGAGAAGGTGCACAGAGCACTCGTGAGCCGCTGCCCCCTCCCGCAGTGACAGCCGTGGGGTCTGGTGCTGTGGCCGGAGCAGGTTCTGCACAGATCCAAACCTCGGCAGTTTGCAGGTCCCAGCCGGGACACGCTGCTGGGCACGAGCGCGTGTCTGAGGGGCACCAGCGCGGTCGCAGCCCCTGCGGCCCCGGGGCTGTCTGGCTCCCGCAGCGCCCTGCACAGGGAAGTGAGCGGGGATGAACAGCACTGATAGGCGACCTTATCACCCTCTACAGCTCCCTGAAAGGTGGCTGCAGTCAGCTGGGGGCTGCAGTCAGCTGGGGGCTGGTCTCTTTTCCCAGGCAACAGAACGAGAGGACGAGGTCTTAAGCTGCGCCAAGGAAAATATAGGTTGGATATTAGGAAAAATTTTTTTACAGAAAGAGTGATAAGGTACTGGAATGGTCTGCCCAGGGAGGTGGTGGAGTCACCATCCCTGGGTATGACTGGATGCAGCGCTTGGTGCCGTGGTTTAGCTGAGGTGTGAGGGCATGGGTTGGACTCGATGATCTTGGAGGTCTCTTCCAATCTGGTCATTCTGTGACAGGAAATTCACACTTGTGATGTCCTAAAGGACCCCAATAATTGTATAATGATTAAATAAATTAAAAAAAAAAACCCCTCTCACCACTGACCATCACTGTCTCTGTTTAACTCTGTTTATCTAACGCAGACCAGCTCGGTGAAAAGGAAGTGGGTGAAAGTCTAAATAACAACAAAGGCTCAGGAGAGCAGGAGTTTAGAGACTTGATTTGCTATTGTGTCCTAGAGCCTTCTCCTAATTTTAGAATGCAAGGAAATTCCAGGCAAGACATCGTGCTGACCTGCCAGAGTGTGCACACTGGAAAATAACCACAGGGACGGAACAGCCACAGTCCAGGCTGCAGCACTTCTGCCTAAGGGTTCAGGTAGCCCCAGAATACATGTCCACACTCTTAAATAACATTTAGAGTAAACAGGAATAAACCCAGGCTGTATGTGGTGCAGCAGCCCCCAGCTCCTTCTTTTTTCTTAAAAAGAAAATAAAAAGGTTTCTAACCCTGCTGGCACTGCCAGAGCTGGGCACACCCCACGTGCAGAACTGCAGGAGGACACAAGTGCTACGTCCCACTTGGCAGAATCACTGGACCTGAATAAAATATTTACATGTGACGAAAAATAAAACCGGCCAAAAGGCATCAGCGGTAGCCAGAAAAAAACAAATGTGAGAATTACAGTGTTTTCATGCTCAGATTCAGGTTTTATACTTGCCAAAAAAAAGATGGCAAGAGGATGTGACCAGGAGCTGCAAACGTTGTCTCTGACATGAATTTCCATGTCATTTCCAGCTCAGTGTTCTGTGAGCTGAGGACTTCAGCTCAGCCCAACAGCCCAAAGCAAAGGCTGCACAGGAGATTCACTTGTGACACTTGAAAATGAGAACAAATTAATTTAAAAATTGTTACTAGAACGAAGAGGGAAACCTTGAGTACACGTCTCTGGAGACTGGCAATTATCTCTTTTGCTAATCAAAGTTCACCCCAATTCCCAGAGCTGACAAAGCAAACCCCTGGACTTAGCACCACACTGAACATCTCCAATAAAGAGAAACTCGCCCAACTTCAACATTTCCTGATTTATAAAATAAAACACGACCAAATCCGCCTGACCCAGATCCTTCAGTGTCCAAACTGGACCCAGAGTAGATTAAAAAGAGAAGTTTGAAGAAGAAAAAAAGGTAAGCCCAATCTCTCCCTGTTTCTGGGCAGCCCAGAAGCCCAAAGCCCACACGGAGCAGCACAGAAATATTCCAGCACACAGGAATCCAGAATCAGCACAGGAAGATTCCGGCACACAGGAATCCAGCAGCTCAGAGTGCAATGGAAGTCACCACGAACAAAAAAAAGCTCAAGATTAGGGGGCACGGATATAAGAGCAGCTGGGTGTAACTGGGTAAAAGCCTTTGCAGATCAGGGTGCGTTACAAAGATATTCACTGCTGGAGCACGGGAGTATCCACAGGGTAGATAAGGCAGAAAACAGCTACAAAACTGTCCGACAATTAAATTTCAGGGACATAAACTCTTACAATACCCAGAGCAGAGCAACCACAGTGCAACCAACAGGAAATGCATTAAATAGTCATTAATTAGGGACAGGTATAAAGAGTTTCTAAAGAACCATATGCCAAAAGACAAGAAATGCTCCACAAAATGACAACATCACAAAAAAAGGCAGAAACTGTGAAATCCAGGCTCTGCAGCAGGTTTTCAGATGTAACATCCTCCCTCAGCAGCCCCTTGAGAGCCAAATGCAGGCAAACACATTCAAGGGTTTTCACTAAGTTCTGAAACAAAATTCAGTTACTCCTATCTTTTAAATAAAAGATGAAAAAAGGCAACCTAGAGCCATGGATTTTTCAGTTAAAAGGGACTGAAATATAACCTAATATCCTTCCAATCCTTTGTGTATCACCTTCATCGCAGATCCATGAGATAATTCTCGTTGGAAGGCACTTGGGAGATCTCCAGTCCAACCTCCTGCTCAGGACAGGATCAGGGTGAGGCCAGAGCAGGTTGCTCAGGCCTTTGTCCGGTCAAACCTTCAACCATGGGGGATGGCCCAAAACTCCTCTGGGCCCCTGGCTCCACCAAATAATTACCCTCACAGGGGAGCCACACGGCTCCAGTAGTTCACAGGCCTCCACAGAAACAAATAAAACACCTCAAACATCCCTTGCTGCTGCTGCCAGTCAAATACTGAGTGTGGCCAATATCATCCATGGGACGGAACCAGCAGAATTTGGGGAGCCCCTCATGAGCCAAACCCTGTCCAGCGACACCCCACAATCACTACCCGTCCACAAGTCACACAGCTCCCCTCTACAAACCTGTCTCTTCCTTTCTGCACACTGTCCTCGTCACAGAGTGGCTTTTTTTCCCCCCTTTACTGGAGAATGGAGACATCTGGTACTGGGTTTTCAGTGCTGAACTCCGTTTTGACTGGAAGTTTTGTGATGGCAGTTTTGAGATGCCAAACTATAGAAAGGTTGGGGTAGAAAGGGACCTTCAAGACCACCCAGTCCCACTAGACCTGGCGGCTCCAGGCCCCATCCAACCTGGCTTTGAATGATTCCAGGGATGAGGCTTCAACAGCTTCCCTGGGCACCCTGTGCCAGGGCCTCGCCACCCTCACAGGGAAGAATCCCTTCCCAATATCCCCTCTAACCCTGCCCTCTGGCAGTGGGAAGCCATTCCCCCTTGTGCTGTCCCTCCACGCCCTTGTCCAAAGTCCCTCTCCAGCTCTCCCGGAGCCCCTGTAGGTACTGAAAGCCCACATTGAGGTCTCCCCAGAGCCTTCTCTTCTCCCAGCTGAACAATCCCAAGTCTCTCAAGCCTTTCATCACTGGAGAGGTGCTCCAGCCCTCTAATCATCTCTGTGGCCTCCTCTGGACTTGTTCCAACTGGCTGATCTATGCAGGAGTGAGAAAGGATGAAAGCCCCGTGCAATTATTAGCGAGCCTCTTGATTCAGAGCACTGCATTTGGCGTCAGCTTATGAAAGAAAAATACCCAGTGGTCACAGCTGTGACAGCCAAAACTGTCCCCAAAATGTCCCCTTCCAAGCGAGCCCCTGGAGCAGCCAAGCAGAGCCACGCCGGCCGTACCGCGCTCACCCTCAGCGGCGAGGTCAGTCCTGCCCAGAACATTCCCACACTGGGGCTGGATCCGAGCTTACCCAGAGAAACAGGAACAGGCTCAGCCGGTTTCTGGAAACGAGACGCACCGGTAGCAGCGAGCACAGGCTCCACCGGCAGATTCACCTTTGGCTCCCGCTGAGGAGCTGGAGTTCCCGGGCAGTGGGGCAGCCCAGAGCCCCAGGCACTGACTGCTGATCCTGGACACGATTCTCCCTGACAACACAAGGATGCCCAGCACCCACCGGCAGAGCTTTTCAGCCAGCAAGAGGCACAAGCATGAAAGTGCCTGACCCTGGGGAGCTCCGGAATCTCGAGGTATGCCCGTACTTCAGCCAGGTCAGGGCACAGCTCCAGGTCCACAGGAAAGCAGAGCGCTCCCAGAAGGAAGGAGATGCCCACCTGACTCAGGAATGAGCTCCTGCCCTCATAACCCCAGTGTGTCCTGACGGGCCACCAGCAGCACAAATGGGTGGCACTGGAGGAGGCATCGGCCAACATCAGGAGAAGGAGATGTCCCCACTCCTGAGCAGGGACAACAGGACCTTCCTCACTCACTGCATGGGGAAACAACTGCCCTGCTCCAAACCTGGCTGCCCCAGCCGCCTCCTGCCCTGCCCGAGAGAGCCGCACCTGCCACGCCTGTCCTCACACAGCCTGGAGCAGCCCCAGGCAGGCATCCCAGGCCCTGCAGACACCAGCACAGAGGTGCCAGGCACTCCGGAAAGCAGGGCATGTTCCGGAGAGCCGACAGCTCCAAAGGCGCAGGCAGATGAGGGACACAGACTGCCAGGTACAGCAGCTCACTCCGAAAGGCAATCTGCACCACAGGGGCAGGTCCAGCAGATCCACGGAAGGGCTGAGGGTGGGAGGGACACAGGAGCAGGTCCAGCAGATCCATGGAAGGGCTGAGGGTGGGAGGGACACAGGAGCAGGTCCAGCAGATCCACGGAAGGGCTAAGGGTGGGAGGGACACAGAGGCACGTCCAGCAGATCCATGGAAGGGCTGACGTTGGAAGGGACCTGTTAAGACCAGGTAGTCCAAGCTCTGCTCAGAGAAAGGTCAGCTATAGCACGTCACCAGGGCGGTGTGTGCACACACAGCAACGTCATGGGACATACAAACACAGCAGTCACACACCTGCATGCACTCAGCAGAGTCACATGTGACACATATATACACGGCAGAACCTCAAAGGGCCTCCTAAGCCCATTCTCTGTGTTTAAGGAACCGCCTGGAGCAGGTTCCGTCCCCTCTCTGCCATGACCAAGCCTTCAAGTTGAGTTTCCCCAGCTGATGTGACACGTCTGTGTTCACGTCTATGAAGCTCCCAGCAGTAGTGCTGAGGCTGTAGCAGAGCCCCGGGACATAAGCAAAGGGTTGCTGGAGCTCTTAGGTGATCTAAGAACCACGGTGTCCAGTGATGCTAGGAATTCAGACACCACCCCCGTGCCTCCCGCTGCTGCAGCGCAATGCTTGGCAGAGCCTTGGCCCGCCCCTGCTCACTTATTCAGTCAGACTGAGAGGTGGAAGATGAAAAAAAGGAGAAAGGACAACGGATAGAAGGCTCAGGACAAACCCTCTGAGCCACCACCCAGTTATGCCGTTTCCCAGAAATGGCAAAATCCCACGGGCAGGCCTGGAAAGCCAACCATTCCCCAGCCACGACGAGGGACAGAGAGGCAGCCTGGCTCAGGGTCGCCACAGCTGCCCCCAGGCTGGTACAGTGCGCTGGCAGAGCCGGTCCTGCTGCTCGGGCAGCAGGGGGGAACAGGCTGCAGCCCTGGAACAACCCGGGGGGACCAGTGGTGCACGGCAGGGTCAGGGACACGGATCCACCAGAGCCACGGAGCTCCCCACACAGACTGCTGTGCGTGCCACCCGCAGCACCCACGGAGCCCCGTGCCCATCCACCGCACGCACGATGGCAACGCGAGCCCCTGTGTGCTACAGCTCCCATCCCACCTGCAGGAGATGCGTCTCCACTGCCAGGGAAAGAGGGAAAGCATCTGGGTGCTGAGCCTGGGACCTGGAGAACACCAGCAGGGTCTGGGCGCAGACTGATCCCCCCTCCCAGGTCAGCGTCAAGATGCTTTTCCAAACCTTTGTTTTCCTGAGGCTATAAAAAAAGGGTTTCTGGCCTACCCAAGGCTAAGCTCCAGCCCTCCCCTTCACCTGGCACCTAATCTCATAAGGCCAGGGGAACAGAACTAGGACACGGGGGTCTCTGTTCCCCAGCATCACCTCGTGCTCTCCATGGAGGGCTGGCCCCATGTTCCCACCTACACCTGGAGGAGAGCCATCCCCATGTGCCAAGAGGGAGAGAGGAGGACAGACGGACACCTGGGCTCCTCTGCCAGTTTCTGTGGAGAAGGAGCCACGCCGTCCTCAGCACGGACAGGTTGTGGAGCTGCCTTGGCCCCAGGACTCCTCCTGCTGACAGCAGACAGGAAGGGGGTGCCTGCCAATGCCACCACAGGCTCTGGGGACATTCCTCCCCTGAGCCACGCAGGCTTTAGGCAGGTTTCAGTGCAACACCTCAGAGTTTCTCCAGGTGAGAAACAGCAGCGCTACTGGAGGGGAGCAGGACGCGTGTCAGGGGAAAAGGAGTCAGCCACCAGCTTAACCACAGAGTCACAACCATCTCACACTCAGGCCAATGGCTCTGAAACCAGGTGGTGACAATTTCTACAGCTGGAGATCAGGATCATCACAACCAAATCTTGACTCTGGAATGGGACAAAGACTTTCTGCTTCTGCAGCCAAAACCAACATGGTGTTCCCAGCTTTGTTGCCCAAACAGCAGGGCTCAGACACCTCCTCTTCCTCAAAAACAACCTGTGACAACCCAGGCTGCCCCAAGACTCCAGCCCTGAGCCAGCAGTGTTGGTAGCCGGTGATTTTCTCTACGGACCAAGCACCCCAGCACTGCCTGCTGTGTGACGACTCCTCCAACACGAGCTAAGGGGCTCCAGAGGTTTGGCCAACCCTTCCTACCCTGGAAGTGCCCATGCTAAGGTCCTCCTCAGCCTCCTCACCTCTCATTTCTCTTCAGAGAATTTCAAGTCCACCTGTCCAGCCCTGCAGGAACAGTCCCTGCCTCCAGCGGGACAGCACATGTTTAATTAAAGGCAGGATCAGACTGTGCAGCAGGAAAATAATTACAATTCGCCTTGTGATTCACGAGCAAGAGGGCCTGGTTCCCATGCCACCACGGGCTGGGCTCCTAGTTGAGTTCTGTGTTTGTCTCCAGGCAGGATGAATGCATGGGACCCTGCACTGCAGGCCGGAGGTGTCTGTCCATCCGTCAGTAGTGCAACACAGCAGCTCCTCAAATGCTGACAGCAAAGCCAGCTCACGTATTTGAGCCTTGTGTTTCATTCCCATTTTCCCGGTTAAACGGGGGCTTGACATCTTAAGAGCTGCCCCTGGAAGAAGCAGAGACTGCTGCACGCTCCCCAGCCGGGCACGGGGACACGCGAGCACTCGTGTCTGCCTTGCCCGTCTCAGACCTACGGGCAGGTGAAGTGTGAAGGGACCTGGGGCCCCTCCTCTCACACGTGTGCTGAGAGATCTGTGACACCCGAGCCCCTGGCATCGTCTCTGGGGGAAATCCAGCCCGGGATAGAGCCAGGAGGAGCTGGAAGCAGCAACTGCAAAGCCAAACACCCAGGAGCTGATGAGCTCTAAGGCTAAACCCAGCACTTCCAAGTCACTGTGCTCAAAGCATGGCACAGGGGAGGCCACAGAACCAGAAAGACCTGTATCCCACGGCTGGGCAGCACGGGCAGGACGCCAGCTCCAGAGGCTGCACAGCTCCCTCACCAGAGCAGCACTCAATTCACTTCCAGCAGAGCCCAGTGCCTCTACGCAGCACCAGTGCAGCAAAGAGAGTGTCCAAGAGACACCTTTCCCTACAGAGAGAAACCAGGAAGGCAATGTTATTCCCAGAATGGCTTAATTCAAGAAGAATCACTGAAATCTGACGAGGATAACTGAGTTAACTTGAGCAGAGGTCAAACAAGCAACCACACTGCTGAGAGGTAGGAACATCAGTTTGGAGCTGCAGCAGAGCGGCCGCTACCCAGCCCCAGGGAGGGCACCACAGCCACCAGCCAGGTGCCAGTGACCCGGGGACTTGGTCTGACCCACCTCAGCAGGTGTGGGACCACACCTCAGGCAGGGCACACAGACCGCCTGCCCCCTGACACCAGATCTTCCCAGCTGCCTCCCACCCCAGAAGTGTTTCCTTCTCCGCTCCTCACAGCATTTGCCAGATCCTGAACTAGCTCCAGGCTAGTGAGCTTCTCTGGCCACAAGCGCACGGTCACCAACACCTGAAAGGTGGCAATGCAGTGTCCCAAAGAGACACCGCTGACGTGCCAGCCACGCTCAGGTCTGCAGTCAGACCCGCGGCGGAGGGCACGGGAAGAGGGGACACTCCTGGCCTGCCCACACGAGGAGAGGCACAGAGGGGGCGGCGAGGCGGGGCAGGGGCACTGAGGACAGCAAACAGGACTGGCCCCACACGCTCCCGCACACTCTGGAGCCAGGAGGAGACCGGCGGCCAGCAGGCTGCTCCTGCCAGCCGGACACAGCCCTCCCCGCAGCCCCCCCTTGCAGACCGGCGGATTTCCGACTATTTAACCCCGTATCGGGCCCTGAGGAATGCACTGCAAATATATAAAAGTACTTAAGTGTTGGGAATACATTCCAGCGCAGACAAAGCAAGCTGTCTCCGAGCCAGAGGCTCAGCAGCTGCTGCTTCTCATGCACTGAAGCAGCACTGAGGAATGCTGTCCCCTTCGGAGGGGCCAGGGCAGCAACTGCCCCCGGCACAGCCAGGACACAGCCAGGAGCAGGGAGGAATCTCTGGTCCAAGTGAAACGACAAACCAAGCCAGGCTCCCAGAAAGGCAATCCCGAGCCAGAATTAAATCAAGACACCACAATTAGCATCCCACTGCCGCCAAGGCCTGGGAAGTGATCGATGCTTTCAGACTGGTCTCCAACACGAGGCAGCAGCAGACTATGGCTGTGTGAAGAGAGGGGCCCCGACCACATTTACAGCCTCCACCTTGGTCTGTGCAGTGGGACAGGGCGAGTCGGAAGGACCAGAACTGCCTGCAGCAGGCACAGGGCACTCAGGGGCATTTTCCATTGAAATACTGGAATGTATGAAATAATCATGGCACTTAGTGCCAAGCTTTAGTTGACAAAATGGTGTTCAGTCAAAGGCAGGGCTCAATCTTGAAGGTCTTTTCCAACCTCAGCGATTCTACTGCAAAAAGCATCAGTCTGGAGAGACCTGTGGAGATATTTCATGGGAGAGCATCCTGGGTACAGGTGAGGCAGCCAAACCCAGCACAGCGCAGGTACCGCCCAAGGACCTCTGCCCCTCTCTGATTTGCCTCACAGTTTAGGTCCTCCCACCCAGGCACCTCCCTGGCACACCAGCACCTCAGGAATCACCTCCTCCCATTCAGCCAAGGGACACCATCTACTTCTAAACCATCTTCTCAGCAAAGAAGGCTCAGCTTGCAGTTACAAGAAGTAATTGGCTGATCTGTAATGCCACGGCTATCAGCAAAGGGAAGAATGACAGAAATTGTATTACACAATAACCTGTTGCAATTGTTTCCAGATTGTGTTTTCCTGAGGCAGAAATCATAAGTAAGTTTATCCAACAGATACATCTCCAGCACAGAGAGGCACCATAAAACAACCAAAAAAACCCAACAAACCAGGTCTAACCCTGAAACCAGGAACCCGAGTCAAGGCAATGAGACCAAGCCCGGTAACCGGTGCAAAGTGGGGAACTCAACGGCTGACTGCACCCTTGGGGTGCACGAAAGCACGGCAGGGGGACTGGAGAAGTCTTGAAGAAGAGTTAAGTGTCCTTGTGTGGAAAGACACAGACCCAAACATCTCCTCGGAGCAGGAAGAGGACAAGGAAGGAGGTGCTGGAGCAGCTCCCAGGGGAACAGCTCAGACACACCAATAAATGCCCTGAGCCAGGAACGGAACAGTCAGAGCCCACAGAGACGCTGTGATGCCACATCCCCCCGCTCAGCAAACAGCATCCCTTCTACCCACCACACTCCCGCCACGGCCTCAGCCAAGTTCCTGCCAGGGAGACGGCAAAACTGGGCTCCAAAATGCAGGAAACGCACAGAACAGGCCAGAGGAGACCTGAAGAGGTTAACCCAGCGCTGCCTCTACCTCCAGCAATCAATGAACTAATCCCTCCTGGCAGATACTCAGCAGCAGCCAGAGGGAACCGGAGACACCTGAGAGGTGCAGGCAGGGCCTCTGCAATGCCGCATTCAGGCCTCAGAGACAGCAGGGCCTGGGGAGCTGACACAGGGAACCATCACCAAGGAGCAACCCCCAAGGGGCAAACCAAGCTGGCAGCGATGCACCCACAGACAGGGCAGGTGCTAAATCACCCAACAGAGATGTACAGAAAGGCTTGTAACAACCCGGGAAAGACTGAGCAGGTGCTTCCACCACTGACCTCCCTACAGGCACCACACCAGTGCCAAGGAAGGTCTGCTGAGAGGCAGAGCAATTCCAACCACGGCCACCTGAATTTTCATGAACTTTTTTACTCCACTAAACCTCTCTGATACCCAGCTGCCTCTGCACCTCGCTATTCCACGCGCCTGAACCTCCTCCAAGACCCGAGCTGCTGGGGAGACCCGGGCTGGGCAGCGCACCCACACCTGTCCCACACAGAGCTGAACACACCTGCGAGCTCAGGGAGCTGAGTATCAGCCGTCACTTGCCATTCACAGACCTCAAGGGTAACACCCATCTGTGCGCCTCTCTCCTGTTCCCTGTTTGTGTATCCCAGAGTTGTATGTCCAGGAGTTTTATCAGCTCTTTTCTCTGTGACTGAGCCTGTATGTGGCTGCTGCCACCCCAGCACAGAGCCCACATCTCCGCTGTCGCCAGGGGAGGATGCAGGGGAGATGGCCTGCACTTACTCTAACTTCTGGGCAGAGCAATCCAGAATACGTGGCTTTTGGAGAGACAAACACACATCCAGCTGTCCCACTAACCCACAGGGCTCCTGAGCTCCTGCAAAGCACGGAGAGCCATGCCAGCTCTGCACACCAGTCTCACAACCGGCAAGTGAAACCAGTTTGTTGGCTGGTTTTGTTAAACAAATGCAGCTGCAGCTTTGACACAGCCCGGGATGGAAAGAACCACATCCAGAGCCAGAGGAGGTGCCCATCGCAGGCTCCAGGGCTGGCTCCATACAGCCAGTGAGCCACAGAGGATTCCTGGCTCCCTGACTTTCTCAGGGAAGGGCTATTAGTTCAGAGAGATTAGAAGGAGAAGCTTTACTCTTCCATGGAAGCAAATAAAACCCAAGATCCTCCTTACAGCCCTCAGATGCCAGGAAATTAAAAGCTGCTCTTAATTAGCTTTGCGAGGCCCCATTTTGCTTTGGGAAAGTGACAACCATGGCCTCGAGCTTCACCCTCACGCAGTGGGATCCTGGCTTCGGACATGGGACACGGATGCTCTCGCCCTGGGCCACGGCAGCCAAACAGGAGGAACTGCTGAAACCCAGCCAGTTTCACAGAGCCTTGCCGTGATGCAAACAGCACAAGCCCAAACAGGGAAGGACCTGCCCTGGACAGAAATGGGCTCCTCTCCCCAGCGTCCATCTCGCACAGGTTCCAGCACAAGTGGCTATCAGCTCACTGGGAAGCAGGAAGAGTGCTTTCTGCACTGGGCTCAGTTTACCATGGGAGCTGCAGTGAGGAAAAAGCAAAGCAGAGGAACTGCAGCCCCTATATTAGAAATGCCTGGGGCTTCCCTCTTCAGCACCACCTCTGCTAAAACCCTTGGAAACCCTGGGTTTCCTCTCTGCGCTGCCCCCCACCGCCTCAGACACCTCCAGCCCCAGTATTCCCCCAGCAGGTGTCCAGCAGCCTGTCCCTGTGCACACTCATGCTGACACACGAGAGCTCTGAGGTCTCCTCCCTCTGCACAGACTTGTTCGGGATTTCAGTTCCTACTCAGCTCCACCCTCTTGTCCTCCTACACCAAGTCCTACCAGCTCTGCTCCACCCAGGTTTCCTCCAACCTCCCTTTTGCCTCCCCATGCTCCAAACTGGAGCACTCCTCCAAAAGCACACCAAGAGCCTCTGGATCCTTCTGGGCTGTGACCGGCTCCATCGTCTGCCACCTCTAAGTGCTCCAAATTCCACACTGTGTTCATTCCTTCCTGGTGAGACCCGTGTTTCCCAAGTGCTCACAGAGTGGCCTGGATGACTTAGGTGTTATGCAGCTCCGACACAGTAATTTAGCCAGCTGTATTTCCAAAACCTACACCCCCAATGCAGGACCTGCTCTCCACCCTGCTCCTGCAGAGATCCTGCAGCTATCACTCTCTGCAAGATAGGTATGGCAGAAGTCAGCACGGAGCAAGTCATTTCCACCTCTGGAATTCAGACACCCTCGTGGAAAACACAGGCAACTTACCAAAGGGAATTTATCATTTTCCATTAAATCACGTGGTATCACCCTGGCAGCAAATCCCTGCAATGGGGCAGCAGATGCTCCCACACAGATTTAATCTATCCCTTCAAACAGCCCAAGTAGAGCCACCCTAAGGGGAAACTGAGCCTCAAAACAGGCAAGTTTCCACAAGGGACAGGTGACAAAGAAGCAAGAGCAGACAGAAGAGCACCCGGCAGTGCAGGATGGAGAGAAACACGGGTTCACTTCTGCAGCTGGGAAGGGAGAAGCGAGGAAAGCACAGCAGAGTCGCTCGGCAGTCCCAGGAGATGGGCAGAGCATCCCATCGGACCTGGAGCAGAGCAGCAGCACAAAGGGCACTCTGGAAATCCTGCAGAGGAAAATGGTGGATCCCGTGTCTTGGAAGAGGTGAAATAAGGACACATAAAAGCCCATCCAAAAACCCAGCTGGTGCTGCATAAGAAACCCCTCAGAAGAGGAACCATATAAACTCAGGTATTTTCGAGAGAGTTGTTTGACCTTTCCAAAAGCCACCCCTCCAAACCTTTCACCTCAAAAATCACCTCCACAGGGAAGTCTTCCCTAAAAACCCTGCTTGAGCCCTCAAACACAAACTTGCTGCCCAAGGCTGTACATGCTCTCTCATTCCCACTTTTCTGACACATCTTCACAGGCACATCTGTGTCCTCTGGACTTTCTCCTGTGGAACAGGAACGCGCAGCCCTGTTCTGTGAAACAAGCACATCACCCTTTCTCCACCTTCCCTCATGGAAAGCACAAACCTTTCTCCCAGGGTCGCCTTCCCACAAAAGCCTTGTTTCCATGAAGGGCTCCTCACCTGGAAAACACCCCCCTGACCCAACCAAAGACGCTTCCCACCACCATCCTTCAAGGACAATGTGTGCCTAAACCCAGTGTTCCAACCTTCCCTCTTCCTGGTGGAAGGGCAGTTTATTTTCAATTTTCATCACCATATCCACCTCATACTACAGATTCCTACTCCTGCCTTAGGCCTCTGTCCCTATCAACAGCAATACCCTCCAAAAACGCCCTTCCTGCAGCGACCAGTGTGCCTGGGACCAAACGCACCTCGGCACTGCTCAGGGAAGCACTGTGGACACAAACCTTCAAAACACCCATTGGCTCAAACCTAAGGTGGATCAAACTTGCTTCCTTGTTCCACCAACTGCAGACCTCCTCCTCCTCCTCCTCCTCCTGCGCCTCTGGACCAACCATGGCACCAGCCACAGGGAACCCGGAGGGGCTGGAAAGGGGAAATACGGTGGGGTGCGATTCTGCTTTCTCTGCCCGTCGCGTCTCCAAGGCTCAGCACCTCTGGCACCCCCAAACTCCCTGGCTGTTCTCAGGAGCAGCAGCTCTCAGGGCTGCTCTGCTTGTCTCCCTTCTTGTCCACAGCCACAAGCACCTGATGTTCACCTGCCTTGTGAGGGCATTTAGGTTTGGCTGGGGATGGGCTGGCACCTGGCATGGCCAGAGAAAGCCCTCGGCAGCCCCAGACAGGGGTTGAGAAGGAAGAGCACGAGTACAGCAAGTCCAAAGCCAAACTCCCTCCAAGCCCCTCCCGGGACACACTGTGCAAACACACAATGGTGTCTCTGCAGATCCTAATTTTTGGTTGTTTTCTCCTTCGTGAACTGCTCCACTTCTCTCCTGAGCTCACGTTAACTCAAAGCACTGTTATGTCACGTGCCAAGTGGTTCTGCAGCTCAGTTAAACTACATTTTGCATGAAAAATGATTTCATTTGCTCTGAACTGAGCCCTTTTGGTTTCACTCAACGCTCTCCTGCAAGCAGCAGCAGCGGTCAGTTGCTCCCTGTCCACTCTCTCCAGGCCATCACTTACACTCTAGGCCTCGGATGGGGAATGGCTTGACCTTTTCCTGCCTTTCCCAGACAGGCGGAGGCATCCTGAGAGGATTCACCTCCCTTGTGCAAAAGCTGTTACACATCGGGCCTGGTCACAGTGTTTGCTGCTCCCCGTTCTCCGTCCCTCTCCCGATTTACTTCATCTCGTGAGACCAGGGGACCAGGGTCTCGCTGTTCTGTTCAATTTGTTCTTCCAATAATTCTTTGCCAGAAGACTCCAAAAGGGGAACTCCAACGCCAGAGAGGAGCCTGTGAGCCCAGGACAGGTCACGGCAAGAACTCTGCTGCTCCAAGCCGAACAGATGCCACAGCCAAGCGAAACAGAAGCTCTCTGGAAGGTGCAAAGGCCACGCACACAGCACCTGCCATCACAGGTAGGGCTGTATCCACACCATCACAGGCTGAGTAAAATACGAGTACAAAATTTGCATTTTTAATCCAAAAGATGCTCTTCCAAGCTCACAAACCCCGGGTTGTCCCAGTTCCAAGGGGTTCCGTGTAGCACGAGGCCGGGCTGCAACTGTTCAGCAGGATACACACAGCTGAGAGCGCAGGGACCAGCAGGTTCTCCACAGGTGTGTCGCAACCATCCTCCTCTGCAGACGGGACTGACACCCATCCCCACGTCCCAGCCTGCCCGCAACACACATTTTCCACTAGTTTAGGAAATCTCCCCACCTAAAGTGCAACAAGATGCTGAGCTACCTGACAGGAGAGCTGAGTATCACACTGGCATCTCCAGACCTGAACAGCCTCACAGCTGAATCCCACATGCAGCCCAGCTCACCGGGATTTAGGAAGAGACAAGCAGGAAAGACAAAGAGAACCCAAAAATACCAGAGCGAGAACTGCTGCTTCCAGACATGAGAATCTGTTCAGGTGGGGATGCGCCAACTGTATATTTTAACAAAACTGAACCAAACTACTTTGGCCTGAATCAAAACCAAGTTTCTGGTTTGTAAGGGGGTTTTTTAATCCAGATTTGATGACAAATTCCATAACATGTCAGTAATTCAATAAAAACACTTGACAGCTAATGACCTACTTCTCAATTTTTTTACTGAATGGGCAACTCAGCCTATTTTCCCTGAAGACCATCTCTCCAAACACACCGCAGTCAAACACCTTCTCTCTCTCTGGCACAGCCAGAACTTAAATAACTTTTAAAAATCCGTACAGTTTCCACAGGGGATACACAATAAAATTTCTTCTGGAATATCCCACAGCCCTGTTTTAAGGCCTTTTCCTTCCTAAGAGGCAGGTTCAAATTCCCATCTGCAGCATCCCGTGTACCAGATCACCAGGCAGAATGGGAACATCACGGTGTGGGTTCCTGTTGGATGGTACATCAGGAGCCCAACACGGGAGCTCATCCTGTCCCAACGCCCTGCCCTGCGAAAGCAAACCCTTGGGAGGCACAAGAGGCTGGGCCAAGCTGGCAGTGGAGCGGATCTCCAGTCCTCTGCTTCTGCAGAGATCATGGTGGCACGGAACAGCACATGGAGAGCTTATCCCGGCGCTCCCTGTGCAGAGAGCTCTGCGGCTGAACAGAACAGCAACAGAAACTGCGAGCGCAGGCTGGAGCCCCAGATCATGGAATTATTTGGGATGGAAGGGATCTTAAAGACCATCCAGTCCCACCCCCCTTCCATAGGCAGGGACACCATCCACTACCTCAAGCTGCTCCAAGCCTTGTCCAGCCTGGCCTTGAACACTTCCAGGAATGGGGCAGACACAGCTTCTCTGGGCACCCTGTGCCAGGGCCTCACCACCCTTCAGGAAAGAGTTTCTTCCCAATATCCCCTTTAACTCTGCTCTCCGGCAGTGGGAAGCCATTCCCCCTTGTCCCGTCCCTCCAGGCCCTCGTCCAAGGTCCCTCTCCACCTCTCCTGAAGCCCCTTTAGGCCCTGGAAGGGGCTCTAAGGTCTCCCAAGAGCTCCTCTTCTCGAGGCCAAACACCTACCCCCAGCTCTCCCAGCCTATCTTCATGGCAGAGATGCTCCAGCCCTTGGAGCATCTCTGTAGCCCTGCGATCATAACCATAAAGCAGCTCTGTCGCTTTTAATTAACTTACTCGACACTTTTTGCAGCTTACTGATTAAACCAGAGTTTTTAAATTCACGCTGTGCTTTGCTTGGCAGTGACTGCGACTGTCACAGGACTGATGACTCGGGTAAAGCGATCTCCCCGGCGGGCAGGGGGTCCCCTTTATCCCGCGCATCGAGCGGCCGAGACGCCCCTCACAGCGGAGGGGCTCCTGCTCAGCCGGGGGCTGCCCCCGCC
>WEIT01013332.1:108872-119736 GCA_013389985.1 Dryoscopus gambensis
CGCCCGGCACCGCCCCGGGGCCGCGACCGCAGCCCTGGCGGGGACCGCAGGCGCGTCCGGCAGTGGAACCATCCCCGGAGAGCCGCCAGTCCCCGCCTCCCGGGAAACAGCCGTGAGGAAAAACATCCCGAGAGAAGAATGAGCCCGAAAGCGTTCGCTCAGCGGGGTCTGGGGGTTCCCTCGGTAACTCATGCATAGACGCAGACACACAGGCGGACGCACACGGACATGCATCACTGGCGGCTTCCAAATCTGGGGATCGAATTTAGGAAAACACATTGCAAAAAGCACCAGCCGCGGCATCAAGTTCTGTCGTGCCGCAGCATTTCCCTTGCACGAGCCTGGTGGGAGCAGAGATTGTGCACAAAGACAACCCGGGGTACGAAACAGATCTTCATGGACAGAGGTTTCTCATAGAGAAACCAGCTCTGCGACAAGAGAAACAATGAGCAGCCGCCTCCATCCCTTCTCCCTGCACGGGGCACATCAGATGGATTAAAGGCCACACGTGTCTGTTCCGGGACACAGCACCCAGGTGCTGCTTTGTGACAAAAGCCGAAATGCAAAGGGAATCATTGTCCCAGGTCGCTGCAGTCCTCCCCGTTCTCTCCCCTACTGCTTTCACAGTTTCCTGCTTGCTTTGTCACTCTTTATCTTTCCTGTCCAGTTTCTCCTCACTGAAGTTTATCCCTGCTCTATCTCTCGTCCCAGCACTGTCACATGGCCCTCAGACCATCTCCTCTCCAGACACAATTCTCTGTTCCAGCTCCTTTTGCCTTGCACACAGCTCTCCACCAGCTGCAGCCTTGGTTGTTGATCTCACTTCTCTCTTATTTATCTTTCACCAGATCCTCCTTCCTCACAGTCTGACCGTGACAACTCTTCACACCCACACTTGTGCGACACTGGGCAGACCCCCGTGCCCCAGGAACAGCCTGGGACACCAACCCAGGGCAGGAAAGATACTGCATTCCTCAGACCACGGAGTCAGAAATAACCCTGCAATGAACAGAAAGTGGCCAACAACTGAGTGACACCACAGCTTGAGGCACTGGTGAGGGACTGGTCCTTGTGCAGGCAGGAGGAGGTGAAAGCTGTCCTTTCAGCGTCAGCCTCCACAACAGGCAGAGGCTGTGAAACTGGGAAGGAGGGAAGGAAGGAGGGAAGGAAGGAAGGAAAAGGAAGGAATTAATTTATGAAGTCGTCAAATCACAGAAGGGTTTGAGTGGGAAGGGACCTTAAAGCCCATCCAGTCCCAGGTTGCTCCAAGCCCTGTCCAATCTGACCCTGGACACTGCCAGGGATGGGGCAGCCACAGCTTCTCTGGGCACCCTGTGCCAGGGCCTCCCCACCCTCACAGGGAAGGATTTCTTATCAATATCCCATCCCTGCCCTCTGGCAGTGGGAAGCCATTTTCCCTTGTCCTGGCACTCCATTTTTAAACATTTGGGTTTATCGAGCTTTCATTTGCCTCAGCTTCAGAGTCTGTAACAGAGATATCCTGCTGTGTCTGTCACAGCAATCCTGTAACAGAGCAATCCTGCCACATGGAACATGAGCCTGTGACTTCTTACTAATTATTATTTCTGGGGCAGTACCTGGAGTGATGCATCAGCTGGTGTCATGCCCTGTCAGAAATCATCAAGGGAGCCAGAAAATATGGGTGTGACAGCAGGATCTGTGAGAGAGACAGTGAACTGGCCATGGGGAATTAGAAAGATGAAGTTTAAATTTTCAGGCCAGCTCTGAGCATTTGTACAAGTGTAGAATTTGCAACTGTGGGATGGTCCCCTGCTTCCTGTAAATGGAGGGGCAGTACAATGGAGCAAACCCGTGAAGCTTTGAGGGTGGTTTCCTTGATCTCCCTAAGCCTCAGCAGAAGTGCAAGATCATGGCAGGGACAAAGACAAGAATTACAGTTCTGCATGAAGCTCAGGGGTTTGACAAAACGTGTCTCTCGAGGGAGGGCTTGCCCAGCTGCTCTCCATTGTTTATCATCAGTCCTGGCTGCCCAGAGAGGTCCCAGGCGACTGGAGATGCCAATGTGATGCCCATCCACAAGCACGGCCAGAGGGAGGATCCAGGGAACTCCAGGCCTGACCTTGGTGCCTGGGAAGGCCACAAACAGATCATCCCGAGCGTCATCCCACAGCACGTGCAGGACAACCAGGGGATCAGGCCCAGCCAGCTCGGGGCTGTGACAGGCAGGTCCTGCATGACCAACCTGATCTCCCTCTGTGACAGTGTGACCTTCTCAGCGGCTGAGGGAAAGGCTGTGGCTGTGTCTGCCTGGACTCCAGTAAAGCTCTGGCACCGTTTCCCACAACATTCTCCCGGAGAACCTGGCTGCTCCTGGCCTGGACAGGGAGGGCAGGGCGCTGTTTGCTGGCTCATGGCTGGGCCCAGGGAGCGGTGGCCAGTGGGGCTGCACCCGGCTGGGGCCGGGCACCCCCGTGGGATTCCCGAGGCTCGGAACCGGGGCCAGTCCTGTCTAACGTCTGTATCAATGCTCTGGACAAGGGGATCGAGGGCACCTCAGCCAGCTCACAGAGGACACCAGGCTGGGCAGGAGCACGGATCTGCAGGAGGGCAGGAACCTCTGCAGAGGGGTCTGGGAAGGCTGGATGACCCTTTCCCAGCACTGCTGCCCTTCCATGGACACATTACAGCCCCTCAGTGTCCTTCTTAGTTGTGATGGGCCCAAAACTGACCCAGGATTGGAGGTGACTAAACAGTGCCCAGCACAGGCCTGGCCAGGGCATGTGGCCACACTCTGGCTGATACCAGCCAGGTGCCACTGGCCTCTTGCCCACCGGGGCACACCTGTTCAGCCACTGTCACCAGCACCTCCAGGTCCTCTTCCAGCTCTCCAGCTGCTCTGCCCAGCGCCTGGGTCACTGCAAGGGGATGTGGTGACACAAGGGCAGGACCGAGAACCTGGCCTCAGTGAACCTCACACCCCATAGGCCTTGGCCCATCAATCTGGCCTAAACTCAAGCTAATCAATAACTGTTGAGAGCTTCAAGGGATTCTGCTGCCATAAACTCACCCAGGTAGTGAGCCTGAGCTGAGCCTGGGCACAGGGAGAGTACCCAGCGGATCCCCAGGTCCTGCCCCAGCCCTTCCTGGACTCTGTCCCCTCCGTCTCTCCCTCCTGGTGCCCCTTGGCCCCGCAGTGGGACCTTCCCTCGCCCCAGTGTGTTGGGAGTGGCTGAGCTGGAGCTCCTGCTCCCCTGGCAGCCCTCCCAGCCGCGCTCGGCAGCGGGACCTGGGCAGGTGCCGCCGACACTGCTGTGCCCTGGTGCTGCTGAGCAGGGCTGGCACCGCACCGGCGCTGTCTCCCCAACATTCCAGCCCCCAGGGCCTCAGGAGGGGACACAGCCAGGACAGCTGACCCCAGGGATAGCCCAGGCCACATGACCTGGGCTCAGATGTAAGAGCTCAGAAGAGGAGGAGGAAGGGGGGGAAATTTGTTATTTACAATATTTGCCTTCTGAAGAAACTGCCCCAAGTACTGGAGCCCTGCTTTCTGGGAATTGGCCGGACTTCACCTGCTAATGGGAAATAGAGAATAAAATCTTATTTTTTTGCCTTTGCTTATGCAACCTTTTGGTTTTGCTTGTGTTTTTGCTGAATTATTTCAACCCACCATACCTGGGTGGGGGCTGAGAGGATTTATCAGGGGATTCCTGCCCATCCCTGGGGCTGGAGAGGACAGTGGCTTCTCTGAGTTCTGTGAGGGGACGGTAAAATTGCCCAGGAGCAGGGAAAGTGTCTGGATCCATAGCCCAGCTATAAAAATCCAGAGGAACCACAAGTTCCCTCTACAGGATCTCAGGGAAGGACTGAGAGCAGCACCCGCACCCACCACAGGACACAGGTAACGCTCTGGGTCAGCGTTGCACAGTTCTAAAGCACATGGGGGAACTCTGAGGAGCCGAGGGACACTGCAGCCATGGGGGCCTGGATGTGTGTGTGCGTTGGTCACGCAGCTTTTCTACTCTTGATTCAGCTGTGTCTCATTCCCCACAGCCCTTTCCACTTAGCTGAGATAACAGGCCTGGGCCTTCATGCTACATCTGCCCCTTTCTTTGTTTCTTGTAACAAGGGTTCATCTCATTAATCACTGAGGGGGCCAAAACTGGCCAAGAGGGCATCACAATCACTGAGGGGGCCAAGGCCGGCCAAGAGGGCATCACAATCACTGAGGGGGCCAAGGCTGGCCGAGAGGGCATCACAATCACTGAGGGGGCCCCCTTTCTTTGTTTTTTTGTGGCCGAGGGGGCTGCCAAAACAACGCAGCCGTGGGGGAGCATTTTGCTCCAGAGGGAGACTCCGAAGAGCCGTGGGGAAAGCCATGGGGGGAACTCTGAAGAGCCGTGAGAGCAGTGCTCCAAAGAGCAGGGGGACATAATACTCACAGTCCCGTAGTTCTAGGTCCGCGAGGGCCTGGCCTTTTTGAATGAGTCAGCCAGCTGACTTGTTGCACAGTTCTAAAGCACATGGGGGAACTCCAAAGAGCCAAGGGGCACTGTAGCCATGGGGGCCTGGATGTGTGTGTGCGTTGGTCACGCAGCTTTTCTACCCTTGATTCAGCTGCGTCTCAGTCCCCACAGCCTTTTCCACTTAGCCGAGATAACAGGCCTGGGCCTTCATGCTGCAGGTCGGAGTCCTGGGATTGACGCCGTGGGGCTGTGGGGACCAGGCCGAGGTGCTGGATGTGGGGGAACAACAGCCCGTGGGGCTGGGGTCGGGATCAGGGCAGCGCTGGGACACAGCCAAGGGGCTCCTGGCCGGAGATGCAGCCGGGGTCCCCTCTCTCCCCAGGCAGTCCCTGCTCCTCCTTCCCACATCCTCAGCCTGTCGCAAAGGAACCAGCCGCAGCCCCTCCAGAGTCCCTGCAGTGCCTGGGGGTCCCTGGGGACTCTCTGCCCACCATGGAACTCCTGTCCCTGCTGCTGGTGCTGCTGGCCGGGACCCTGGCCACCGGCATCCACCTGCACTGGCGGGAGCGTGGCGACGCCATCAGGGAGATTGAGCTGGACATGGCCCCCAACTCCTTTGATGACCGGTATCTGCGCTGCCACTTCAAAATGCTGAGGGTGCTGCCAGCACTGAACCACACGGAGTTTGTCCCCTACGGGGACTACGCTGAGGCCTGGAACAGGGCCGCGGCCACGTGGGGCAGCCGCTCCTACGTGGGCTCGCTGCTGCAGCTGGAACAGGCCATCGCCCTCCTGGCCTACACCATGGAGGAGGGCCTGTACCTGGAGTTCAACAAGGCCGTGCGCGTGGCCGGGCGCTCCCGACGGGAATACCTTGACACCTTCCACTTCAAGGTGCTGCATTTCCTGCTGACCGAGGCCCTGAGCGACCTGCGGGGTGCCCAGGCCCACCCCCGCTGCCTGCACGTGTACCGGGGTGTCGACGGTATCCGGTTCACCAGCAGGCTCGGGCAGATCATCCGCTTCGGCCAGTTCGCCTCCGCCTCCCTGCTGAGAAACGTCAGCGAGTCCTACGGCACCAGAACCACCTTTGAGGTGGACACCTGCCACGGCGCTGACATCCGGTACTTCTCCAACTACCCGGAGGAGGAGGAGGTCCTCATCCCACCCTTCGAGACCTTCAAGGTCACCACATCACCCGCCGAGGGGACGACGTCTACATCCACCTCCGCTCCCACGGCGTGCACAGCAAATACAACTGTGCGTGGTTCCGAGGTGACGTCCCCGGGGTGGGGCCACCGGGGGCTGGGCACGGGCGGCACGAGGGCACCGGCTCTGCTGGGACAGGAGCGCTGGTGGTGGGGCAGGTGATGGAGGTGGCAGGGCTTTGGGTGTGTGGCATTGCACGGCTCCAGCTGCTTTCCTGGGATGGCACGGCCTGGCACAGGAGGGGACGGAGATGGGGATGGGGATGGGGATGGGATGGTGTTGTCCCGATGGTGGGCTTGTTTCCTGGAGGCAGCACTATTTCACACCCCAAGGTGAGGGATTTCTACTTTTTATTCTACTTTGCACAAAGTAGGGAGCTCCCCCTGACCCCCTTCTCTGGCCTCCCCAGGCAGAAGCGTCCCCAGAGACCCCCTAGGCCTCACTGGACTCCTCCTGGCAGCACTGGCAGCTGTCACCCTGAGCCGTGAGGTCGCCGTGCCTGCTGCGGGTGCCAGGGATGGAGCCATTGGCGTCACCGGGACGGCAGAACTGGCTGGGGGTGCAGAGAGCCCCCCCGGAGGGTGGGCACTGGACAAGCCCTGTGGACACCCTCCCTGAGCCATGGCTGGGGTGTTGGGGCGCAGCTGCGTGGCTTGGGGGAAGAGGGGCACAGTGGGGATTTTCTTCTCTTTTTGGCTTTTTTTCTCCTTTCCCATATTTTTAACTTTTCTTTCAAATTATTAAACTGGTTCTAACTCAATCCCTGAGTTTCCTTTTCATTTTTCTCCACCCGATCCTGCTCTGGTGACTGTGGACACAGGCCTGGAGTGACAGCACAAGGGGGAACAGCTGCCCACTGCCAGAGGTGGGGCTAGATGGGATGTGGGACATTCCCTGTGAGGGTGGGGAGGCCCTGGCACAGGGTGCCCAGAGCAGCTGTGGCTGCCCCATCCCTGGCAGTGTCCCAGGCCAGGTTGGACGGGGCTTGGAGCAACCTGGGATAGTGGAAGGTGTCCTTGGCCATGGCACAGAGCAGAACGAGATGAACTCAAAGTCCCTCCAACCCACCACCATCCCGGGACTCCATGATATGGAATGAGAATAAGAAACCCATTTCAGCTTTTTGCCATATTTTGGCTGCTTCTTCCATCCTTTCCCCCGCCCCCACACTTCTCCTAGGTTTATTTCCCAGTTTTCCGCCTTATGTTGCAACAAAACTCCTCTTGATTCCTGCAGATTTTTGCCACCATCTCTATGAAAGTGGAAACAGCTTCTTTTCATTTCAGCATCCATCTTTCCACACATCCCATCCCCAAGGTTTTCACGAAACACTAAGATAATCATTAACTGTTCCAGATACATAAATTCCATAAAGCCTGCTAAATGCAACCCCGCCTGCTGCCCTGGGAGCCGGGATCCCGGGAAAGCTGAAGGTTTGGAGACCCCACTGAGTCACCCTCAGGAACTGGCACAGCCTCCTGCCTCCTTCCATCAGCCACGTGCCTCCACCAAATTTCTCCTGGATCCCCCTGCAGAGGGATCGGGCCAGGCCGGATCGGTGGGATGGGACCGACAGGGTCAGTGCTGCGAGGGTCAGCACAGCCAAGAGCTGCCCGTGGGTCACAACGAACCCATAGAAGGCTCCAGGCTTGGGACAGAGTGCCTGGAAATCTGGAAAAGGATCTGGGGGTGCCGGTGACAGAGTTTCCCAGGGGATGGGATCCTGCTGCAGAGCTTCCTGGGGATCAGATCCCACTGTGGAACCCGGCTGGGGATGGGATCCTGCTGCAGAGCTTCCTCAGGATCAGGTCCCACTGCAGAACCTGGCTGGGGATGGGATCCTGCTGCAGCTTCCCCGGGACTCGCTGTGACCTCCCCCTTGTGATCTCACTCCCCATCTCCATGGACACAGCTCCCAAACATTTGGTCTCCAGGACCCGCCTGGCCAGCAGCAAACTGGAAGCAGAGGGATCAGGGAAGCAGCTGGAAAACCTGGGAGCAGGGAAGGTCAGTGCCTCAAAATCCCAATTTTGTCCTTTTCCCGTGGGGATTTGGGAATTCTCTGACCCTCACACATCCCTTGCAACAACCCCCCAAAATTCCAGCATCGGTGCAGCCTGCGCTGGGATTTTAGTGGATTTATTCTGGTTTTTACCCATCTCCTGGAATTTTGAATTTTTTTTTCCTTAAAAATTGACACGAGTTGTGTTAGGAAATGTGAATTTTTCATTACAAATATTCACTAAAACCATCAGACTTGTCAGGCTCCAGCTCTAAATCCTGAATTCCAGCATTCTACACTGGAATAAACAGCTCAGAAATTCAGCCAATCCTGAAATGAATGCTTAAAAAGTGTTTGAAAACCTGAATCTCATTAAATTAATGCTGATAAATACTTTTTAAAAGAGAATCTTCTGAAACTGGGATGTGAGATAGTGGTTTGGGACAGGAGATACTGGTTTGGGATGCAGCTGCCTCTTCAAACACTGGAATCAGTGAGGGAGGAGTGGGGCACATTGGCACTTTTCCCTCCAAACCGTAGGAATATCCTAACATTATATGGCAAAAAAGAGAAATCTTTAAAAACCTGCATTTTTGGTTTTCTTCTGGGACAATTCAGAATGGGAAATGCAAATCCAGGTATGGCACCTGCACTTCCACCCCAAATAGTTTTGGGTCAAACATTTGAGCTGCTGGAAGAACCAGCTGGAAACACAAGGGCAGGACTGGGGCAAAAATGTTGGCTCTGAACTGGTCTTTTTTCCTTCTGTTCCAATTTTTCACAGTTTGATCGGGATAGGGCACCCAAATCCAAGGGGAAAGAAGACCCTGCAGGGAAAAACAAGTAAAGGATGGGGACCAAGGATGGAGAGACACCCCAGGAAATAAGTGACATGGAAAACCCCCCCCAGGAGAGGAGACTGTACCTGCAGGAGGAGTGCAGGATCCTCACAGCACACCTGGACACGTACCTGGGCAGAGCGGAGCAGCTCCTGCAGGGAAACAAACGCCTGGAAAAGGAAGCCCAGGCGACTCAGGAGCAGAGCCAGGCTTACCTGTCCTGCAGAGCAAAGTGCAGCCAGGACCCCCTGGACATGGTCATCACCCTGAACGACCAGAATTGCCGCGATCTGGCCCAAATCCGGGCGCAGAAGGAGGAGCTGATCCCACGGTACGCTGCGAAGGAGCAGGAGGTGAGGAGCTCCCTGAGGGACACGGAGGCCGAGGCCGCGCTCCTGGACGCGGAGCTGGAGGAGCTGGAGCCCTACAGGGACCTGCTGGTGCGGGAGGAGCAGAGGGTGAAGGCGCTGGAGAAGGAATTGCGGGTCACCAGGATACGCTGTGCTGAGGAAACCCACGCCATCAGGAGCAGGTTCCTGCAGGAAAAGGCTGACTGTGAGCAGGAACTGGACCGGAGGATGCAGCAGCTCACCTGGAGAGCGCAGGAGGTGGCACTGCAGGCTCTGATCCAGCACGTGGAACAGGTGAAAGCGGAGAACAGGCACCTGCGCCAGGAGCTGCTCGGCCTCCTCCAGCACTGCCAGCTCCTCAGGGATGCCAAAACCCGGCTGCAAGATCAGCAGGAGCAGCTGCTCCGGGAGAACCAGTGCGCCCAGCGGGCAGCACCGCTCACACCAGCACGAGCCTCACGGCGCCGCTGGGACCACCGGCCGCGCTCACCCGTCAGGGGTGGCCACTGACCCCAAACCACCTGTCCGAGACCTGGAGCAAATAAACCTGGAAGCAACCAAATCCTTTTGGCAGTGGAAGCACGGAGGGGTTTCAGCTCTGGTCACAAGGATCCATAAAATACATTTATGGACTAGATCCATATCCATGTTCTCCTTCTGTCCCAGGGAGGTGGTGGCTGCCCCGTCCCTGGAAGGGTTCAAGGCCAGGTTGGACGGGGCCTGGAGCAACCTGGTCCAGGGGAAGGTGTCCCTGCCCATGGCAGTGGGGTGAGACTGGGTGGGCTTTGAAGTCGCTCCAACCCAAACCATTCCAGAATTCCATGAAATTGTGGCTCTCAGTGCAAATGGCTCATGCGAGAGAGACCCGTGCCCGCAGCAGCGGCTCTTGGGCTCTGCAGGGGGGAGATCCCAGGGATCACCCCGGGGGCTCTGATGTCACTGGGAACCGGTGGGATCGGGCTGGAGCTCTGCTCCGGGCTCTGGCTGAGACCCAGGAATGAATTGTCAGACCCACAGGGGCTCCCGTGGTCACTCCCCTCACGACTGCCAGGGAAAAGCCTGGGGAGCAGCTCATGCAAAAGAACCCCTAAAACAACATCCGTGGCTGTAAACTGCGGTGATTGCAGCCACCCCCTGGGTCTGGCTGCAGGAAAAGGACTCTCTGGAGCACCCACACAAACTCACCAGTGCTGCCGTCTCCTCCCGCCAGGTGCGGGTTTGGAAGGACAGGGTGCTCACACGTGTTGGGGTATTCCGGCCGCCTCTCCCAACAGCCACGGAAGTGAAGATCTCCACGCCAGGCAGCACCCACCGGCAAACACTGACAAATCAGGATTTTCCCTCATTCCCACTGAGCTGAGCCATTTACCTGAGGTGAAGCTGATGTGAACAGAGTCTGTCCGAGCACCAGTGAGACGCTGAGCAACCTCCTTGTGCAGCTGCTTTGCTTCAGGCTGTTGCTTCCCAAGTGATTTGGGCTCTTCCTGCTCATCTACCAAGTAGGGAGAATATTCTGATGGGGTGTCCAGATGCAGGATTTCAGCTGGTGATTAATTATTCACATCAAAGGGACTTGGAAAAAAGTGTTTCCACACTGGGAAGGGTGGGGGGAAACAGGAGTGGCAGCTACAGGAATGGACTGGAACCAGCTTCAGGTGAATCCAGTCTCCTGTAATCATGGAATGCCTGACTGAGCTTACGGAAGCACCTGCATCCATTGGGGATGAGACCTCCAGCCTGACTTTTCAGGGAAGCAATCCTCAGCAGAGGAGCAGGAGCCCCTGAGCTCCCTTTCCCCCCAAAACGATCCAGCTCAAAAGCCTGGAGCCAATTCTGTCCTGCTGGCACCCGGCTCTGGGGTTCAGAGCTTCCCCAGCCTCCACTGCAGCTGCTCCGGCTCCACACCGGGACCTCTGGCCCCACAGGGAGCCGCCGGTGTGAGGAGAGCCGGAGCCCGCGAGCCCTCGGCTGCGGAGCCGAGCTGTGCAGGCCCATCCCCAGCCGCCTCTGGGCCTCTCC
>WEIT01013332.1:129585-144660 GCA_013389985.1 Dryoscopus gambensis
CTGAGCCATCCCTGTGTCTCACCTGTGCCTCCCCCGAGCTGTGCCTGTGCCCTGAGCCGTCCCTGTGTCTCACCTGTGCTGTGCCCTGAGCTGTGCCTGTGCCTCCCCTGAGCTGTGCCCTGAGCCGTCCCCGTGTCTCACCTGTGCCTGTGCCTCCCCCGAGCTGTGCCCTGAGCTGTGCCCTGANCGTCCCCGTGTCTCACCTGTGCCGTCCCTGTGCCTCACCTGAGCCGTGATCTTGGCGGTGGCGGCGGCAGCAGCGACGGCGGCCGCGGGCGGGAGCCCTCCCGGTGTGGCCGGGGTCAGGAGCGGCATCGGGGGCGTCACGGCCTTGCCCACCCGCAGGTACTGACCCCCCAGGTCAAAGAGGTTCATGGAGGAGACGGCGTCCTGGGAGGACTGGGCCTTCTCGTACTCTGCAGGAAGAGATCATGCACAGATGAGCCTTCTGTTGCTCAATTGTGGCATTATGGAATGGTTTGGGTGGGAAGGTACCTTAGAGACCATCCAGTCCCATTCCCTGCCACCTTCCACTATCCCAGGTTGCTCCAAGCCTGTTCAACCTGGCCTTGGACACTGCCAGGGATGGGGCAGCCACAGCCTCTCTGGGCACCCTGTGCCAGGGCCTCCCCACCCTCACGGCCGCTAAAAATTGTATTTCTAAATCCAGCCCTGACCCGCTCCAAATTTATTCCCATCACTTAACGAAACTCCTTCGCTAGGGTGGAAAACTCAACCCCACAGCCACCCCCAAGAGCAGAGCGGGTGGCTCCCCGGCCCCGGCCCTGCCCCAGCTCCACCCGGCTGTACCAATGAAGCCGTAGCCTTTGTGCTTCCCTGTCGTGGGGTCCCTGGCCAAGGTGCAGGATTTGATCTTCCCAAAGGCTTCGAACACGCTCTTGATGTCGTCGTCGGACAGGTCCTGGTGCACAGAGGCCACGTAGATGCGGTTGAAGGCCCGGGCCTCCTCCGCCAGCTGGTCAATGATGGGCTGAGCCTGCCCGATGTTGCTGGGCCTCCCCACCTGCAGGGATAGGGATGGGAATGGAGCTGGGAAGGGCCTGGAGTACCTGGAGTGGCTGAGGGAGCTGGGAAAGGGGCTCAGCCTGGAGCAAAGGAGGCTCAGGGGGGACCCTGTGGCTCTGCACAACTCCCTGAGAGGAGGGGGCAGCCAGGGGGGTCGGGCTCTGCTCCCGAAGAACAAGAGACAGGACAAGACAGACCTCGAGCTGTGCCAGGGGAGGGTCAGGCTGGACATCAGGAGGAATTTCTTCAAGGAAAGGGTGGTCAAGTATTGGAAGGGGCTGCCCAGGGAGGTTTGGAGTGCCCATCCCTGGAGGTGTCAGAGGAACACCTGGACGTGGCACTCAGTGCTCTGGGCTGGACAAGGCGGGGAGGGGCCCCGACTGGGCTCAATGAGCTGGGAGGGATTTTCCCGTGGGAACGGTTCCATCACTCTGTGACACGGACAGTCCATGCAGAAGGACAGCACTTGGCCCCTTCCTGCCTGAGCAAACCACAGGGCACGTCAAAGGGCCATCATCAGCAGGGGGACAGCTCCAGGAACAGCTGGCACTACCAGGATCCTGGGCTCTGCTCCCTCCTCCCTGCACCTCTCCCATCTACCCTCCCTGAGCTGCCAAACACCAACCTCCAGGGATTCTGAAAGCAAATCACAGTGCTCCTACTCCTTTCTTTCAGGGACTCCTAAACCCCCTGGGCCATGGGACCCTGCACACACTCAGGGCATGTCAGAGACATCATATAAGATATAATCACCTTTGCTTTGCCTTCAAGAGAGTTCCATGTGTGGGTGGGGAAACCTGAGTCGAGTCCCTGGAGCCAATCTCAGGTGGGACTCGCAGGCCGAGGGTTTCTCCTCGGAGAGGAGGGACCCAGAGCCACGGTGTGCTCCATGTTGGACATCAAGGTCCACCAGGGAACAGTCCTTAGGTTCCTTCCCCCATCACAGTGCTGTGGGGAGCATTTCCAGGCATGACACCGTTATTCCCAGGAAAAGAGAAGCAGGAACTTTCAGAGCAGGCACGTTACTCACCTTGATGTTCCTTCCCCCCAGCATGACAGAATTCATCTGCTCCAGGGCCAGCTGGGCGGCTTCGGGAACCTCGTATTCCACGAAGGCAAAGCCCTGGGGTGGGAGGAGACACCTGTCAGCCACTCCAGCTCTGCCAATCTAACGCAGCCAAGGTTTCCCACGGAGCAGATCCCTACGGCTGGAATTGATTCCCACCCCACTGATTCCTGCTCATGGCCCAAGAAGACTCCTGAGAGAAGCATTTTATTACGGCAGAAAATGGCCTGCAGAGGTTCCACCAAGGGCACCTGATCCTGGAGCCTCCCGGACTCTAAGGTCCCAACAGCAAAACCTCTCCTCACTACGGGCTGCTGCCTTGCCAGCACTTCCAGCAGAGCTTCAGGCTGGACATCAGGAGGAATTTCTTCATTGAAAGGGTGGTCAGGAATTGGGAGGGGCTGCCCAGGAGGGCACGGAGCCCCCATCTCTGGAAGTGTCCAGGAATGACTGAATGTGGCACTCAGTGCTCTGCGTGCTCTTTTCCAACTTCAATGATTCTGTGATTCCGTGCGCTTCACCCCACACACCCCTGGCTCCCACCACAGAATCCTGCCCTGAGCAGATCAGGGAGCTGCAAACATTCACCCCCAGAGCTAAAAGGAGCCTGTTCTTCACACAGATAGAGGCCCCTTCCTCTCCTGGCTGCATCTGGAAAGCCTTGAAGAGAGGAGGATGTTCCTTGAGGGCTGGGAATCATAGAATCATGGAAAGGTTTGGGTCGTAGGGATCTTAGAGCCCATCCAGTCCGACCCCCCTGCCATGGGCAGGGACACCTGCCACCATCCCAGGCTGCTCCAAACCCCATCCAGCCTGGCCTTGGACACTGCCAGGGATGGGGCAGCCACAGCTTCTCTGGGCACCCTGTGCCAGGGCCTCGCCACCCTCACAGGGAGGAATTCCCAGTACTTCATCCAAAATTATGCAAAGCTGGTTATTTTGTGTTTAGGACATATGGCTGAAAGAAATGTCCTTGCAGAAGACCCCAAAACACCTCATCACTGGGGCATCAGCACTAGGTCTCGCTGTCCCTAAGGAATTCCAGCCCTTCCCAGGACAGCTCACCTGCTCTTTGCCAGACCCAGGCAATCCCACAATGGTTCGGGGGGGACGGGACCTTAAAGCCCATCCGGTTCCACCCCGCGCCACGGGCAGGGAACCTCCCACCAGCCTGGCAGCCCCATCCCACCTTGTGCTTCATGGTGACGGAGTCCCAGGACATGTCGATGCTCTTGATGGGCCCGAAGGGGGCGAAGGCCTGGCGGATGGTGTCCTCCCCCAGCTCGTAGTAGATGGAGCCCACGTAGACCCGGCACATGATGGCGAGCGCCCGCTGCCTCTGAGCCGCCATCTGTAGCGAGACAAGGACTGGCCGGTCAGTGCCGGGCTGGCCGTGGCCACCGGGGCCTCCTCCCCCTCCCGCTTCCCTCCCGGGAGCCACCCCCGGCGGCAGCTCTGGCACAGCCTGGATCAGAAGGATTTCCCTGCTCGCTGCACAGGGCGCTGGAGCGGATCCGTCCGGCTCAGTCCCGGATAAAGTCCGGCTCATCCTGGGGCAGACACATTCCGGCCCCTCTGGCCAGGTGTCCCCCAGCCTGATCTCATCTCCAGCCACACCTGCAGGAGGAGGGAATCCCTTCATTCTAGGGCAGCTTCCCCCTCCAGGCAGCAAAGGGCTCAGCTCTGGGCTGGGAGAATCCCTCCCGCTCCCCCCCGACAGCAGAGATCCATCGGCACTCCCACCCCCGCCCATCCTCCCTGGCAGCAAAGGGTCTGGAACTGGGAACCTCCCCCCGCTCCCTCCGGCACCAGAGCCTCCCCCCACCCCCGGCAGTCCGAGATCCAGTACTGGGCACCACTTCCACAGCTCAACAGCAAAGCCAAACACTTCCGTGGCCCAGGGGGACTCCTGGGAAGCGTGTGGTGCCAGTACTCATCCCTGCCTGGCGGCACTGGCTGTACTGGCGCAGCCCCAGCGCGGGCGTGCTGCACAGAGGGTTCCTGCTACCGTGCCCTAAGTCTGCCTGGAAACCTGTTCTCAAGACAAACGCAGCCATTCCTTACAGGAGGGGTCCCACAAGCAGAGCACAGCGTGTCCTTCGCGTCTGTCACCCCCAGAGCAGCTCTAGAGCTGCGAAGGGACGCGGCCCTGGCGATGCGGCCACACCACGGGGTCTGGAGGAGTCACTGCCTGCGCGTGAGGGGATGGCTCTGGGACAGGTGGGACACGCCTGGGGCAGGGAGAGGCTGGTGCAGAGCACGTGCAGCAGCAGGGGATGCCTCTGGCCCTGCCCAGCACCACAGCAGGGAGCTCTGAGCACCCCCTTCCTACCCCAGCACCCCAGGGCAGAGGGGCTGCAACCAGGGCCTTCAGGAGGACGATTTTTGGGGTGCCCTAATGAGCAGAGGAGCTCTGCTGTGCCTGGGGACCCCTGGGGCAGAGGGAAAGCACTCAGGGCCTTCTCAAGGCTGATTTTTGGCGTGCCCTAACGAGCACAGGAGCTCTGCCTGGGGATGCTGCAGCCCAAAAGGAGGGAGAGCTCATCTGTGACAGGCACAGCACCATGGACACAGCCTGTACCCGAGGGACTCCTGCTCCCTACAGCACCTGTCCGGGACTGCCACAGGAGGAAACAACCTGGGAGGGTTTAACTCCTGCCATTCCATGCTGGACACTGCAAACAGGGGCGGCTCTCAACCCAGACTCTGTCCCTCAGGCGACATTAAACCCCAACTGCTGCCCCTGAGGTGACATCGAGCCCCAACTGCTGCTCCTGAGGTGACATCAAGCTCCAGACTCTGCTCCTGAGGTGACACCAAGCCCCAAATGTTGCTCCTGAGGTGACATCGAGCCCCAACTGCTGCTCCTGAGGTGACATCCAGCCCAGACTCTGCCCCTGAGGTGACATCCAGCTTGCCCCTTGCCTGGCTTAAGGATTTCCCGGCACGGCTGGGCCGTGGCCCTCTTTACTCTGCAGGCTGTGACCAGCAGGACTATGGCACGTACACATGCAGCACAGTGGCTGGGCAGTCTCCCAGGTGCTCCAGCACATTCCCAGCTTTGGTGCAGGAAAGCCCCTCAGTCTGCAGTGTGTCTGTTCAGGGGGTCAGAGCCACCACCAGTGTCACCCCGGGTGTCCCAGGGAGGCCTCTGCAGGAGGAAATCCCCACCTTGCCCTGCCACAGGACCCTAACGGAGAGGTGGGGGAGTGAGGAGGACTCAGGATTTTCAGACAGCAGAATTCCTTCCTGGAAAGGGGGTCAGGCATTGGAAGAGGCTGCCCAGGGAGGTGTGGAGTCCCCATGCCTGGAGGTGTCCAGGGAACACCTGGACATGGCACTCAGTGCTCTGGGCTGGTGACAAGGTGGGGATCAGGCACAGGTTGGAATCGATGACCTTGGAGGTCTTCTCCAGCCTTAGTGACCCTGGGATTTTGGATCTGCAGAAGGCAGAGCTGAGGTGGGCTGTGCTGACTCTGGGTGTCTGTGGGTCACCAACAGGAGCATCCAGATGGGGGATGAGCCCTGGGCGCCTGAGCTCAGCACAGGTCAGTGTCAGGGCCTGGACATCTCACTGCTCTCACCAGCCCCCAGGCTGGTTTCCCCTGCGCCCTTCTCCTCCTGTGACATGGAAAAGCACCTGCAGCCTCGGCCAGGCAGCAGCGCCCACCTGTAGCTGTGCAATGCTGCTCTAAAGGGGTCTGGGAGGTTATTTTAGGGACAGGCCAAAGCCCCACCTTGGGGTGCTCCTGTCATCAATGCAGGCGATGTACAGCCCTCAGCACGAGCATCAGGCACGGCACAATGACACCAGGGGATGGTGAAGGGATGTGGGAATCTTACACTGTGACACGTGGAGGGAGGACTGAGCCCATGGGAAGCTGTAACCTGGGCCCTGAGACCCAGAGCTCAGGGAGTTCAGGCTGTGCTGCCTCCACAGAGGAACTGGGGAACCTCAGCAACAGGAAAAGTGCTGGACAGGGAGGCTGTTTGCACTTTGTGCATTCCCACTGGGCTCTGGGATGAAGCATCTGCCAGGAATGGGATATCCTGACTGCTCCGAACCATACCGGGCTCCTGCTCCTGGGCTGTGTCTGCCTGTGACTCCCGAGGAAGGGATGGCTGGGGAAAAGGGGTCACAGCCCGGTGCCCTGGGGGTCATAAGCCACTGACTCAGCTGTGCCCAGCTGGGGAGAACGAGCCAAAAAGCCATTTAGGCCAAATTGCTGGAGTTCCACTGTCAGGCAGTGGCTCCAGGGATGGAGGGAGTTCCTGGGCACGAGGGCTCCGACACCGTCTCTGCCACGTCCACACCAAGGTGGCTGCTCTGTTCCATCCCAAACCTTCCCCCACTCCAGA
The DNA here is from genome assembly GCA_013389985.1 of Dryoscopus gambensis. NCBI lineage: Eukaryota > Metazoa > Chordata > Aves > Passeriformes > Malaconotidae > Dryoscopus > Dryoscopus gambensis. The sequence continues at coordinate 136,037 of WEIT01013332.1, forward strand.
ACTGGCTCCCCACTGACACACCGCCCACTGCCCAAGGAGGGAGAGCGGGGATTTCACTTCAGTGCCCTTCTCCTTGGAGCTCAAGCCTCCAGTTGTGTTTTACACCAGGCACAAATCTCATATTCCAGCAAGACGGAAAGGTGTTTACAAATGTGCAAATGAATTTACAAATGAACCTTTGGGTGAGTAGAGGAGTCATAGGACCCTCTGTCCAGCACGTCTAGGAAGAAGGAGGGGATGGATCATGCCAAGTCACTCGGCTCTTTGTGGCCTCTGATTAGGAAGGGCACAAAGGCTCACACAAGTTCTCTGACCAGTCCTGCGGCTCTGTCCCTTCCATCCTGCTTTTGCTGCACTTGGAACGTGCCATATTCCCCTGGGCTGGACCACACACAGTAAAGAGCGTCTGAGCCTGGGCTACACCACGTTCTGCCAACCTCCGGCGCCCCGGCCCTCCCCAGCACCGGCCGGCTCCGGGTGCTGGGAGGTCGTTCCACAAGAAATCGCCCCTTGGTGAGTTACCTTGGCCGTTAGTTTTAGGTCGGGACCTCAGAACTGTAGCATCCCTAGAAATGCAGCTCCCACAATTTCACGGGTGTGTTCAGAACTGGTGGAAATCTAAAGCTGTCTTTGCCCCCGAGTGGCAGTGTCCCCGCAGACTGCACAGCCTGGGGTCTTCTCGGGGCAGTGACACCTCGCTCTGCTCCTGGGCGTGTCCAGTACAGGTGGGGATGTGGGAGGGCTGTGCTGGGCGCGGACAAGAGCATTGGCACCACTACGAACGTCCCCACGCTAGGCCCTGACTAAGACAAGTGCCCCAGAAGAAGTGAATATGTCTATTGACCGATTGTAAAGGTGAGAGAGGATCTCCAAAGCCCATTGTCACTGCTGCCATCTGAAAGACAGTAAAGACAGAGTTCAGTCTGTTGGAGCTGAGCATACTACGGCTGTTTGTACAAACTCAAGCAGAGCGGCGGCACAGGGGCACCTGCGGAGAGGCCTCTCCTTCCTCGGCCCTCACTGCCTGGTCCCCAGGACTGTCCGGCGCCAGGACCCTGCCGAGTCCGGTCCCACCAGGCCAGGGTGGGGTTGTGCTGCTGCCGCTGCCTCGGGAAGCAGGGTGGGATCCCAGGGGGGACTCAAGGCAAGAGTAACCTCTGCAACCACTGTCGTTGATTCACCCCCAGCATTTAAAAGGAGCCCCTCAACTAGAGCAGACCCTCAGAACCAGGCACAGCCCCAAACGGCCTCAGCTGCCGGGCAGGGAGAGCACACCCACAGGGATTCCTCAGGCAAAGCCCTTCTTTTGGGCTTCCTGACTTCAAGTAAAGGCAGTGAGACATGTTCCAGAAACATCTGAAGCAGGGGAGGTCAAACCCCAGCTAAGGGTTCTCCCGGTATGGGCATTCCAGTACAAGCAGGAACAGCCAACAGAACTTCTCCAAAACTGAGAGCACTGGGGTGCAGGGGAGGGAAATGGGGCAGCACTGGGACACGGGGACCCTCCCTCAGGCAGAGGAGACGGTGACAGGACACTGTTCCCAGGATCCCTTCTGCTTTCACCACCTTCAACACAGCTCGGAAGCAAAACCCACGGCAAAGTCTTTGGCTTCTTCTATCTCAAGGAGGGACGTCCAACAGGACAGGAATTTTTAACCATTTCCTCTTGGAATGACAGAGATTTGCGGGCAATTTGTGAGGTCAGGCGGGGTGCCTGGGTGAGCTGCAGGCTCAGGGCTGTGCTCTGGTTCCGAGGGCCCTGAGAACTCCACCGTGTCGGGGGGAGCACGAGGCAGAGGGAGCAGCTCGGGCGGGGTCTCACCTGGAGGTTGGTGAGCTGCTGCTGCTGGTGGGCGATGGTTTGTTTCACCAGCACGCTCTTGATGCTCTGCTCCATCGCGTACTTCTTGGCCTGGAAGGAAAACAGGGGCTGTAGGAGCAGGACGGCACAGCGGGGCAGGGAACGACGCCTGGGTCCGCACCACAGCTCCCAGAACCTTCCGGGCTCCATCCCTAAGCACCACGGCGCTGCCCACAGCTCCCCAGCACCTCGAGGCCCTGGGACACGGCGGGATGTCGTGAGGGGCAGCGCAGGGAAGCAGCATGCACCGGGAGCTCGGCATTCCCCTCTTCCGCCCTCACATCCCACCACAGCCTCTTACCTGCAGGGCCCAGGGCAGGGCACGGCCTCCTTCAGTCCTCTCCTCTCAGAGAGCGCCTGCACGGACGGGTGCTACAGGAGGGAAGGGCCTCCACCTCCCCATGGCCACCCCTGGGCTGGGCTCTCCCTCTCAGCACACCCGGCCTGCTCTGGATCTGCTCCCAGAACATGAGAGCTCTTCCCTGGCTCTGCTCCCTAAATGCCCCAGTTCACCTCTGGCCCTGCCTGCAGGCACAAGGCTCCTTTGGGGTTTCTCTCAGTCCTCTCCCAGTCTGGCAAAGCCAGAGATCCCAGCAGTGCCGGCGTGGAGGCTCTGTGCCAAGGCAAACTCCACCCCCACGCCTGTGCACGTTCCCCGGGACACGCACGCAGCCCCCCCTCGGGCACCTGGTCTCCACGGCTGTGCTGGGAGCTGCCAGGGAATGGGAGGATCTAACCCGGGGATTTGAGGCACGTGCTTCGGAAACCGGGAAATGGACAAGGGGGTTCGCACCCAGAGGCTCCAGAGAAGCCGGAGGGAATGAGGCCAGGAGCCAACGGCCACAGGGACAGCTGTGACAGCACAGGCACATCCGCATGGAGCCTCCCCAGGACAGAGCTCCCTGTCATCCCGAGGACAGGGATATTCTGGGATGCGTTCTGGCGTGGACAGGGACAGGCCAGCAGGAGCAGATCTCAATCCCAGCCCTCGTGGAGCAGCGGCTGCTCCTCAGTGACTTTGTGGCACCCACATCCTAGCTCAGAATTCCCGTCTGACTGAGGGTGCCATTTTTCTGAACTTTTTCAATTAAACCCACTCTCACCCACCCCAACAGCAATTCCCCATCATGCTCCCAAAAGTGTCCATGAACTCTAAACCAAAACCAGTAATTCCTGGGCCCAAATGTGACTGTGGGACCCTCCAGCATGGCTGCGATCCCAGAGATCCAGTGGTGAGTTCCCTTTGGCCCCAGCAGTGACAGAGGTTCATTAAACACCCAAACACCACCACGCCCCCAAACAGCAAATTCCCACCAGTTTTACTCACTTTCTGGAGAGCTTCCTGCTGCTCTGGGGTGAGAGGCGGCAGCCCCAGCTTTGCTGCTGTGCTTTGCCCATTTTCCATCTTAATGGACTCCGTACCCTAAGGAAACAGAAAATGCTCATGAAAACTGTTCTCACATGAGCGACTCGTCTCTTCCTTCCCAGAAAACCAAAGCACTTCACGTCAGAACATCACAGCTGGCTAAAAACCCTTCCCAAACTCAGATGTATGTCGGGAAAACCAGTTCATATTTCTGACATTCCCTGTGGGAAGAGCCATCCCAGCAATCGTACAAACCCAGGAATGTGTTGGATACTTACAGAGTTCTCCAACCACGTTTTCCATGAACAGACAAACAGATAATCCCCAATCCTTGCTCACATCATCTCTATCCCTCAACAGATCCCCTGTCTAATGTCCTCACCAATGCTCTCCTCCCACCTCTCCCTCCCGGCCCTGTCGACCCAACTTTCTCAAGTTCTCATTTTAAAACCTTCTCTGAAACTTTCCCAAATCACAAAATGCTTTGGAGGGACCTTAACACTCACGCAGTCCCACCCCCTGCCATGGGCAGGGACACCTGCCACTATCTCAGGTCGCTCCAAGCCCCGTCCGACCTGGCCTTGGACACTTGCAGGCATGGGGCAGCCACAGCTTCTCTGGGCACCCTGTGCCAGGGCCTCCCCACCCTCACAGGGAAGGATTTCTTCCCAATATCCCATCTATCCCTGCCCTCTGGCAGTGGGAAGCCACTGTCACTCCAGCCCCTTGTCTAAAGTCCCTCTTCAGCTCTCTGGAACTGTGACTACAGCACAGCGATCCCACTGCCGGGACCATGGATCCCGCTGCTGGGACCATGGATCCCACGGCTGGGACTGTGCCTCCAGGATGGTGATCCCACTGCTCAGACCATGGATCCCACTGCTGGGACTGTGCCTCCAGGATGGTGATCCCACTGCTCAGACCATGGATCCCACTGCTGGGACTGTGCCTCCAGGATGGTGATCCCACTGCTCAGACCATGGATCCCACTGCTGGGACTGTGCCTCCAGGATGGTGATCCCACTGCTCAGACCATGGATCCCACTGCTGGGACTGTGCCTCCAGGATGGTGATCCCACTGCTCAGACCATGGATCCCACTGCTGGGACTGTGCCTCCAGGATGGTGATCCCACTGCTCAGACCATGGAACCCACTGCTGGAACCGTGACTCCAGCACGGTGATGCCACTGCCAGGACCATGGATCCCACTGCTGGAACCGTGACTCCAGCACGGTGATGCCGCTGCCAGGACCATGGATCCCACGGCTGGGACCATGACTGACTCCAGCACAGCGATCCCACTGCTGGGACTGTGCCTCCAGGATGGTGATCCCACTGCTCAGACCATGGAACCCACTGCTGGAACCGTGACTCCAGCACGGTGATGCCACTGCCAGGACCATGGATCCCACTGCTGGGACCATGACTGGCTCCAGCACAGTGATCCTGCTGCTGGAACCATGGATCCCACTGCCAGGACCACAACTGACTCCAGCACAGTGATCCCACTGCCGGGACTGTGCCTCCAGGATGGTGATCCCACTGCCGGGACCATGGATCCCACTGCCGGGACCATGGATCATACCGCCAGGACCACGACTGACTCCAGCACAGCGATCTCACTGCCGGCACTGTGCCTCCAGGATGATGATCCCACTGCTGGGACCATGGATCCCACTGCTGGAACCGTGACTCCAGCACGGTGATGCCATACTGGATCCAGGACTGATTCCAGCCATTCAGCAGCCCGGTGACCGCACGGCTGGGACCACGATCCCGGCATGGCTGTCCCACTGCTGGGACGCCGCGCTCAGCCCCCAGCAGCAGATGTGGCCCTGCCCTCGGTGTTCGTGCGGGTTCTGGCGGCACCATCCATCCAAACACAACTGGCTCCTTCTCTCCACTCCACATTTCCCATCAACCACCCAAAAACCAACGGGGACAAACCTGAGCCTGTGGTCCTGGACATGCTCCCAGTACAAGCAGCATGGAAAAACCTCAGTTCAGAGCAGGAGCCAAGACTTGAAGCTTTTCCTTTACCAACTGCAAAGCTTCTCCTGGATTGTCACAGAACCATGGAATGGCTTGGGTTGGAAGGACTTTAAAGCTCATCCCATTCCACCTCCTGCCATGGGCAGGGACACCTTCCACTGCCCCAGGTTGCTCCAAGCCCCATCCAACCTGGCCTTGGACACTGCCAGGGATGGGGCAGCCAGAGCTTCCCTTCCCACCCTGACCATTCCAGGGTTCCAGGGTATTTCCTCAATCATCTGACCCTTATTTTGCAGCAAGGAGGAGACTCCTGGTTTTGTGCAGCCCCCTGCTCCCTGTGAGGGGTTGTGAGCTTTTTCTAAGACCAGTGACCATGGAGCAGACAAGAGACAAACCCTCCCAGCACAAAATCCTGCTCTCCAGGTGTCTGGACAGTACCCAGAGCCGCAGCTGTTTCCCTGGTCCCTTCAGAAGTCCATGGCTGGACTGGAACCCAAGGAGCATAAGGATGATGGGAACACCGGGGTACCAACAGGGAGCTGACGTGGAACAGAGGTGGCTGGAGCTGCAGACTGGCAAATTCCAGTGCATGAAGCCAGGACTGCACAGGCCACACCCACACTGGGAACAAGGCCAGCAAAGCGATCTGGTGCCGTGGAATTGCTGAGAGTGGAAAAGCCCTCACAGCCCACCGAGTCCAGCTGTCCCCAGCACTGCCAAGGCCAGCAGTGACCGTGTCCCCAAGTGCCATCTCCACCCAGCCACAAACACAACCCAGAAGTGCTGATCTGTTTATAAAACAAGGCTCCCTCATCTCCGAGATTCACTTTGATTGTGGAATATCCAATAAATTCATTTAAAAAATCCTCCTTGTCCTTTCCCACCTGGCTGAAGCCCTGTTTGTCACCAGCTGTCTCCATCCCCTCTGCCACTGGACACTCAGGCCCAGAGCTCTCCCCAGACAATTTCAAAGCCCGCAAAAACTTTTCCCACTGCTGCTCCCGTCTCCTCCAGCTTTAAAAACTCAATTATTCCAATTCAGGAGCTCTGAGATGTGGGAGGAGAAGAACAGAGTGAAGGGCTGCCGAATGTAACTATTCAGAATAAAAAAAGCCAGGAGCCCAATCTGTCGTGATTCTTCCAAACCCAGCCCACTGCATGGCTGCAATGCTGTGTAAATATAATTTACATATTTGGGCTCAGGAACAGCTCCCCAAAACTGCTCCAGAACATCCCAGCTCCAGCAGAGAGGGCAAAGCCGAGGCTGAAAGGACCCAGCAGTGCCCAGGAGCACCCAGGCACTGCTGGCTCCAGGCTCTCTGCCACCACACATCCCTCTGGGAAGAACCCACAGATCCAGGGGTGATCTCTGCTGACCACTGGCTCCAACAGGAATTCCGGAGCACATATCCCCCACCACGGAACGCTCCCCGAGGACCATCCTCACCCTGTCACTGCGGGCTGCCTGGAAAGCAGCACACTGTGCAAACCCAACCCAACCTCCATCCTCATACTCAGAGAGCCCGGGCTGCTGCTTTCCCCTTTCCAGGCACCTGGGGATAACCCTGCTCCCTGCGGCCAGACAACTGCAGCTGGCGAGGAGCAGCTGGGCCTTTGTGCTCAGGCTCCTCCCCTGAAACCTTATTCCCACATCCCATAACAGCCAGAAGGGAGCGAGGAAAGTGGGGAAAAAAAAGAAAAGAGGAACCAGGAGAACAGGAGATTCTTTGGAGAGAAATAAATGGGAGCTGGATTCCTGCTGCTATTCTGGTGTCTGAGCATGGCTGGGCCCTTTTAGAGGGTTTGAACGCCAAGAGTTCAGAAACATTCCTGGAAATTTGTTATGGGGCTGAGAACTTCTCTGAAGTACACACACACAAAAGGGACAGAAACACAGAATCCCGTTTGTTTGGGAACCACAAACACCAAACCATGCGGAGATCTGAAGAGACGGAAGAGCAAAAAAGGAAGGATGAAGCTCGTGGCCGGGGCATGTGGCTCCATCCCTGCTCCACCTCCTCGCCAAGACACGGAACAGAGTTTGGCAGAGAGCTCTCACACTGCCCCCGGCAGAGAGGCTGCAAAGGCATCACCCGAGAGCCTGTCAGGGGCGACAGCCTGAGCAGCACAGAATCCCGGGATCACGGAGGTTGGAAAAGGTGCCAAGATCATGGAGTCCAACCTGTGCCTGATGCCCACCTCATCACCAGATCACAGTACTGAGTGCCGGGTCCAGCTGTTCCTTGGACACCTCCAAGCATGGGGACTTCAAACCTCAAGCAGCAGCCCCTTCCGACGGCCTGACCACCCTTTCCAGAAAGAAACTCCTCTACAACAGGCGAGCGTCCAGGAAAGCCCTTCCTGGTGGATACAACCACATCTCCGCAGTTTGTCCCTGTCTACCATCCAAGCCCTTGAGGATTCCGCTGCAGCTCTGGAAGTGGGCACGGCGACCTTCAGTACTCCTCAACTGCTTCAGCAGCTCCTTTCCCTCGCCCCATGGAATGCTCTTTCCCAGCTGGGAACAGCAGTGCTGGCAGTTACCGCTGGCACGTGCAGAATCCAGAGCTTGGGGCACATCCAAGGCTTCTCCACTTCTTCCCAGATGTGTTCCTAGAGATTGGCAGGAATCAAAACCTCCCAAGATGGGCCATTTCTGCAGCACCTCATGAGCAAATGGCTCCCACAGCGGCAGACGTGGCCAGCGACACGGAATCACCGAGTGGTTTGGGTGGGAAGGGGCCTCACAGCTCATCCAGTCCCGCGCCCCTCCATGGGCAGGGACACCCTCCCCTATCCCAGGTTGCTCCAAACTCCCAGGGATGGGGCAGGGGGTGGAGCTGGATGAGATTTCAGACTGCTCCCATTCCAAAGCAGGCTGTGATGCCGTGATTCCGTGAGACTTTTGCCAAACCGCACGGCTCAGCCAAGGGAACGGAACTGTGGCTGATGAAACTGCTGTCACCGAAGTCCCCAGTGGAGACCAGGCATTCCTGCAGGGCGGGACCACCCACCCAACCCAGCTGGGATTCGGGAATGCAGAAGGAAGTCAGGCACTGGCAGCGGAGTTGATGCGAGGGCAGGAGGGCTGACAGTGACAGGGAATGCTCCAAAATCCCCCCGCAGAGGTTTTATTCTCCCAAATGGCACCGGTGAGGTGCCCGGAACATTGTGCCCATTCCCAGAACCTAAGGATTGCCAGGAGGTGGGAGAGAGCAAAGGAAAAACACCCAAGGGATGTGGGAAGGTCCCAGCCCAAGGAATGGCAGGAACACTGAACTGGGAGCACTATCGCAGCACCAACACGGGGCCGCCCAATGCCCCAGGGCGCCGAGATTCCTTCAGCAAGACACCAGCGCCTGGATCAGCTTCCAGAGGCGATCCCACGGCCACCACGAACACCA
>WEIT01013333.1:7451-24857 GCA_013389985.1 Dryoscopus gambensis
AAGAAAAGAAAAGAAAAGAAAAGAAAAGAAAAGAAAAGAAAAGAAAAGAAAAGAAAAGAAAAGAAAAGAAAAGAAAAGAAAAGTCTCAAAATAGTGGTCTTAGTTCTGGTTTTGGCTACATTAATTTTCACAGAAACTAGAAGAGCAAAAAATTCCCCTTCTCAAAGGTCACTAGGAAAGATCTGAGATGGAAGTCATGGGAAACAGGAAACTCAGGGAATGTTTCAATATTTTGATATCAGTCTACGAATATCAAAGTGAAAGTATTTAAAATCTGTTTAGTTATTCATGAGAAATGCAGAAGATTCTGCAGTAACAAGAGTTATGAATTGTTTTTTCAACAGTTTCCAGTGTTTTGAAGCAAGATAGCAAAACTGTAGTCCATTCTTCTACCTCGTGGCCATGGGTTTAGATTCATTCCATGAGATTTTTATTCAATTCACTTGTGTCTCAAGGTTGTTTTTTCTGTTAGAGTTGGTTTTTTGGTTGGTTTTTGGGGGGGGGGGTTTGTGGCTGCAGGTGGATGGGTATTGCTCATGGGGTTTGGCAGGGGTTTTTTGGGTTTCTTTAAGAACAACTACTCTGAAACAGAGCATGATGGCTGAAAACCTGGACCTGTTCAAATCAGTGACAGAGCCCTCAATATCACAGGGTCATTATTTTGTCCAATAATTAGAGTTCTTCATCCTTACTTAAACTCCCTTTAAGTATATGAAAACTGGAGCTTGATTTCAGGAAGATGGCCTCTCTTGAGTTTAATCTCAATCTGTCCATCTGCCCATAACATTTCAGAACTCTCTTCCTCCTCCTGTCTGAGCTTTCACCTGAGCAGATGATTTAGACTACAGTCCATATTCTGCAGCATGATGTATGGTTGAAAGCTTTGCCACTCTACAGCTGTCCAGTGATGGTCAACAATCACTACTGTGATTGAATGCACTGCTTGAAATTGAGCTTTTTGTCCAGCAGAGTCTTAAAGCTTCAAGGATGGCGACTGCAGTGTCCTTGAGTAATTTGCTCCAGTGTTTCCTAAAGGAACAAGATGTTTCTACATTTCAGCTTGAACCTCCCAGACATCAATTTTTGGTTGTGGCAGATCATTCTTACTGCTCTCAATTTTTCTTGCCTGTAAAAAATTCTTAGCACTTTTGATGGTCAACACTGATCACGGAAAAACAAGAAGCTTAGATTCTGATACCTGTACAAACTAGACTTTTTGTGAACTGGAGTCTCCACTACTAAGTGTTTAATATCCAGGCTCATAAACATTCTGAAATAATTTTTTTCTTTCTAATAATATTCTACTTTGCATAAAATAATCACATAATAATTTATTATGTAGAAGTTTTTCTTCTCATCTGAGCCTGGGAGTTTTCAGTTGAGTTCAGGTTCATGTCCTAATGAATAAATAACTTGAAAACAAACAAAAAAACCTGTCAATATGAGATTAGGAACTCCCCTATGTTTTTTCCTTTCTTACCTTATTTTTCAGCACGTGCTCTGCAGGATAGGGTAGTGAAGATGCTTTCCTGGATGTCACTTTAGCAGCATTTTGAGCATGGTGATTGTCCTCCACAGTGCCATGAGAAGCGAATCACCTTTCAGTTCTCATCTTGAAATGTTAAGTTGTATAATCAAAGGAAACACATCTGGTTTAACTAAATGTGACCTTTGTGCAAATAGTATAGATAACTTAACCAGACAAACTGAGCTTTCTGAATAAGTAAATGAAGACATTTTCACTCTTCAGTATTCTACCTATTTCATTATTGCCCTGTGGTACTTTACATATAACAGTGTTTGCTTTCTCTACGAGGCTGAAACCTAACAACCTAACAACCTAACAACCATCCTCTGGCTTGATAAGAAAGGAAAATTTCCAAGACAAATGATGCTTAAAAGAACAAAAGCTATCCTATTCATTTTAATAACTGTTGAACCATATTATTTTAATTAAATGTAAATAAGAATTTAATGTTCTGCCATAAAACAGGAGGCTAAACTCTTTTGTAGAAAGGAGTCTCATTAAAGTGTCTTGGGTTGCTTCCATTTCAGTGCTTGGTATTCAGAAGACATAAGATATAATTATTTTTGCTTACAGTATAACTGGGCTGCTAGCACAATGCCCTTGGTGGTGGTAAGAACTGATGCTGCCATTGAAATATTAGATGATGATCCAAAGAGAGGAAGTGCTGCCAACGCATGAAGGGCAAGAGAGGTTAGATGTAACTATTCAGTCAATGAAAAAAACAGGGGAACCTCACAAAAAGTGTATGAGAATTACTTCATCCACAAGCTGTAAACAAACTTATCCTAGCAACAAGAATGCATTAAGAATTGTATTGACATAAACACCATAATACTTGGGCTTAAGAGCTGTGTTCTTAGTAAAAGTTTGGAAAGCAGTTTGTTCATTGTGGTAAGCAGTAAATTACTGCAGTGATGCCTCTCCAGAAAACTGCAGTAGGAAAAACATGTCTTTTCCTTGAAATTTCTAAGAACCTTACAGTGGCATTAACTAAACACCACACACCAAGTCAGTTGTGAAGTCAACTGAAAAATGCGTATGTTTTTTCTAGTGTTCTTTGCAGCAGTTTATGAGACCCTTCTTCGATGTACTCTTTTATTTCATATACAGCTGCAGAGAAGTATAGTTTAAAAAAATTAATTCAAAATACTGCAACCCCTTAATGGAGCAAATATGCACAGAGGTGTTTATTATTGTTTCCCAGTAAAATACTGTTTGATGCATCCCAGTCTGTTTGTAGCATATTGGTCCATCTGGTATTTTTTTCATGATCATCTTCACTGAAGTTATATGACTTTCAAAAATTATTGTTTCTATGGGAAATATGTTTATGGTAAATGTGTTGGCCTAGTCTCCCCAAATGTTATTAGTAAGGCTGTATCGCCAAACCTCTGCAACCAAAATATATTTTCAAGGTATTTATGTTATGTTACAGGATGGAATTTTTAATAGACTGTCTCAAAAAGACCATTAGGTACAGTTCTGCAATCTCTAAAGAGTTAGATAACTCCAAAATTAGATACACCAGGTGACTANATGAATAAAAGCAGTGGTACCTTTTATCCTGGAGAGGCATCAAGAGCTATGCTGTTTTCCTAATGGTCACAAGAACTGGCCACACACAGGAGCCTTTTATATCGGCAGAGCAAAAAGTGATAGACACTACACATTATCAATATCTTACTGAAATACAGAATCCATGTGATCTCAGTGCCAGTTGTCCACATGATTTGTACTTTAGCATGGAAAAGTAAAGAAAATGGTCTAAGATTTTGTGTACTAGAGATGCAGATTGAGCCCCCTGACTTAAAGGGGAAAAGGACAGAAAGCACTTATGTGAGAAGATGTCTTATTTGTGTTGTCATTGAGCCATGATTCTGCTCAGATTTTTTTCTGACAATCAGTGTCTCTTTACAGCTTGCAGATGAAATGCACTTTCCAACATCTAAATTGCTTTGTGTCTTTCCCCGAAAAGTGACTGATTTGATGATGTGCAGGTATTGCTTAACGCTGATCACAGTTCTGTAACACAATATCAATAAATCCAATCACTGTTTACAGAAAGATGGCATTTTATGGAATTTAATTTCCTTTATCAAAGGACACTTTCTGCTTATAAAACATTGCAAGTGATTAAAGAACAACTGTATAGAAGAATTTTATCCAATACTGACTATAACTATCAAATTGAAGAAGTGTAACTGCAAGTCTGGGATCTAACAGTAGCAAAGGGGTCTGCATGCAATTTATTTACTTGAAAGACAATAGCCAGGCTGTCTGGCATCACTTTTCCGTGAAGCAATCTGTAAAGTAGGTGAAAACAAGTAATTTAATACAAGCAATGCACAGGTCAGAAGTTGAAACAGCCTTTCAACTGTATATTAGATGAATAAAAGAAGATCTTGGGTAAAATCAGTCTGTTAGGTCAGAATAATTAAGTTCTAAGGTCTACCAGGGTGCAATTACTTCATATAAAGAGCTGAATCACAACACTTGGAGAAGTCTGGTACGTGACACATAGGTTTTGTTCTGTCAGTATAAAAAGCAATCTTACATGCTCTTAATTTTTTGCATCAAATTGAGAAAAGAAAACTTTAGATAAATAGCCTGTATTCTTTTAGTTGTTCTAGGGTGAAGGTGAAAGCTTTTTAATAATGCATCAAGCATATATTTAAAATTTAATTGAAGTGATAAATTATTGTTATATTTTAAGTGTCTTATTAGCAGGATGGCATTCACACTTCTATTGACATAATTCCTATCAAAATAATTATTTTGAATATTTTTAGAAATTTAAAAAAGTATACTTGTGCTTGGGTAAAACTATTTCTGACAGCAACATAATTCATTTCTGCCTCCTGAATATTAAGAACTTGTACAGAAAAACATGTGTAGACATGTACAGATCGCCTCAGCCAGTGTAAAATTAACTTTTCCCAGATTATTTATGATACTTTTTTAAACCTTTTTTTTACTTTTTTAACTTTTAATCCTTTTTTACTTTTTTAAACTTTTTTTAAAGGCTCCCAGGCAAATAAAAAGACTGAGGAGTCTTTACTGGTAGATCCAAGGATTAGGCACTAGAAAACTGTTTCTCCTGCTGTTTAAACTTCTTGTTTGTTATGCTATCTGCTATAAAAATGGGAAACATATCTGCTCTTGCTTTTGACATAGCTAAATATTATCATTCTTTTCCCTTGCTGTTCTTCCTTCACCTTCTGCCCTTTGAGTTGAGCAACTGTAAATTCTTTTAATTTCTCTTGAAATAACATCCTCAGAATTCTACTTTAGATAAGGTTGTTATTTTCTATTCAGGTAATGCTGTCATTTGAACATTCTAGGATGATGCATATTCTTTTGGTTTGTCTTTTAAGTAACGCAGATTCTTGAGTGTGGCATCCTTGTTGGGACAGTTTCAAAAAAATGGTATGGCAAGCACACAGACCACTTCATGACTTACAGGAAAGGGCAGTTGTATGGAGTTGAGAAATGCAGGTTGTTTTTGAACAGAAGGGAGTTGAATTTGTCTTTCACATCCTGAGTGAATGCTGGAATTTATACAGAAGAAAGCTGTGATTGTTTGTACTTGTTGTGAGTTAGCTAACAAGAAAGCTATAAAAGTGATAGACAAGTGGAGTCACTGGAAGGATTGACCAAACTGATTGCATTTATGATGAAACAGCTACCTGGATGGATGAGTGGAGAGCAGTGGGTATTGTCTCCCTCGATACCATCTCTCACAACATCCTCATAGGCAAACTCAGGAAGCGTGGGCTGGATGAGTGGACAGTGAGGTGGATTGAGAACTGCAGATCCCAGAGAGTCATTATCAGTGACACAGGGTCTAGTTGGAAGCCTGTCAGTAGTGTCCCCAAAGGTTCAATACTGAGTCCAGAATTGTTTAACTTATTCATCAGTGACCTGCTCAGAAGGTACTCTACTCCTTCATCCAGGTTCACTAATGCATCAAAACTGGGAGGAGTGGCCAATACCCCAGGGTGCTATGCTTACCCTTCAGAAAGACCTTGACAGGTTGGAGAGATGAACAGAGAGGAACCTTCTGAAATTCAATAAAGGCACATACAGGGTCCTGCATCTGGGGTCTAATCCTAGACACAAGCACAGGCTGGGATTGACCTGCTGTAAAGCAGCTCTGCAGAGCTGGAAGTCCATGAGTCAGCTTTGTGTTGCTTTTTATCTGTAAATGAGATAAGGGAACTGCTGGATGATTTAATAAAGGTTGATAGGCTCACTTAGTCCAGTAATTGGGTCGTATGACCATTATTCTTGCAGCTCCACTAAGGTGGTTGACTGAATACTGGGACTCTTCACCCTTTGTCATATTCACTACCATAACCTTGCCGGATATATCTCTCTTTCATCCAAAGTATCAATTTGCTCTCATATTTTCTTTTTTTACTATTTCAAGTGACCACACACACTCGCCAAGGTTTTTTTGCTCATACTTCCTAATAATAATCACAATAAACATCACTGTTCTTTGTTGGAGAGCTGTCAGGAAGCTATTTTTATGTTATTAGATTAACATATTACAGAGCTTCTTCATTAGGTCTGAGCTGCCACTCTACACAGGAAGTTTGTGATAGCCAGTAGTCTGGGTGTGTATCTGCTTTTTATGCAGTTTATCCTTTAGGATTAAGATACTCTCAAATTTTTTTGGGGGGGGGTCAGAATTGACGTGCTTGATTTGGAGTTTCTCGGATTAAATGGTTAGCATCGCTAATAGATTCAGACATATTATTTTGCCACACCCCTATAGATAAAATAAAGAATTTCTGCATTGTGACTCTCCTTTTTGCATATATAAAGTGTATATATGGACACACACACACACACATATATATATGTATACTCTCCCTGTAAAGCATACTGAAGTTTTCATCCTGTCAGAGCTTTAGCATATAAGAGATATTTGAATCTGCATCACTCTATGTGTGTACATGTACTTATTCTCTGCGTCTTAACCTAATCATCCAAAAGCTTGTGACAGTAAGTGTAGAGTGGTTTCCTTGTCTGCAGCAGCACTCTTTGAAAGGGAAGATTCCCTGGTGAATTCATTATTACACAGAAGTCCCACCCCCATGAAACTGCTGTAGACACATAACAGGATTACTGCTCAGGAGTTTACTAGGATGCAAGTAAAATTGTTACAGTCTGCCAGCAGCAAGCATCTTTGACTAAGGTAGGAGAATGCTTTGAATGCTTTCTTTTATACACCTCATGAAAACATAAGGAAGCATTTCTATTTATTTTCTGTAGATAAAATTACTTTAGATATTACATTACCAATTCAATTTATATGGAAAAAAAAAAGGTTATTTTTTTAACTTCTCTGAATCTGGCTCTATAAAAATAACTTGTTAAAGTTATTGCATTCACAGTCAGAAAAACAGGAGATGAGAAGATTGCTTTACTGTTTGGAGAGGAAATATAGTTAAAATATGTTTTAAAATAGTAAAGGGAGAGCTTCTGTACTTAATAGATTAAATTATTAATGATTTGACAGCTAATATTTTGGGGTTTTTTGTTGCTTAGCATAATTTCCTTGTTTCTTTCATAGCAGCAAGGAAACAACAATTTTAGTTTCGAAATATTAGCTGTTGCATATTATATCTTGAGAAAGGATACATTTTTTGTCTCTGAATTGGAGTTTTGATAAGGGTAGTTCTCAATACTAACGGAAAGGATTTGATATGAATCTTCTAATTTCATTAGCTAATGAATGTGTCAAATGTATTCATGTAATTCTCAGGAAAGAAATTAGCTGGGTCTAATAACCTAATGGTATAGAAGTGCTCCCAAAATGTAGAGCTGCCTAATCGATGTGGTGACAAATGAAATGATCTGTGGTCTGCAAGGTTAGGAGTTAATTGAATGAAGAGACAGTATTGACAGTATTTTATTTTTTTAACAGCTGCTCGTATATTCTTAATGGAAAGCTTGGTTTTATTCTTTCTTAAAGGACTTGCACATTCATACTTAATTGAAATTCCCTGGTTTTATCTAGCAAATTACTTTTAGGCTAAACAAGGGTCTTTGACATTTATACTTTGGAGATTTGTCGATGTGATATATAGAGCACCTACTTGTAACTATAAGTGGCTAAATATCATTTTAACCAGCATTGAAAATTTTCCTCTACTCTCAAATTCTAAAACCTTGTGTGAGTGCTAGGAAATACCTCAATTTATGAAATATATTTCATGTTTTAGATACTGTTTGCTCTCCACATTACTGTAAGAGGAAATATAACACATTTTCATTTTGCTGAAGTAGGTTTTCATTAGTTTCCATAGCCAGCTACATACAGCATAAATTATTTCACTGATAGCTAGATTAAGAAGACTATTTAATGACATCTAGATCCTTACTAGAGTCCTAGTCCGAATCCTAGTGAGTCTCCTTACTATGATTCAGAAATGTCACAATAAGTAATGCTTAAGTGATTGTCCAGTCTCAAAAAAAAAAAAAATAGGAAAGCCAGCTGCTTTTCCTGCACTTCCTACAACTGCTCCATCTTTGGGGAACCCACTGATCAAAATTAACTTTGTTTTCCTGACCACAAACTCTGCACACTCACTTCTACTCAGTGAAAGCCCATATCTGTCAGTTGGTTCTAGTTGGTTATGTTGAAGAAGTCCATGCTCTTTGCAGGGAGGTTGGACTAGATGTCGTTTTGGACATCTGTTCCAACCAAAATTATTCTATGATTTTTGTCCTTTCATTGCTCATCCAGCAGCAGCTATCCTGAATGTCTCAATTTTAACACCACCTAATACTGGGAAAAGGAGGGAAACAAAGATTCAGAAAAAATGTGGTTCAGCTGCAGAAACATAAATGGAGTCATTAACTCATGTTTAAATAAAGACACAGCAAAATACAAAATTAAAACAGTGAGAGATAATAAAGTGCTGCCTCCTGCCAGTGATCCATCTACCTGTCTATGTTATGACAAGCTGGATAGGAGTTTGGCATGAAGTAACAGCATCACCCTATGCTTTACCTCAGGAGTGGTTGATGAACTGACAACATAGATGATGTCATGATCAGTAATAGGTGTGAAGGTGTGCCCAGACCCTGGAATATAATTTTAATACGGAGATATCTGAAGATACCCAAATTGTGGATGAAGAGGATGTCTCAATGATAACCATGTACCACAAAAATTACTGCCACTGAAGAGCTTGGCAGCCCTGGGGTCACCCTTCAGACCCAGGACCTCTGGACTGACCTGAACGTGCTGTGATTCCATGTGTGCAGGGGCATATGGACACATGTCAAGTAGCCTGCCAGGCAGATTGGTTTTGCTGCCCGTGGTTTTGGGGAGTCAGTTATGCTAAGTCCAGAAAACAGCAATTAATTCAGCACATAGTGAAAGTTTGTTATACTACAGATATGTGATAAACAATTTTCTTCATCACTTGAAGCTTTAAACAGGAAATAAAGTGTTGATAAGGAACTAGAAACTGTTTCTCAACAACCAAGGTTTTTTTAGAACATCTCTGTGGCACATGAATTTTCAGCATGTTTTGGGCGTGTATGCATTTTAGACAACTTGATTCTACTATTGCAGGGTCCGGCTCTTAATAAGCAGGGGCTTATTAAGTTTCAACTGTTTGGTTTCAGGGATGCACTGTGCAGTGCAGCAATATGAACAGTGTTCTCCACTGGTACCTGATACTAACAAAGCTGTCCTGAGCAAGTAGTTCTTTTGTTTCTTGATTTATATAGAATTTGGACATATTCAACACTAATAGGACTGCCTCTTAACTTTAGTGGGCTTTAATCTCTAATCATGCTTTGGCTATTGCAGAAATAATTTTATTTTTCCTACAGCCTTTGGATGTCTGCTTTCCTCCACAAATCTCATACTTGTCCTCCAGTGCTTAACACATATGAGCTGAGCAGGTCCGCTCCATTCCTGTAGCTTGGGAACAAAGAAGCTTTGAGAATGGTATCTCAGAACTGGGAAGTGAAAAAGTCAGCATCCTTTGAAATGAACAGTAATCTGTCCTTTGCTTCTCACACTTGGATATCATCCATATTTAATATGTGAAAAGCTTCTACACTGCTTACTTTATCTTTTCTGGTTTTGTTTCCCAATGTCCCTCTCTGAAACAAAGTATAAATCACCCAGGTGCACGATTTGGACCTGGGTTGGGTTTTTAGGGTAAGGAATAAAAAGAGAAAAAAAATGGAGGAGGGGAAGAAAGTGTCTAAAACTTGCATACACAAAGTTATTACACACACTTATAATTCATGTTTTTGTAGTTAATATAAAGAAATATAAAGAATAATAATAATATAAAGAAAAGGAACTCATTAGCTATTAATTATCTATGTAATAATTCTTTTAATGTACTTGTAGTTTTGCCATGGTTTTATTTAATTGACTTACAGCTTCCCTGTAGTCAAAAGGCTTCTGACTGGTTCAGCAATCAGTTAAGTGGTCTGGATAATTTATCTACAGTGTTAATTCTATTTAGATTCCACTAATGCTACTGAAAGTTATCGGGCTTTATTTGACCTTATATTCACTTAGTTGAAAATGCTATTGACACAGCAAAAATCACACAAGTGTAATTATGTATACCTTTCTAGAAATTGGTATAATGTAGGGTAATATTTTTTCAGCCAGCTCTCTGATACTCAGAGTTTGTGCCTTGGCTTTATACCAGTAAAGTATCAATGGTAACCTGCCTGATCAGAAGGAAAAAAAGTAACTTTCTGGAGAGTTTCAGAGACCATTTGGAATTTAATAGATTAGTAGAGGCCTAGGCATAGGTGACTGAATCTAGAATTTCTTTATCCAGAGATTTGCCATAAATTAACACACTTGCCAGCAGAGCTTCTTTGTTCATAAACTTAATTTGAGTTGACTTTGAGCCTGAACCTCACTTTCTGATTTTAATTTGAGCTTTTAAAAGGGAAGCCTTCACAAATTCAGTAAGGCAAACATGGCAGACACACTCTCCATCCTCTCTGTATTAACTCTTGACAAGAGAACAGCTTTGAATGCTATAGAGAATATAGCTATATATAAGATTAAGATTTGGTTGTTTGATCATATTAAATATGATGCTGTAATTTTCTGGATTTCATATTGGACTTCATACAGTTGCCATTCATGTTGAGCTCTAACAAAGACACAGTTAACGGATTCAGTTTGATACAGCTATAGCACAGTCAGTACGGGCTTACTCCTGGCAGTTCCTTACACTGACATGTCATTACTCATTTTCCCTCAAAGTTATTCTTCTGGTTCACCTTGGTTCTGGACTTTGATCAAGCTGAGCAGGTGAGCCTTTGGACAGGTTGCTGCCAAAAGTGATGAAGGAATTTGCCACCTTTACTTAGGAAATGCTCTGAGTAGACTATCATCTCTTGCTGCTCCTATTTTCCCCCTCTAGCTCTCAATTCATGTGTGGGATTTGGTCACTCTATCCAGGTTACCACTTACAGGCCAGAGACCCACAAACTGTGAGAGGTATTTGTAAATTGGCCTACTGACTAGCACTGGTCTATGCCTCTGCAGTTCATCGGGCTGAGGAAGGCATATGGCTACCAATTTTTTGAAAAAATAAAATCATTAAAAAAAAAATAGCCCACAAGTCATAAGTTGATTTCAGTCTTTGTGAGTAGAAGAGCAACTATATTATTCTAAACTAGGTCATCCTGACCATGTGCAAACACTGAGCAAGATACTGTACTGCTAAATAGTTATTTTCTTAAATGCTATCTTATTCTAACAATCTGAGTTTTTTCAAGGGTGGGAGAAGGACTTTGGGAAGAGTAAGAAGAATTATTTTGATTCTTTAAATAAATAAGGAGGAAAAATAATATACCATTGAGATACTAGGTGCATCTCGTCCTTTTTATTTTGTTTGGTTGTTTTTTTCCTTGATGTCAAGACACAGATCTGTTACTTTGACACAAAAGAGAAGCATTTTCTTTCTATCTTATCCAAGAGTTGTCAAATAAATCTCTGTCAGGTGAATCTAATGTTTGCAGAAAAGAAGTTCCTGTAAGAAGCATCCAATTAGCCTACTTATGTCACTTAGTACTCTGTGCTTTAGTGTTCTCTGACTATAGATTAGTTTCTGTGCTCTAATTCCTGCCATTAATATTCACCCACCATAATCTTGCTTTGCTATGCATTATTTATCAAGTTTTAAAAGTGTTATAGCAAGTTTAACTAGGTAACAGGCAAAAACTGTGGTCCAAAAAGTGTTTTTAACCTGAACAGTTCACACGCAGAAGACGACGTGAAAATGTTATTTAAAATGAGACAACTTTACAGATACTAGGGACATGGTCTTTGGGATTTTTTTTTCTGTCTGTATAACTATCTGTTTCTTTAAATGTTAAGAATGAAACTAAACTTCTATACAATTGAATTAAGAAAAAAAAATTGGAAAGTTGAAAAAACCCTCTAAGTACACCAAAGGGAATCTTTCCAGCCAGAAGGGAACTCAAGCTACAAACTGTAAAGGAGGCTCCTACAGATACTTCCATAGTCTGTTGGGCAGAAGTGCTCTTGTAGATGCTTCAATAAGAACTATGGTTTGCAGGGTAGAAAACTGGCTGGACGGCCAGGTCCAGAGAGTGGTGGTGAGTGGTGCTATGTCCAGCTGCCAGCCGGTCACCAGTGGGGTTCCCAAAGGCTCAGTGTTGGGCCAATCCTGTTTAATATCTTTGGCAGGATTCTGGATGAGATGGCTGAGTGCACACTCTGTCAGTTTGCAGATTACACCAAGCTGGGTGAGAGTGTTGATCTGCTGGAGGGCAGGAAGGCATTGTAGAGAGATCTGGACAGGCTGGATGGATGGGCTGAGCCCAGCTGTTTAAGGTTCAATAAGGCCAAGTGTCAGGTCCTAAACTTGGGTCACAACAACCCCGTGTAGCACTACAGGCTGGGGGCAGAGTGGCTGGAAAGCTGCCCATCAGAAAAGGACCTGGGAGTGCTGGTGACAGCAGCTGAACATGAGACAGCTGTGCCCAGGTGGCCAAGAAGGCCAATGGCATCCTGGCCTGTAGCAGCATTAGTGTGGCCAGCAGGACCAGGGCAGTGATTGTCCCCCTATGCTCGGCACTGGTGAAGCATCACCTAAAATCCTGTGTCCAGGTTTTGGACCCTCACTTCAAGAAAGACACTGGTGTGCTGGAACATGTCCAGAGAAGCTGGTGAGAGGTCTGGAACAGAAGTCCTGTGAGGAGTGGCTGAGGGAGTCGTTTACACTGGAGAAAAGGAGGCTCAAGGGTGATTTTATCTCTCTCTACTATTACTTGAAAGGAGGTTATAGCAAGGTGTGGGTCAATCTCTTCTCCCGATTAACAAGCAATAGGACAAGAGGAAATGGCCTCATGTTGTACCAGGAGATGTTTAGATTGATTACTGGGAAAAAATTCTTCACAGAAAGGGCTATCAAGCATTGAAACAGGCTGCCCAAGGAAGTGGTGGAGTCACGATCCCCAAATGTATCTAAAAGCCATGTAGAGATGGCACTTAAAGACATGATTTGGTGGTGGACTTGGCAGGGTTGATGGTTGGACTCTATGATCTTAAGGCTCTTCCCCAATTTAAATGATTCTATGATGCTCTAACTGATAAATATAAACCACTAATACAAATCTATTAGTTGCTGTATGCTATTTGCTAAATAGCATACATACTTATGCATGAAATTATTTTCATAACAAACAGAAATTTTAAAACTTTGATTTTTAAGAAGGATATTTGGATTGGGTGAAAGAACAGAGTACATAAAATGCTAAGATTACAAGCTTTTACAAGGGCATTGGACTGGGGAGAGAATCCCTGAAAACTTAGTTGAAAGTGTTTTGGTGCACATTTAATCTGACACCTCAGATTATAATAATCATGAAAAGACAAACAAGCATGGCACTTACACTCCTATGACTATAATGCAACTCTCCTGTGGAAAGGGAGACAGCTGCCTTCTGAGAACAGGGTAGAAACCTGGGTCAGTGAGTTAAATGACAGTTTAAGATAAATATGTTGCTGTTTTCAGGAATATAAACTTTTTAATGAGTTTCTTCATTAATTTCTTCATGAATTTTTAAATTTCAAAAGTTACCCATTCAATTAAAATTGAGCACAATTACCACTGGAGCTGTTGCATCAGGTATCCATTATATATCAAGTGAAAAGCAAGCTAGTTTTGTAAATGTGTCAAAATTGTAATGTGGAAGAATAATTTGACTAAATACTTATTCATATTTAAATGAGTGATATGGCTCTACATATGAATATATAGATACAAGTAGAGGAAAAAAATATGTAACCTGCAGGTATTAAATACACAGATACATAGATAGATACATACATACATACACAAAAAGAGAGAGAGAGAGAGAGAGACAGAAAGGAATTGTATAGTTTTCTTTCTTAAAGAATAATCTAATGATTAGAGCAGTAAAGTAAGGAACTGGATATTTTTTCTGTTCTTTGTCTCATTTCAGGCAGAAGAATATTAAATATTTGCAACAGTTATAGTTCTTAATACCTTTCAGTATCTATGTATTTTTTTTCATAAGTTACATGGCTGGTGATTCTACAGATCAGGGGCACTACCGAAGGTTTAACCTCAACTCATATAATCTAAAAGTTTACATTTCCATCAAAAGTGAAGGGGTCTGAGCTAAAGGTACTGTGGGAAGCTGGACCCACAGTAGCTCTCTTTTTACTATATTAGCTTTGACTGGAAAAAAAATTCTAATTCAGAATATCTGACATTTGGGATTTGAGGAAAAAACATGTGATTTGGATAAAGTGAGTAAAGATTCCTGGTCATTAGTTAAACTTTAAGCCCATATAGGAATATCTTGGAGCTGATGTAATGCATGAGTTGAGGGAAATTATAAATTGCTGGAGGATATTATCATAGACTTATCCACACTTGTGGTTTAGGAATACATCTAATGTTGACTTTGCAAAGCCAGTTGGTTTCCGTGAGTCACTTTTAAGGCACTTCATATTCATATGAGCGTGAATTTGGTTTTTACTGATTCCTTTATTTTCTGTAGCAAATAAGTTATTTATTACAGATGATATAATATGTAGCCCCAAAACATCAGTTTGAAATTATGAAATTAGAAACATTGAATTTCTTTATATGTAAGGTCAAGTACTCTCCAAATGAAGCAAAGCATTATGTTGATATACAACCACACCATTAAATCAGTTAAGGAATTAAAACGTTTGTGTTACTTCATTTACAAAGATGCAAATATGTCTTGTGCAGCAACATTCCTTATTCTTTATTCTGCTTCTCCCATGAAACATCTGCTTTAACATCATATTTGTGCTTCAGCTGATCAAAATCCAAAGCTTTTAAAGATTGAAGTATATAATCATGGAGCGCAAATGAAAGCAAACCAGTGATGCCTGGAAATGAAAGGCTTTATGCTTCCCCTGTGACCTGCAGTGCACCCTGTGAATCATTCATTTTCCAAGTATTAACCTAAGATTATTTTTTTAATAAAATATATCCTTTTGCTTTCTTTTTATTTGCTTTAAACTAAAACAGCAAAACCACACTTTGTTTTCTCTGCAACACAGGCATAACTAATGCTAATACTAGGAACTAAAATGGGAGGAGATTCTCTGAGCCTGGACTGAATCTATTTTACTCTTGAGGTATATCTATAATTCTTACCATAACACCCAAGCCTATACCAGTAATATAATCCCCATTTGTGGGATTATAAGGGACTAAGTTTTCTTTTTTCTTGTCAGCTCCATAAGACTCACACAGCAGGATGTTTCTGTCTCTGTTCATAACTGGCAGCCTTGAAATCCTGAAATCCTAAGCTTGTTTTCATGGGACATCTAGATAACCCTGCAGTCCCAGTGATGAGAAGGGCTTATCTGGTTCAGCACTGGCAAGAATCATTTGCTTTTCAAAGGATTACATCATCATGTGCAAGGTTCAGCAATGTTCTGGATGCAGAGGGGTTAAGCAGCACAGGAAGATGGTCAATGCTGTTTCCAATTAGTTTGATATAGAATTGTATACAAAAGCAACAGTCAAGGGCAATGGGGAGCTGCTTTAGAAGAAAAGAACAGATGTTGAAGACAGATTTATGCTCCAGGTGATTGGTATAATAAGCCTCAGGAAATAATGCAAGAGACAGCAGAGCATTTTAAACAATGTTCTGTGCATAATTTTTCTATGTTTTTTATACATGGGCTTCATCATTCTGTGGAACATCTGACATGATGCAGTTCTCAATGTACCTGCACCCATCCTGGGAGAGAAGCTGTGGCTGAACTGAGACACTTAAGCATTAGCCTCTGATATATACTGAAATAAGAAATGCATTTCTTACCCTGTTAGGGCTCTTCTATTTGGATGGAACTTAGAGGCCAACTTGAAAATCCAAGGAAATATTTTTTAAAGAGATTTTGCATCTTATATTGTTAATTTCTCTCCTTCTAAGTTCCCCTAAAAAAGCATGAAACAAATTATACCAGAATGATTTTATATGTATTTCCCAAAGTTTACAATAACTACTGGTTGAGAGCCTACTTCCCCCACCCTTGATTTTGAGGATCTCTGTCTTCTGTTCCTGGTGTGCTGAAAGGTATTCCTACCATATTCCTCTGTTGTGCTAAAAGTCAACCAATAGGGCAGGACTGGACAGATGCAACAGGACAGTGGGGGTGATTTAATTTACAATGATCTAAAGGCCTTTTATTAGACATTGTCTACACAGTTATGCCTTTTTGCTATATTTTTACAATTGTGTCCTCATGACATGTCCTCCACATGGAGTGTTCAGCATCTTCTGAGCAATCTGGTGTTTCTTTTTCCTATTGCAGGACTAGAGCTCCAGTATTGCTGCACTTTGGGATACATCATAAGAGGACCTGACTGCAGCCTACAGCCTCTGCAGTCATTCTGAAACTTCCAAGGTTCCTCTCTCACCATCCCATTAGTCATTTTTTCCATTAAAGCCCTCACACCATTTTCAATGGAGTAAAGAAATAATTTGAAATTGGTGACTGTAAATACACTGCTTGAGAAGGTGTATTTGACAGCTTACTACACTCTGGCATCAGCTCTCTGAACTACAGCCCTGCTAGGGAATTTCACATCAGTTTTGTCAGTATTTTGGGCAATTAATCTACCATTGGAAAAGAGAATGATGACATAGACTATTTGCTGTGGGAGGACTTTTTTTTTCATGCTTTAGTGTCCTTTTTTCTGAACCTGTGAGATAAACAGATGCATTGACAGCTGCCATGCCACATTGCTGAGGTGAGAAGCACCAAAAATTCAGGATAACGTAATGTTCTCTGGTGAAGATCTGCACAGATCTCAACTCAGAACTGCAGAGCAATGTGAAATCTTCTCAAGCAGTTCAGAAGCACACATCTCTCAGTGTATGAAAGGTCACTCAATCTGATGGCAAAATACCAAAACATTTAATGCAGACAGTGCAGTAGATTTGTGGCTTAATTTCAAGATAGTAGTGCCATCACATTACTTATCAAACCCCAGTCCAGTTTTAGAAACCTGGGCTACTTTTAACAGAGGCAAAAACAGGACATTTAATCTTCTGCAATTTAAATAGTACTGTGATTCCTCCTTGTTTAGCATGGGAGCAGGCAGTCTTCCAGGACAATACACTAAAGAAAAATAAAGAATTTATTCATTACTTCCCATCAGCAAGCAGATGTTTTGCCACCTCCTGTAAAGTAGAGCTTCAGAAAATATAACAGCTACTTTGGAAGACACATACCATAACCATGTCCCCCCTTCCTCCTTCTTTCCCCGAGTTTTCACTTTTGAGCATGATGTCATATGGTATGGAAAATCCCTTTGGCCAGT
>WEIT01013334.1:0-20003 GCA_013389985.1 Dryoscopus gambensis
CATCCCATTATGTGTTTATCCAGTTGTATGTTGGACAATATGTCCAGAAGGATCCTGCAACAGACAATATCAAAAACTTTACTGAAAAATCTGGCTTCCCTTGATCAATTAGATGGGTTACTCTGTCAGAAAAGGAAATTAGGTTTAATAAGTAAGACTTCTCTCTCATGAAGTTGTCCCAAAACCTTTGCCATTTTTAGCAGTGCTCCTTCATGTGGTTGTGTATTTTCCTTTGAATGGTTTGTCCTGTTTCCCCCTTCCAAAATGTACGGTTTATTCCTAAGTTGTAACCCTGCCTATGATCCCTCCCCTACGAGACTTTCATTGGTTCAAGCCTTGTGCCCGCGGGCCCTTTGAAACGGTGAAAAGTGAGTGCCTAGAAGCACGAGCTCTCTTCTGCTTTGGATCTCTCCCCATCTCCTTCCCCTTCCCTCTCCCTTCCCCCCTTCCCCCACTTGCTGGCGCTGGACCTGAAATAAACCCCTTCTACCTTCACCATCAAGAGGCGATACTGTGTTTCTCTTACTGCTTGCTGCTGCCTGCGAATGCATGGCCCAGAGACACTCTGGAAGCCCCGATAAGCCTGCTGCACCTCTTCTTTCAACAAACCTCCGAGGACTGTGTTGCCTCACAGCCCCCAGCCGCTGCTAACCGGGGAATAGGCAGGGGGTCTCTGCAACACCTTCATGTTATTGCTTCCGTTATCATTTTGAAACATGAGTAAATACCACTTTCTTCTTCCAGACCAAAGACGAGTTATGCCCTTGAGATCAAACATGCTCATCCTCTGCAATTTGTCATTAATACCTCTGATTATCCAACTGCTGGAAAGAAGGGTGGAGATATTGTTTCCACCTATATTGTATTTAAGAATCAGACTTGCACAGCTTCATTTCTTTTTTAATGATATTTTATCTTCCAGACATGTACAAATAAATCAGGAATTATCTGTTCCCAGCATAAGGCAACTGATTTTTATATTAAAAAAAAAAAATAGAAACCAGAAGCGATCTTCATCTTTTTCTATAGCTTCTTTTATGATTTCTTGACACAGCATAGTGAAACACCTGTTCTTTAATGCTTTGAAGAGCAGTATTTGTTTGTTGAAATATGTTATTTACCAGCTGAGGACTTTTCCTACTTGGGAAATGCTCTGACCCAAAGCTTCTAAAAATGTCGTAAGCTCCAGGTCTGTATGTTAAGTCACCCCATTGGATCCCTGATTTCATTGGGACTGATGTTGCAGAGATGCTGAATTAGCTATTCATTCATCCATCCCTTCCATAATCCAGGCTATTCATCACACACATCTTTTCCACTCCTTGGTAAACTCAGGTGGTCCTAGAGTGGGTCTGCAGCTGACTGGGAGAAAGTCATTATGAGAGAAGCCATAGATCTTCAGTCAGGGGATATTTTCCACAGAGGCATCTTCTTCAAAGATCCTAACTAGCCCGGTCCCATAGAGTGAGCTGGTGCATCCTCTCCATGTCTTGTCACCTGGAAAATCTGCACTGTTTATGTGGATGTTGCTGGAGACTTGGGAGGTTGGAAGGTTTCAGGGCTGAGTTTTCCTTTCTCTTGCTGGTATGATTGAGTCGTTGTTTTCTAAATATAATGAGCACAGCTGCACAGGGCACTCAGGGCCATGTGATATATATAGGAGTTCTTTTGCTTGACCAGGGTTTTTTGCTGTTCTTGGTGAAATGTATTTTCTTTATTTTTAATATGATTGCTCTGTCTTACCTATCTCAAAGCAAAATAGAAAGCATAACCTATGATGATGTCTTTTTATAAATTCAGAGCTTTTTCACCACTTTCCATGTGATATCTTGCCATTCTGTTCAAGAATAAAGAAATCCTAATACTGCCAGGCAATGTTCAGGCAGCAGAGAAGAAGAGAGATGCTTGAAACAACAACAAAACAGAGATGCTCAGCAGAAATAAGTGACCTGACACTACTAAAATTGCCAGCGTGCTGCTTTCAAGTGCTAGCTGGCTTCATGCACAATTAAACAAGGGTTTCTTTCTAAAAACACCTTTTCCCTTCTACATTGTTGATATTTTAGTTAAATTCCACTTTTACATTGAATTATAATTATTGTGTCATAATGTTCTATTTCATTAATATGTTTCACTTGTGCTCATCTTGTGTCTAGTTTTACATTAGTTATGTACCTGTCCAGCTTTAAAATATTTATGTCCAGAAGCATCAATTTTGCATTTCTCCCTGCCATATTCTTGCTAATTTCTCCACTCAAAATCCACCTTAAAGCACATTTTTTCTTGAATTCTGCTCTATCAGTTTTATGTAGCCTATGTCACTTGGAATTCTACCTAATCATCTGTACCCATTGAAAGAAATGATACATCTTTGAAAAATTATATTTTTCCTTTTTTGTGGTTCTTTTTATTGTTCTAGACACAATATCAACCTTGAGATAACCATGGAAACATCCCTAAGCTGGTTCATTTAGTAGTTGTTGCTTACAAAATGTTTGTATTTTTGGTGGAGATTTCTGTTACATTTTGGTCACTCAATTATTTTGTAGCAGCTGATTATGATTTTCCTTCCTGAAAGGTATCTCTTAGGAGTGAGAAGGTAATATTAGCATCCAAATGGATCATTAGGAAACAATGAATATGAAAATCTAATTTATTTTTGTATTGCAAACACCTGACCTGAGGCAAGAAGAGAGCGATAACACTTTGATATATTCTAAAATAATAAACCTCCTACATTTTCTTGCACAAGTGAGGCACCCAAAAACCACAGACTTTTAATGCTTGATTGTACATAGTAATCAGCACAGTCTGAAACCATATTTTCCTTATTCCTCTCACAGCCTGATATTTCCATGTACTTGACAGTGGCAATAGGCTAATGTAATCCCATTCCCCAATCTTCATTTCCATTTATCTATGGTTATTTTATTTTTTATTCCTACTGTAAGACCTTTTGAATGACCTCTATACCTTAGGTTATTTATTTTCTCTTTGGAACACTGTCTCTTATTTACTGTTTTTGCTTCCCTCTTTTGTAGAATAAAGGTCTAAGGAGAAACTGCTCTGAAGGATGTAATTTGCCTACAATACCTGAAAGGTCTCTTAAAAGCCCATTAAGGGCTACCAGCACCTTTTTTACAGGACTTGGAAACAACTTCTGCATCCTTTAATTTCTTGATAACACAGGGTGCTTACAAAGAGTCAAATTATTTCTGTATAAATTAAAGTAGAAAGCATTTCTTCTGATGAGAGAAATAATTGTGAAGCAATTTTATAAATTCAAGGGAAGCAAGGGCTGGTAGTGTAAAATCTGTAGCCCTGGGCTAGCAGATATGTTTTGCATTGTAAATAATTATTAATTCCTTTCAGCCATCAGTGGAAGCCCAGCAGTCAACAACAGTTTTGATTCACTTGTGATCTGCAGCACTGATAATTGCTAAACCAAGCTTTTGTCAGGTTGGTAGAATATTACTGAGTTCTGTGTTGGGAAGCTGTTTAACCTGAAAAGAAGAGGGAACGTCTGTTTGCATGACCACATCTGTGACAGAAAGGGAATCAACCCCTAGGATCTGTTGCAGAATAGGAATAGCAGCATTTTCATTGAACTATTCTGAAGCAATAGAGAAGCTTCCTCCGACTGCATTTTGATAGCCAGTGATAAAGTAAAATGTTAATGAACAATATATTAATTTGTTATTCTGATTTTTGTTGTTAGAAACACCTTCACTGAGGTGCTTTATTACAATTTAATTTAATTCAATGATTTATAAAAAGCAGGAAACAAAAGAATAGAAATGAAAAGAAATAGATTTACAGTTAAAGAGATGCTAATTGTTTATCTTCCAGTTACTGCAGAACACCTCTTCAGCTAATTTGACATAGCAATAGATGGGTACATTCTAAGGAAGACAATTGTCACCAGCTGAGAATTTCAAAATTATTCCCTTGTCTCACTCTGGATAAAGTTTTATATGATAACCATGGCTGAATCTAGACAGAGACTTCTTTTTTTCTTTGCAGAGTTGGGAAATTTTAATATCTTTGAATGTTTTGTTTGTGATTTTTTGAAATATTTTTGCATCAGTTTTAGGAAATGCCTTTTATATGTCTTTCTTAAAAAGAATGAAGGATAGATCTGGTTTGTAGTTGGAATTATAACAAATATTCTGTGTGTTCTTGGCATTTATAAGTAGTTTTGGTTGCGAAAAACTAACATGTAGATTGTGCTTGTTTATCAGCAAAGCCTTTGACACCGTCTCCCACAGCATACTCCTGGAAAAGCTGGTAGCCCATGGCTTGGACAGGTTCACTTGTCACTGGGTTAAGAACTGGCTGGATTCTCAGCCCACTGAGTGGTGGTGAGTGGTGCCACATCCAGTTGGAAGCCAGTCACTAGTGGTGTCCCCCAGGGATGAGTGTTGGGGCCAGCCTTGTTTCATATCTTCATTAATGATCTGGACAAGGGGATTGAGTCCACCATCAGTACATTTGCAGATGACACCGAGCAGGGAGTCAGTATGGATCTGATGGAGGGCAGAAGGACTCTGCAGAGACACCTGGACAGACTGGATAGAAGGGCTGAATCCAACAATATGAGGTTTAACAAGTCCAAGTGCCAAGTCCTGCACTTTGGCCACAACAACTACCTGCAGCGCTACAGGCTGGGGACAGAGTGGACAGTGGCCAGGCAGAAAGCGACGTGGGGGTACCGGTTGACAGCTAACTGAACATGAGCCAGCAGTGTGCCCAGGTGGCCAAGAAGCCCAATGACATCCTGGTCCATATCAAGAATAGTGTGGTAAGCAGGTACAGGGAAGACATCCTTCCCCTGTACTCAGCACTGGTTAAGCCACACCTTGAGTATTGTGTTCAGTTCTGGGCCCCTCAATTTAGTAAGGATGTTGAGATGCTGAAGCATGTCTAGAGAAGGGCAACAAGGATGGTGAAGGGTCTGGAGCACAAGCCCTATGAAGAATGGCTGAGGGAGCTGGGGTTGTTTAGCCTGGAAAAAAGAGGGCTCAGGGGAGACCTTATCACCCTCTACAACTCCCTGAAAGGTGGTTGTAGCCAGATGGGGGTCGGTCTCTTCTCCAGGCAACCACTGACAGAACAAGAGGACACAGTCTTAAGCTGCACCAGGGAAAGCTCAGGTTAGACATCAGGAAAAAATTCTTCACTGAAAGAGTGATTAGGCACTGGGAAGCCCACTCTTTCTCTAGAAGAGTGGAAGGCTGCCCAGGGAGGTGGTGGAGTCACCATCCTTGGAGGTGTTTAAAAAAAGACTGGACATGGTGCTCAGTGCCATGATTTAGTTGATAAGGTGCTGTTAGGTCATACGTTGGACTTGATCTCAAAGGTCTTTTCCAAGTTAATTCAGTGATTCTGTGATCATTAGTTTGCTTTACATGAAAACTAAAGCTGCACAATTTTTATACTTTTGAAGGAGAAAATATAAATGAGTATTACTATCATTGTTTTCATAGTCCCTAAAACAGTCGGATCATGGGTCCATTGAAAAGAAGGAAAGTCCCAGAGGGCTTTTCAGAATCCTATCAGAAATTAAATGGCACACAGAGAATGTAGTTTAATTGCAATGCTGCTTTTGAAACAAAATATTGAGTCTGAGTTTACATCAGCCTGGTGTGCATTTGGGAAGAAAATCTGAATCACACCATGTTCAGATCCAATAGAAAAGTCATCACAGTTTGAGTTTTAAGTGGAGTCCCTCCTTGTACCTCTATTGCCTTCACTCAGATAACATTAATTAACCGTACATACGGTCATTACTCACTTATATTTGGTAAATCTCTAGAAATCTATAGATGAGTTTTATTATGCAGATCTTCATTTGTAAGATGAGCAAGTTTTGTCCTTGTGGAAAACGCAGAGGCAATTTTCATAGCAGATACCTACTGTACTGTATTCACCTCTCTGGCCTACCTTTCACTTTAGGATAAATTATGAGGTGCAGAATATGTGGACCTCAAAGAATAAATACTTGAATCCCAGTTGAGGTTTTTGCAAGGGTTGTACAGGACTGTAAGGGGATTTAAGAGAAATGAAGTTTAAGAATATTGTGTCATGCCTTCCCATTTACCCATATTTGGAAATTTGGTCATAGACTGGAACTCATATTTTCTAGGGAAAAGGTAGAGTTAAAACATTCACTATCCTTTTGAAAGTCTTAAAGATTCATTTAAGTTAGTCTTCAAATTTAAAAAGGAACCCCCAGGAGATAATCAAGTTTTCATTCTTTTTAATAATTGCACAATTATTGTGCAGTTGGCATTGGGAAATGGTCTCTGCTTATGGAAGAAGAATGGCCTGGTACCTATTTGGATACAGCTGTACACTGTTTGGACGTATTTTTGGAACCAAAGAGAATAATGAGATATTTCAGATACTTGTGGAATCCTTAGCAGGATTACACGAACTCAGTAAATCCATCTCAAAAAATTGTGAATTACACAGTACATTGAATTGCAAATTATCTCTATAACTCATCCCTCATGTAACTTCATTGGTTTCAGTGAAATTGCAATGTGTGGAGGAGGACAAGCTTGCCAGGTCTCTCCCTTGAATGGGCTGTGACAAACTTATCTCAACCGTCCCCTGGAGGGATATTACTTGGAAGGAGCAGTCCTCCTTGGTCAGGGTGAGATCCCACCATGCTTTGGTGCCCATGCAAATTCCTTGTAACCCACTGGTTTTTCCCCTTTGATACCACCCTTGCTTTCCCCCATAAAAACCACATCTTCTGCCCAGTTGAAGAGGGAACTGTCATTCTTCGCCCCCTTCACAGAGTGCTGAACAATAAAGGCTACCTCTCTGGAACCGCCACATGACGCTCCTGTCTCTCTGTCCCTGAGTTGGCCTGGGGTTACCTCGCAAGGCAATAGCTGAAATCACTAAACTGAAATCACTGCTAAGAGCTGATCGCTTACAGCCACAGGCTGTCCCCTTGCTGGGGTTTCCTGGTGGCCGGTCTCTTGTGGGACCTCTCTCTGGGAAAGTCGCGGCATCCCGGGTCGGACTAACAGACCCCCCTACAGCCGTCGACAACAGCAATACTCACAGAAGATCTTACACTTTAACCCCTTTGCTATAACACTTTCAAAAGCATGTTACTGATCCTCAACATCAGGTAACATGGTGATTGACCTTCAAGCTTTATTAAGGTGTGGGATTGAAAAGCAAGAGATGTATCTTTAAGCTGTCACAATTTCTTTTTTGTCTTTGGGGATTTACCACCCCCTCTCCCCAATCTAAACACTTTCTCCAGTGTATGTCTTTCTATAGCAGTTCTCAGGATTGCACTATCACTCTAGTTCTCCCTTCTTCAGGCTTCTCTATGACTTGGTCTCTTTCTCACATTCTTTATTCCTTAGTAAAATCACATCTGACCACTGTCAGCATTTTGCACTTTATTTATCTTCAGAACAGTGCAAAGCAGCTGAAGTGAGTTCAAAAATCGGTTTGGCTTGGTTTGTTGGGTTTTTTTTTGAACTGACAGAAATGAGAACTGTAGAAGATACAGTATGCAGAGAAGTAGCTCTGACATTTCCCCACAGATAGGATGATAAACTGCTTACAGCAGTGTGATTGGTCTGTCAATATTTCAATAAATTTTTCCTATAAAATGTTGACTGATGATACAAGTTCTCACTGTGTCTGTCATTAAACTGCAGAATGAGCTGACAGCATTGCATCAGAGCTGTGTTGATGTAGAAGGATATAATAAAAATTGTTCATTCAGGACCATAATTTTAAAAAATGTATTCAAGTGACTCTTGAGACATCTGAAACTGAGTCATCACTTGAAAGCATTCCTATGCCCATTCAGCAGCTTGATTGTAAGAACTGCCTCCTTGGTAGCCAAAGAGCAGGAAACTGTTCCATTTGATTGTGGGGGTGGCTTAGCCTGATTATA
Organism: Dryoscopus gambensis; assembly: GCA_013389985.1. Lineage (NCBI taxonomy): Eukaryota > Metazoa > Chordata > Aves > Passeriformes > Malaconotidae > Dryoscopus > Dryoscopus gambensis. The sequence continues at coordinate 7,934 of WEIT01013334.1, forward strand.
AGCCACAGCCCACTGGGTGGCACCCTGAAGATTGTTTTTCCCCTTGGTCTGGAAAGTTCTGTTAAGTTCGGTTCTGCATTTGTTCTGTGTTACAACTCCGCCTCCCAAACTCCCTCATTGGATTGTATCCCAGTTGTGTCCTCCCCTCTCCCAGTCCCTCATTGGTTCCTCTTCTGTTACCGCCCCCCCTTGAAAAAGGGTCTCCACGCCCATCTCGGGGCCAGTCTAGTTCCTGAATTCGCCAGTCTAGTTCCGGAATTCTTCGGATTAAAAGCATCTTGGACTGAGCCCTTTCCGCCTCCTTTGTTCTTGGGAACGCTTTTGCCTTAGATCAGGCTACCTGGTGCGAGCTGCCCGAAGAGGGAAAAAAGCGCATTTCCCACCCGGCTCTGAGATTCTCCGTTGCGTTTCTTCTGCTGCCTGCTGAGCGGTGAGGACGCTTTGGAGACGCTGCTGCGCTGCCTCTGGCTGGTGAGCTCGGCCAGGGAAAAACCCGGAAAGCGTTCATTTGATAACATGGTATATGTGTGGCAGACAACCAGAAAGCTGGATAATGGGAAACAGCAACAGAAAAATCGTTCATCTTGTCCTAGTTTTATGGCCAACTCAGCCTGAGGCAGCCTCCTGGCTATGGTAGTGCCTGGGAATTTCTTCTCACAGCCTTAAGGGGCTGGATAGGCTCTTTCTGCAGGCTCCTGAGAAAAGAGTGTTGTACCGTTCACCTGGGCCTCTTATGAGTATTCTCTGGATGTTTTAAATCACAACATCAAAGTTGCTTTTGTTCCGAAAAAAAAATCATGGAAGTATTTCTTGTCAAGTAGGCAAAATGATGTTGGATAGCATGTTTAGTCCAGTAAGGAAATTTGCTGTTGGACTGCAATGCTTGTCTTACTGTTTGGGTAAGAATTTGGATCAAAACAAAACAAAGTGATCTCAAAGTCTCCAGAGGTGATGCCTGTCGTTTTTCAAACCAGCATAATCAGGTACCAATGCAAGGCTCAAAGAAAGGCAGGCTGCTGCATGGTGTATGGCATGGAGGATGAGAGATTTAGTGTAACTGCTCACCCAGCAAGAGACTGTTCTTGTTTTAGGGTATGACATGCCTTTGAAGACCTGCCAACCCAGAGGTAGAGGGACCATTATGAACTGCATTAATATTAAGATTTTATTTAAGTGACAGCTCTTTAAAATGCAAGGTGCAAATACCCAAAAGTATGTTCCCATTGCTCTGTGAATATAAACAGTAGCTGATGTCTGTGATGACATTTATGTATGCTGGAGAGGAACAGAGAAATAACTCTCTTGTGCCAGCCATACGCATGAATTGCTCTACCTTTCCTCAGGAGTGAAGAAAAATGTCATCACAGAGATCAGCAGCCATATAATGTACAAAACATAGTGAATGTGTTGGATGTGGGTACATATTATTTATTTTCTTGAGCTATTGATGACCATAAGCAAGGACACTTATTCTGGCGATAACATTTTGTTCACCAGCAGCTCTTTTTACTTGATATTTTTGTAGCCTTCAGACTTTCTGCCAATTACTATTTTACAACTTACTTTGAAGGATAATTTTCTCATTGACCCTAAAAAATCATCAAATGTTTATAGAGAATTTATCTGAGTTATATCACAATTCTCAGCATACCCTGTGGTTTCAGATCAGGAAATTATGTCAATTTAAGAAAGAGCATTTAAGCACATGCATGCTGAAGTCCATTCTACATGCCTGAAGTGCTCTTTTGGTTTTGATCTTGTCCTAGGTTACAGTGTAAGATGTGCCCCCCAAGGAATATTCTATCCCCACCTGTTGAAGCCAGGTGTGGGGATGTTCCCTGCTTCCTTCCTCTGGATTATCTTCTGTTAATGGGCCAGCTGTTGACACCAGGTGGGGCAGAGTTCTTATCTCTCCCATGACACATCCTCCCTCCAGGGGGATATCTTCTGTTAATGGGCCATCAGCCATGACTCACCATCCCATTGTGAGATGTTCCACCCAGAGGGAGGAACCAAGCATTCCCACCTGGAGATAACCTGGGGTTTGGAGCAGCACAGGGAGCCTTTCCCACTGGACTCCCAGAGGAAGACCAGACCCTTTCTACACTGCCACTGGACCTTCAGAGGAAGACTAGACCTTTTCTACAGAGTCACTGCCTCAACAGAACCATCACACCAGGAGGACTGCAGCCACCATTTGATTGGACTACTGCCAACCCCCTGACTGTCAGGGGGTCAGGTTTGTAATCTGACTCTGTCAGTGGGTTGTTTTTTGTACTATTACATTTATTTTATTTTTCCTATTAAATTGTATTTCTGATTTGAAGTCTCTCACTAGTTTGCTTTCAAACTAGTACAGATCTATAATAAAAACAGAAAAACACATGTCAAGATCCATTTATAAAGTTCTTAGAAATGCCTCTGCCTGAATTAAGGTGCAAACAAGACCATATGCCAGTGACAATAGTATGGGTTTTATTTGATAGTAAATATGAGAGAGAGAGAGAGGGAGAGAGAGAAAGAAAGGAAAAAAAGAAAGAAGTACAAAACAGGTGGGGGGGACAGAAGGAGAGTGACAGAGACAGAATAAGGAAAATATAACCGCTCTGTGGATCCTGACAATGTTCTGTTGATCCTCTCCAGCTGGTCTTCTTGGTAGTGAAGGTCCCCCCCACAAAAGCGTAGAATTCGATGGATTAGTATATACTCAGGCTAAGTAGGAAAACCCAGGCGCCTCCCGGGGGGAGGTGGGGGGAGTTCACCATTGTCTCTTACAACAGAGTCCAGGTTTGTTGCATCACGGGCAGTCCTGTGGTGCAAGGCTTCAGGAATGATTCTGGGGGGCACTTCTGGGGGTCTTTGAGGGATTATGACACCCCCTCAGCTGCCTTTCACGTGAATGTCCTGTGGATGTGGCCCGTGGGGCTGGGGGTTCCACAGCTGGGCTGGTTTGTGTAACAGAGGATGGGCGTTCACTGCCTCTGAGCAGAGGTTACATCTGAAACCTCCTCCCCCATGCCTCATTTTGGTGGGGGTGGGGGGAGGGAGGAGTCTGTGTAAACCTGGCTTCTGCGGGCTGTGGTCTTCCCCACCCCAAACTTAGCCAGGGAAGAATCTTTGCTGTGTTTGGCTTTCTTGTGGATGCATTCTTCTTTTTCAGCCTTGTTTGTTTTTTTCCTAGGCCTGAGATGATTAAAGAATGGGTTTTCCCTTTATCTAATCTTAGTTGTTTAACTTACAGTCCAAAGTCCTAGGCAGGTATCTTCAGGGAGGCTTCTTTGGTTGTACCTTCTTTATACATTTTGTGTTAAAATGAGTAAAACTTTTTATCAGTGTTTGAGGCATGAACTATTTCAGTCTCTGACAATACAAGAGCAGGTTCAAAGGCAGAGATAAAAGCAATGCATTTGGAGGTAGCGTTCTCAGTATGCCACAGTAGTAAATTCACTTTTTAAATATTATTTGTTTGCAATGACCGTAATACTTGCATATCAAAAAGAATCTGTGAGGCATATCCTTTACTCTGTACTCTTTATGTTAACATACAATAATAAAGTTTTACTTTTCTTGCTATTATGTTTGAATGATAGCAAAGCTTAGTTTATTCCCAGTAAATTTTCATAAAATGCAGTTAAGGGAAGTGAGAGAGGTAGTCAATATCTAACCCATGTAAGCTACTGGGAGTCAGCAAATGTTATTTCGGACAGCAAATGGTAATTACAAAACCTAAGAAGCCGGATTCGCCCTAATCTTGTCAAGATAAAGGGGACTAGGATCATCTCAGAAATCACTGAATCATTCCTCAAAGAACCACGCACGCCCCAGGGAGAAAGGTGCAAAGTGCATGGTGAGGAGGACTACTAGCCTTCATCAAGAAGACCCCCGAGGAAGAAGAGGAGCCTTCCTCAGTGCGACTACCAGAGTGCACAGCGCATGCGTGGCACGTATGCTAATGGTATTAATGACTTCCGAGAAATAATTTGTATAACCACACCTGTCCCAAGGAATGTGATGAATATTCATGGTTTAATCCATGTGTGTTGTAAGCAGCACCGTTGTGTGTGTGTTCGGAGGAGCGATCCCCCACACATCCAGCGCTGAATAAAGCAAATACCCACTTCTCTGACTGTCTCTGAAGTGTCTCCTGGCCCAGTTTGGGGCGATTCAGAAGTAAGCCACATTTTAAATTCAAACTTAATAATGTTCTAGAGTTGTGAGTGAATAGAACTTGGTTCATCTGTCAGTGACAACTAATGGGGTTCCCTTCAATTCAGTTGAAGTTTATTTAGCTTAAAAATTATATCAATCATAGTTCTACATCTTCCTCATCAGGCATAAAGAAAGAAAGTGGATCTGAATGTAAAGTGTTTTCCCTAAAGTCACAAAACCTACTGATAACAAAAGAATGAACCTTTTCAGAACAAAAAATATTTGTCATATATTGAAGCACTATAAATTGAATTTAAGAAAATACTTTCCATGTTGTGAAGGGAAGGAAATAGAAATTCTGCTTCACAATAGAGCATCTACCCTGTACAATGTACTGCAGAATTCAAAGAGCTCATTGTGCAATTGTGAAAGGCACTGTGATAATTGAAATCAAGCTTATTTTTGAAATGTGGGAGATCCTGAGTCTGTGAGTTGAATCTGAGTTTAATCATGACCAAGCAAGATTTTCTGGTGTGGTAGGAATACAGATTTTGTTCTCTGCTTAGTTTAACTGTGAAAAGGATTGAGCTATATCATCCAAGAAAGAAGGAAGGAGAAGTTCCTCTAAGGAGAAGAATAATTACATAGATCTGAGTGTTCCTCAAAAAAAATCATAATCAGGACATCATCACAAAATATTTAATGGAGAGGAAGGGAAAAATGTGTATTAGGAAATCAGTCTAAGGGCACCAAGAACTCTGTATCAAGCTCGGCTATAAGAAGGTGATGTCAGCAAACAGAAATCGGGTCAGGTTAAAATGATGAATATAAAGAACTAAGGAACAAAACCACCTGGAAACAAAATACAAGAGCTAAGTGTTGGGGGTTAGGATTTTTCCTTTTGTTTCTTTCTCTCATGGAATTTTGTCCCATCTGTTGCTAAAAGACAATAATGATCGGTACTTAGGAGAGACAGAAGACGTAGCCAAGGGGGAGGAGTGCAGCTGGTTGCACTAGTGTAGCTGAGGGGCTTTCTCTTGGGAAGGGCAGAGATACCACGAGATTTTGGCTGGGGGGTGAGGGGCTGGGCTCGGCTCCTCTTGCTCTCGGGATTGGAGCAGAGACAGCCAGTCTGTGGTCACTGCTTGGAGGGTTCAGTGCTTCTACAGAGCTTTTGTCCTCCCACTGTTTCTTCTTCCATGGGTGAGCCTTTGCTCATTAGAGCAGCTGTTGAACTGGGGCTTTATTAACACCCGATCTTACTGGAAAGGACCCTCACCATCCATTTGAGGGTCTCAGGGAAAACCCTGACCCCTCCTGCCCCCCTTTCCTGGACGGCGTGTCTCCCCAGCTGCCTGTGGCAGCCATGCCCCACTGCTTTCTGCTGCTGCCTTGGGCTTTTTTGCTATAATCTAACTCAGCACCCCATGTCCACCTGACCCCTGTGGCTCCTTCTAAGGCTGCGGAGTTTTCTGTTACGTTTTGTTTGCCACCCTGGGGGGTGACCCAGCCTCTGCCATCCCCGCTGCTGCTCCGAGGTTTCAGCTACAGATCCTTTTTGCCATCCAGCCCACCTGCCATGTGAGGGAGACGTGACTGAGCTCGAGCCACAGCGTCCCCTGCAGCCGCGGAGGAATCATTGCACAACCCCCCACCTGGCTGGGAGCCAACAGCGCCCCTGCTGGCTGTGACCGTGACTGCACTGAAGGGGGAAGTGCTTGCAGAGTGGAAAGAGAGTGTTTATTGGATTTTCTGTTCTTGTCTGTTGCTGTTACCATTGTTGTTTCCTTGCCTTGTTATACATACACATACTAGTAAAGAACTGTTATTCCTTTTCCCATATCTTTGCCTGAAAGGCCCTTAATTTCAAGGCTGTAATAATTTGGAGGGAAGGTGTCCTAGGTTGCAATGTACGATATGCCCAAAAGTATGTATTCTATCACCATTTGCATAAGCTGTTAAAACTGGTGGGACAGTGTTCCCCCATCTCCTTCATGGCTCATCCCTGGTAAACTCATGGGGATATCGTCTGTTAATGGGCCAGCTGTTGAAACCAGGTGGGGCAGAGTTCTTTATCTCTCCCATGACCCGTCCTCCCTCCAGGGGGATATCCTCTGTTAATGGGCCATCTAGTCTCACCACATGACTGATAAAATTACATCATCCCATTGTGAGATGCTCTGCCCAGAGGGAGGAACCAAGCCTTTCTACCTGAATATAATCTGCATTTTCGAACACCAGAAGCAGCCTTTTCCACTGGATTCCCAGAGGAAGACCAGACCCTTCTACACTGCCACTGGACTTTCAGAGGAAGACTAGACCCTTCTACAGAATTCTTCACTTCAACAGAACCATCACTCCAGGAGGACTGCAGCCACCATTTAATTGGACTGCTACCAACCCCCTGACCGTCAGGGGGTCAGGTCATCCTCTGACTCTGCTGGTGAGTTGTTTTTTGTACTATTGCATTTATTTTACTTTTCCTATTAAATTGTATTTCTGACTTGAAGTCTCTCACTAGTTTGCTTTCAAACTAGACACCCCCTAGGAGGGGGTCATATTTTGCCATTCCAAGGGAGGTTCCTGCCTTCCTTGGCAGACACCTGTCTTTCAAATCAAGACACTAAGACTGAAATGACGCTAATATCAAGCATGTCAGGAAATATTTATGGTATTATCAAGACAAGAACCAAGGAGTTTGTCTGCAGCTGAGCAATAAGAGAAAGTTGATACTGCCAACTCTGAAATGTCTAATACATCTTGTATCAGTCCTTGTAAAAAAAGATCAATGCATTTGTGCAGTAATGGGTCATGCTCACCCTGAAAGGCAAGATCAGGTGAGATGCTTAAGGAAAATCAGTGTTTCAGTTGCTGACTCTAGAAAACTTCATCCTGAACCACTTAAAGATGTGACAATCTGGAACTGCTAGTAATTTAACCCTGTAGACAAGTGAGAAAGAGAAGAAAAAATGGAAAAAGCCAGAACACAATGTGTACCTTTAAAAAAGGGGAAGGCAATGTGGACAAAATTAGATCTCTTACCTTGCCATTCAATTATTGGAAGAATTCCATCCCTCTGTCCCCACACAAAATTTGTGGAACTGTGTAGTTGTAGGCACTTGAAAAGTGATGAAGAGATTTTTAAGAACCATGCAGAAGGCTCTAGATAAAACCAAGTTATCCTTTCTAACAGGATAAGGACCAGGCTATTTAGGAGAGGAACAGCAACTTTCCTGTATCCGTGTACTAGTAAAGACATATTATAATGTATTTAATGTTTGAAATGGTACATTCATAACTGAGGACTGGAAACAGATGAAACTGTCTTGGAAAAGCTAGTAAGAAAATACTCCTTTGGGAAGCAGTTATCAATGGCTCATTCTAGAAGAGGACATTAACTGGAGCTTTTCAGAGCTCCATCCTGAGAAGGATTCAGTACTTTCAGATAATGGAATATGTTTATTAACTCCATAAATTACCCAAAGTCAGAAGGAACTGCAAATACACTAGAGGACACAGAACTAGAAATCAACATGAAGAGTTATGGAAATCAAAAGGAAAAATTATATATAAACAAATGTAATATGATAGAGGATAACAAGCTGAGTTTGAGTTAACTGTTTGATGGTGTTCAAACAAGGCAGACCTTCTGGGATGTAAGAAAAGGAATGTTCTCTGTGTACATGTAAGGTAATCTTTCAGTCTGGGGGCCCAGAATATTGTTTATCTTTGAGATTGATGCCTGAGATGGCCACCTAAAAAACTGAGACTACACAGGAATAAGGGAATAAAGGCAGGTATTTATTTCAAGGGCCTTCAAAGGTACACCCTGGGGAGTCCAGAGGCTACTCCCAAGATGGAGCCCAAGTAATGAGTTCTTCACACTTTTATAAGTTTGGTTCATTTGCATATCAGGGTTAATTCTCCAATTAAAACTTCAGTTAATGATGTAATTTTCCCCAAGTTTATGCCCCCTTTGAAGATTTTGGTTTACACATTTTGGGCCTAGGACAATCTGGGTGTCGTTGGACCACAAATTTAGAGAGGCTTGTTATGTCTAACTAGCATGAGAGAACAGAAGTTAACAAGCTACAAGAAACTTCAGAGTTACACACTAGGCAGTGCAGGATTTGAAAAATATAAAAGTAAAAACTTGAGGCATCATTCATTTCAAGAAAGATACACGGAAAAATTGAAGAACATCCAAATAAAAGCCAGAATGCTCCAAGTTACAGAAAATATGGCTAATAAAGTTGAAAAATAATTTTCAAAGAGAAAGGCAAGGGCTGTTCTCTCATAGTAGTATTCAAATATCTAAAAAGACTGCTATAAAAGCAAAATTATTTCTATGTAAGTGGAGGATAAGACAAGATGTAGTGGCCTTGAAAACTGGCAAAAAGAGTTAGAGAGGACTTGATGAAAACCTTTCTAATGAGAATTAAATGCTGCAAGAGTAAGAAGAATCAAATTCAACCTCACTCTCACTTTAAAAAGGTATCAGGTAAGTATTTCAGGAGTAACAAAGTGTAGTCGTGAACTCTCTGCAGGACAGGGCTGGATAAGAAGACAATTGTGGGTCCATTCCAACCTTTTTTTTTTGTTAACTTCAATAGCTTGAAATAAGGGGAGGGAGAAGATCAGCAGTTTTTGTCAAACTCTTTAGAAAGGAAAGAGGAGCAAAGGAACACTTCTCAGTTATCATCCATGTTGTAGTTCTGTCTCAGTGGTAGATAATGTTGAATTTGATACTGTTCAGTGGTTGGATTTTTTTGTGGAATTGCATAGGTGAAATGAAGAGGAATCAAAAATCTATCTCACAGGCTGTTATTTATTACTGTTATTTCCATTGCAACTTATATGTGTGCAATAGAAGTCTTTATCACCCAGTTAATAGTTTTAAAATGTGGTAACTGTAGAGGATATTCCTCATCTATATCTCAGATAATTCTCAGTAGTAAAACTGAGGTCCCTTATCTTTCAGCCAGAACATAGATGATTACTCATCATCTCACAAAACAGACAATCTAGTTCTGCTCTTCATTTGTCTTTTTTGGTCTCTGCTTGTACTGAAATAATGGACAACCCTTTTATGTTTAGAAAGCCTTGTTAAACTTGTTGGTATAACCAACACTGGGTCTGCATCAGCATTATTTCTCTGATTTATAAGAATCACCAGTTTACAGTAATGTGTGTGGTATAGAAATCAAGCCTTGTGGTGCTGGATATAGTTTATCTTTTGCACAGGCAAATGAGCAGTTTTCTGAGCCGTTAACAAATGTTAGTCAAGACTTACATTACCATAATTCAAACAGTGATTTAGCATATGTGTTTACCGTTTCAGAGCTTAGCGATATTGGCGTGTTCACCTCACTTACTGATACTGGGACTTGACTTTATACATTTTCACTTCTAGTGTTAAGTGCGGAACAACATTAAGCCTGGAAATTTTCGTCTGTAGTGTTCAGAGTTTTAGCTGTGTGTAAATCCTGTTTTTTAATTCATATGTAAACCATATGCAAATACATCATTATCATTCCAGTCATATGAAAATTTTTCAAAAGATTTCTAGTATTAAAGTTCAAAATAGTAAAAGAGGATTAAGGATGTTTGACAGTTAATTACACATCCTTAAATAACTCTGTAATATCCTTATTTTTAACACTTACACTTTAGATATAGAAAAACAGTGAAGACGTATTTTCATTTTCTTGTTTGTTTTGAAAGTAGTATAGCATTATTTTTTACGGCACTGTTGACAATCTGGAAAAAACAGCAATAAGACAATGAGTACTTTGAAATGACGGGACAGCGCTGCTCGGCAGTAGCTAAAGCACTTGTCTGTTATCAACCCCCTTCCAGCTACCTATGCAAAGCACAGCACTGTGCTGTGAACTTTACCTCAGTCAGACCCAATGCAGAGTGCATTTCCAAAACCATGGAAGAAATCTTAATGAAACAAGAACCTTTTCAATAAAAACAAAACTAGAAAGTAGAAGTGTTAATTCAGGAATTGTTTTATTTTGAAGATTTTCTTCAATCCATACTTGCAAGAAAATGTGCTTTAAATTACGGCATGTATTTTAAAGGCTACTTCAAATGTCTAAAACTGCAGATGGCTAAAAAAATGTTGTGTGAAATTATATCATAAACACATAGAGCACAATCTGTACTTACAGGAGTACACTGTGAAGACATCAGTTCTTCAAAAACAACAGACTAAACTGAGCCTGAAAAAAATCTCTGATGTGTAATAGAATGGTCTTCACTCCTGTGTTCCTCATTTGCTCCTTAAAAATGTCAAAGTCTTCTAGTACAAAAAAGAAAAGGTGGTTCTGTCATTTGCCTGATTCTAAAACTTTCCTATCCTCTGATTTAATCACTGGGTTTCTGAGGCAGGATCCACTGTACTGCTTAACTCTGCTAGATAATTTTTCAGTCTGTTGATCTATTTCTACCACATCTTCTGTTTTACAAGAGGGGAGAGGGAAGAAATGTCCCCTAAAGGAACACTGAAAGATAAAGACAGGTATTTAGGGACATTGATGGAAAAATCTATGATCTCTAAGCATGCTTTGAAAAGCCTCATGTGTCATGTTTAAAACCATAGGTGCCCAGTGCAAAGCTTTAGGGATAATATTAATTAACATGAAAGAGCTTTGAACTGATTCTTGAGTCGTTTTAGAAGTTTAAATATCTTATCATCACTTGATCTGCATCTTAATCTATAAGTTTCTTTGTATTTAGTTCTTGCCTTGGTGAAAGAGTACATTATAAATTAGAGGTAATGGTAAATAACTGATGAAAGCAAGTCACATTGAAACTCATTGGGTGGAAATCTTAACCTAAATGATATGAACATGGAGAATGAACTTCATTTTCTCATACCCAAATCATGTATACCAGCCAAAAAATCCCACAAGCCATCAGCCAATTGATCTTCACAAATGGTAAAAACAGGTATTTAATTTCTTCAAACACTTTTTCTGTGATTGAATGAATGAACAAATGAATACTGATAAAAAGACTCTTGAGGAGCAAGGCATCAGCAGAATAACAGAGAAGAAATTTTTGAATCTAAGCAAAATCAAGAACCAGTTTAGCTAATTTCAGTCAATTATGGATTGTTTCTTTTAACAATGATGAATAGTATCTGAAAAAATTGCAAATGAAAATAACCAACAATAAAAAGAATTAATTTTTAAAAAGAGGAAAAGTCATACAAAATGTAAATAGTTTATTTTAATGTAGCATTATAAAGTTAGAGAAGGATTTTCTTATATGAAACCCTCCACAGTTTGTTTTTTCATCTCAAACATTACATTTCAAATAAAGTCAGGGAAATTTTATATTCAGTCATTAAAATGCAAAGAAAATCCTTTAGTGTGAGATAATACTTCTTCAATGCTTTTGGCAATGTGCTGCTGTTGTTTGCAACACCCTGAATACACATGGGATCTAATTTATTTAAATTCTCAGTTAAAATACTAGCTCAGATATTATGTTAATTCTGGTCTGGAACTGTGTCATGGTTAGACACTAGACACAATGCCAGTGCCCCATGAACATATATTTTTTACTAATAATGGTTGTGAGATGTGATCAGGAACAGAGCAGAGCAGGCTCAGACTTAGAAATAAGGAAAAAAACTTTATTAATCTACATTAAGGAAAGAAACACACAGGAAACATGAAAACTCTCTGAAACATTCCTCCTCCTCCCAACTTCCACCCTTCCCTTCAATCAGACAAAACCTTGGATTTCCTGATCGGTTAACAATACTCAAATAATCAATTCTCAGTTCATCTAAGAAGAGAGGAGTCTCTCTTGCAAACCATAGTGTCCTTCCATGTCTGGTGCTCTCACCACCAATCCATGGACCAAGACTGCCCTCAGGATTCAATGACGCTTTGCCAAGTACCAG
>WEIT01013334.1:20394-54467 GCA_013389985.1 Dryoscopus gambensis
GGGGTAGAGAACCATCTCCTTGTCTCTCCACCTTTCCATCCTGCAGAAACTGGCACAGTCCCGTTTCCTTCCATTTCTCTCCCTCTCTCTCCGGGCTCCGGCCTACCTCTCATCCTCAGGCCGCATGGCTTCAGGCGGCATGGCTGCCCCTCCCCCACCCAGGCCCAGGCCCAGGCCTTCAGGCCTTGGGCTGGGTGAGGGAGGAGATCTGCTCCCTTCGATAACCGGAACACAAAAGGAAGTTGGTCTGTGAATCTCTCCTTTATCTTCCCATGTTCTCAGAGGTGACACATCTCCTTAGTGGCCACACCAGATGTCAATATTCACTTCTAACCCATGATTGGTTTGACTACACCTTCCTTAAAAAACTTCCTTCCTGTCAAACCAGGACAAACTGGAAGCATAAACTAATCACTACATGTAGGTTTTTTTCAACCCTTTGCAGGGTTGAAAATATCATCATAATATTTGGAGACATTAATTTGCAAAACCCCTATGTTTTTCTGAGAGTTAATTTATTTCACTTTGCTTGAGTCAGGAAAATTCACTGGTTTTTATTTTTCAGGTAGGAAAAGAGGGAAACAAAGCTGTTCAAATATTTTATGATACAACATTCTATTTTGTTATTTTGGTTTGATTTTTTTCCCTACTTAAAAATGAACAAGGAAATACTTTGCACAGAAGTTATTGTTTAAACTTATCTGACAAGAAAGAATAAAAGTTCTCTTCCACTAGTTTTCTGCTTGATTGCCTATACCAAGTCAAGCCACGAGTATCAAAACTTAAGAGCTTCAGGTAGGTGGCCTTTAAGAAACCTCATCATAAAAAATGTGCCAGGGTTTGTTATCCTGAAAAGCTGATTCCATTTGAGTTCTATGGATAGCATAGTATTTTTAAATGAAACTACTTTTCTGTGTGTGTTTGAGAACTGTCATCCTCTGTTATAAGAAATCCCATGCCTGGCATCTCCTAAATTACCAACTGCAAAATTTTCACTAGTCTTTATTGGCCAATGGTTTTACTTTTAGCAGTATAAATGGCTTGTAACCTCACAGCGAGATCGGTACCAAAAAAAGACCTTTGTTTTTGTAGGACTACAGAGAAAGTCAAAAGTTTGTATTGCCAAGCTTATATGTCACTAGGGCTAAATACATGTTTTTCTTCTTTTATAATTGTTCTCTTTGAAATGCGAAGAAGAGATTTTGAGCAGTCTTTTAAAATGACAAATCTTTAGTCAAAAGGCAATATGATTACTTCTAAGTTCTCTAAAGTAGATGAAAAATGCCATCACCTGGAATTAGCCTAGTCTAGTTTGATTCTATAGCATTTTACAAATGAAAGAATTTTTAAAATTAAAGAATTAAATTAAAGAATTAAAGAATTAAAAAATGATTGAGGTTGGGAAGGACCGTGGAAGTCCTCTGGTCGAAGCACTCTTTTCCAAGTAGTGTTTAAAATTGCCGAGGCCTGGATGGCTTTTGTGTATCTCCAAAGCTGGTGTCTCCACAACCCCATTGGGCAACCTGTGCCAGTGCTCAGACCCTCTCACAGTGTTGAGTGTTTCTTTGCATTTGGATGGAGCCCCCTGTATTTCAGTTTGTGTGTGTGACTTGTTGTCTTGGTTTGAAAGACAGGTGTCTACTAAGAAAGTCAGGAGCCTCCCTTGGAATGGAAAATGTAACCCCCTTCCCTCTGAATTATTTTAATTTTGAAATTAAGGGGCTTTCAGGCAAAGATATGAGGAATAGGAATAAAAGTTCTTTACTAATATCTATACATACATATATATGTATGTTAGCAAGGCACACAAAATAACAATAAATTATGGCAGTAACAACCAACAGAACCAGAACCCAGTGACACCTTCTTGGCTGTCAGGCACTTCCCCCTCGGTGCAGTTCTGGTCACAGCCGGCAGGGGCGCTGGCAGCTCCTGGTGAGCAGGGCGGGTGCGATGATTCTCCCGCGGCTGCAGGGGGCGCTCCGGAGCGAGCTCGGTGAGCACGTGGCAATGGCCGACTTGCCCAAACGGGGAAGGGATAGGAGAAAGGCTTCACAAACCCCCTGGGCAGCCGGTCCTGGGTTTCAGCAGGATCCCCCAGGACACAGCAGGCTGGAACAGCAGGGATGAACGCAAAATCCCCCGTCGTAGACAAGATGTATCGAACTCCGGAGCTGCAGCAGGAACCTCGGGAGGTCTCGGCAGGTAGGGGGTGTGGCGCTCATGGCGCTACAGTGTAGCGAAGCCTCAAAGCAGCAGCACAGGAACAGTGGAGGCAGGGCAGCTGCCTCGCGGTAGAGCAGGGAAAGGCGGGCTTGGGGTCCCAGGGCCCCCTGAAGCACCTGAGCAGATGGTGAAAAGGGTCCCTCTTTTAGTGAGCCAGGGTGTTAAATAGGGTCCCAGTGCAAACAGCCGCTCCAGCGAGCAAGCTCCACTCACGGTAGAAGGAAGGCAGCAGAAGGCAGGACCCTGCAGTGATGATGAGTTTTCCCTACAGCAACTGCAGCCTCTCCCTCCCCTCAGAATGCCTAGAGAACAAAGAGGGCTAGGCACTGTACCCAACCCTTTTTCCCAGTTCAAATCTCACGGCGTCTCCACCCCCACCTGAGAAAAAACCCAAGTAAAAGAGGGCAGCTGGAACCCTCCCCTTCTGGCCTGGTCTTTTTGTCTCTCTTAAGCACCCAGCAATTATCCCTTAGCATGGGGAAAAAATTCTTTAAGAGGAAAAGAAAAGAACACATACACACAAAAAAATCCTAAAACCCCAACACTTGTCCTGTCACTGAGAAGAGCCTGGATCATTCTTCTTTACACCTTCTTTACAGGTATTTCCACATATTGTTGAGTTCCCCCAAAATTTCTCTTCTCCAGGCTCAGCACTCCAAGCTGTCTCTGCCTCTCCTCACAGGAGACATGGTCTAGGCCCTTAATCATCTTTGCAGCCCTTTTTTGTATACTCTCCAGTATGTCTAAACCCCTCTTGCACTGGGGAAGTGGAAACAGTACTTTCCATGTTAGGAGAAGGTCTGTGTTAACTGAAAGTGCTTGAAGTTTATTTTCGTGTTGCTTTTGAATTGTATTTCAGACGTGGATAAAAAAAAATAAGGTAAGTTGGTAAAATGTGGTGTAGCGGCGTGGTGGATGAGGGTGCCGCGGCCTTCCCAAAGGCATCTCCACAGGGTCTGGAGTTGCTCCCGCAGGGCTGCTGCCCTTCCAGCTGACGAGCTCGGATGCACCAAGGCTCCCGTTCTGTCTTGTCCTCTGAGCCTCTGTAAAAGGGTGGGCCCCCGGAGGGGGCAGCCCAAAAGGGACCAGGCTCTCATAGGAGTGAAGAAGTAGCATCAGCTTTAGTCAGAGAAGCAGCAGGCACACACACACAGGCAGGCGGATGATGAGAGTCAGGAAGGGTTCTGGCATGTTCTTGCACAAGAGGATTTATTTCAACCTCATCGCAGGGGAGGTTAGGAGCCAAGAACAAGATGGAGGAAGGATTTGGGGCTTATATAGGAGGTTCGCAGCAGGGGCCGAGCATCGGGATCGAGGGTGTTGGGGTGCAGGGGCAGTACAGAGACAGGGTTATGGCAAGGGGACCAATAGGAATACCGCAAGGGAGGGACTAAGGTATGAGGGCCAATGGGTAAGCAGGGAAGGGAAAACATACATGTAAGGAATAAAAGGGGGCAGGGAGAAGCAATGGATCAATCAAAGTAACAGAACTGGGGTACATAATGTCCTTAGGAGAAGCCTGCCTCTCAAGCCTGGGGGAGGACCCCTGCCACAGCCCTCAGTGGGCTGGCTCGCCACAACAATGTGGCCTTAAAATTTTCTTTCCTATGACAACTTGACTTCTTGTCATTGAAATCTCTTTTATGTTCACGATCAGTTTACTCTTTCTTAACATGTTGTCATGCATCCACACAGGGATCACCTCCCAGCCCCTCTAGACTGAGCTCATTAAATTAAATTAGCTTTGGCTAAGCTTTGTGTTAACCTGCCTGGAAGGAAAACTGCAGTACTAAGTAAAATATTTTCATATTAATATTTGGAAAAGCCTTGTAAAATACTTCCCAATTCTGTTAGCTGTAAATCAGTTGCTGCCAAAATATCCCCAAAGGACTGGTTTAGCTGTAGCAACAGTGAAAAATCACTGAAGGGGTGAAAATTTTGAAAATGCGTACAGGTGTTTTACCAGAGCCTGAAAATGAATTACATTATTTGTTCATTCATTTTTCCCTCCCCCTCAGTTGTCTATAAAAAGTGACACTTTAGACAATGTGCTTTGTAAAGGTCTAAAAGACTAAATGTGACAAAGTATGCTCATGGAACACTGAATGCCATTGATCACACATATTAAAACACTGAAGAGGAATTGCTGGTTTTTATAAGGTTTCCTACTTAAATGTAATGATGGAATATCATAATGTTCATAATCTGAAACATTAAAACCAGGTACTGGAGAAATCTTGCAGAAATGTTCGGCTATTGACTAGAAATGTTCATCACTCATGTCAGATTATTTCATCAAGGCTGGAACACTACTGGGAACCAGGCAGGGTTCTGGCACTAAAGCTATAGATTGTATAGCAACTAGATTTCCAAATCTGCATGTAAAATTCTTAAATGGGTGGTCAAGGTTTATTTAGAGCATTTGTGTTCCAGGAACACTAGAAAGCCTATAAAGAAGTATAGGTCTTATCCTCCTCAGGTAGACTTTAAAATACAGTTCTGAGTAAATCAAGCCATTGCATAACTATGTCATAAAACGCAGGAAGAAGGGGAGATGTATTACATGCATTATGATTCAATTATTTTAAAAATTCCTGTAACTGTGAAGAAAGCATCACTGGGTATAAAATGTAGTGAGAAACTTCCAACATCTTGTGCAGCTTTATGTCTGGAGTGCATCTTCACGGCTTTTCAGTTCTTTGCTCAAGAGTGTTGGGTTTTAGGATTTTTGTTTGTTTCTTTCTCTCCCAGGGAATTTTCTCCCATATATTGCAGAGACAATACTGACTGGTACTTAAGAGACAAAAGAAGTTGCCACAGCTCAGGGGAAGTGTGCAGCTGGCTACTCTCTCTTTACATGTGGAGTTTTCTCTTGGAGGGGCAGAGGTACTGCAAGATTTGGGTTGAGGGAAGTGGCTGGGTGCAGCTCCTTGCTCTCTCTCTCTCTCTCTCTCTCTCTCTCTCTCACTGTCAGCTTTGGAGGAGGACAGTCAAGTTGCTGCTTACTGAGTGAATTTGGTGCCGCCACCAGAGCCCAGCCCTGTACTGCTTCTTCTGCCATGGGCAAACCTTTGCTCATGAAAGCAGCCTGAGACCTTATTAACAACCTACCTCACAAAAAAAAAGGACTTTCAAGGTCTGCTCAGGTGCCTCAGGGGAAATCCTGGGACTCCGAGCCCTTTCCTCCTCTGAGGGAGCCTCTCCCTGCCATGTTCGGGAGCCAGGCTGCTGCTGTCCAGTCCTGCCATGCTGTCACAGACTGAAAATAGTTTATGCCTCAAACATTCATATAAAGTTTTGCTCATTATAAAGAAGCGACAACCAAAGAAGCCTCCCTGAAGACTCGGACTTTGGACTGAGAGTTGCGGCGGTCCAGTGCCTCTGACCACGACGGTTACTCCGCGGCTAGCTGTGCACAGGGACCACCGTATGATAGGGTGCCACTCCCTGACTTTGAGCCCAGAGTCAGGAGGCGGCAAGGGAATGGGTTGATCCCCTTCACCGAGTTGGCCGCAAGTCCAAGAGACAAAGAGCTGAGGGAAGGGACAGCCAGCCCACACGTCCAAAGAAAGCAGTTTATTTCCCAAACCCAGTCAGGACCGACTGAACCAAATTGTACAGGGTGCACTCACTTTTAAAGGAGGGTGGTTACAAGGGGTGTTAACAACAATCAACCAATGAGGACAGACATTAGGAGGGGCCTAAGGAGGGACCACATTTACATTTCACCAATAAGGGTTTACATCACAAATGGACACCCAACATGACCATTGGTGCCTTGAATACCACAGAACCTTCTGGTAAAAAGGGAAGGGGTCTCAGGAGATTGACAAGGATTGAAGGTGGAACTAAAGTGACAGGCAGAGACTTTGCTAGAACAAAGGGTGGGGTCTGGGTGATTGATAGGTGTCCAAGGGCGGGGAATAACTTTATTTGGGATGAGGGGCGGAATAGCAGGATAACTGGGAAGAACCATTTTCTTTAATTAACGGGGAAAAATTGGGACATACCAACTTTAACCTAACTATTCTGTAATAATAAAGCATGCGCCACCACAGAGAGTCAAACTGCTGATTAGATAACAGGAAACCTATTGTTCAGTCATCTCAGGCTGAGGGAAAGGTATGCATCCACAAAAGGCCAAAGCTACCTTTGGAGTGGGGGGAGACCACAGCTCACAGAAGCTAGGTTTACACAGACTCCCCCCCAGCTGAGGGGGTAGGAGGAGGTTTTGGGTATGTGGCATAATCTCTGGTTGGAGGCAATAAACACCCATCCTCTGTTGCACAAACCAGCTGTGGAACCCTCAACCCCACAGGCCACATGCACGGGGCTTTCAAGTGAGAGGCTTTGCACCACAAGACTGCACGTGATGCAGCAGATCCAGAGCCTGTGGTAAGAGACTAAACCCCTCCCCCAGGGGGCATGCCTGGACATTGTTACCTGGCTTGAGGGTATATTAAGCCATGGGATTCTATGCTTTGCATGAAAAGTAAAACTTTATTATTGTATGTTAACATAAAGAGTACAGAGTAAAGGATATGCCTCACAGATTCTTTTTGATATGCAAGTATTACGGTCATCACGAACAAATAATTTTTAAAAAGTGAATTTACTACTGTGGCATACTGAGAACGCTACCTCCAAATGCATTGCTTTTATCTCTGCCTTTGAACCTGCTCTTGTATTGTCAGAGACTGAAATAGTTCATGCCTCAAACACTGATAAAAAGTTTTACTCATTTTAACACAAAATGTATAAAGAAGGTACAACCAAAGAAGCCTCCCTGAAGATACCTGCCTAGGACTTTGGACTGTAAGTTAAACAACTAAGATTAGATAAAGGGAAAACCCATTCTTTAATCATCTCAGGCCTAGGAAAAAAACAAACAAGGCTGAAAAAGAAGAATGCATCCACAAGAAAGCCAAACACAGCAAAGATTCTTCCCTGGCTAAGTTTGGGGTGGGGAAGACCACAGCCCGCAGAAGCCAGGTTTACACAGACTCCTCCCTCCCCCCACCCCCACCAAAATGAGGCATGGGGGAGGAGGTTTCAGATGTAACCTCTGCTCAGAGGCAGTGAACGCCCATCCTCTGTTACACAAACCAGCCCAGCTGTGGAACCCCCAGCCCCACGGGCCACATCCACAAGACATTCACATGAAAGGCAGCTGAGGGGGTGTCATAATCCCTCAAAGACCCCCAGAAGTGCCCCCCAGAATCATTCCTGAAGCCTTGCATCACAGGACTGCCCGTGATGCAACAAACCTGGACTCTGTTGTAAGAGACAATGGTGAACTCCCCCCACCTCCCCCCAGGAGGCGCCTGGGTTTTCCTACCTAGCCTGAGTATATATTAATCCATCGAATTCTACACTTTTGTGGGGGAACCTTCACTACCAAGAAGACCAGCTGGAGAGGATCAACAGAACATCGTCGATATCCACAGAGTGGTTATATTTTCCTTATTCTGTCCCTGTCACTCTCTTTCTGTCCCCCCCCACCTGTTTTCTGCTTGTTTCTTTCTTTCTCTCTCTCTCTCTCTCATATTTATCATCAAATAAAACCCATACTATTGACGGGCATATGGTCTTGTTTGCACCTTAATTCGGGCAGAAGTATTTCTGAAAATCCTATAGCTGGATCTTAAGACATGCTTCAGCTACTGCACGGAAGTTTTTTGCTACACTGTAGCCATGCAGCCCCCTGCCTGCTGGGGATGCCCTGCAGCCCCTGCTACAGCTGCAGAGGCTCTGATACATCTCGTTTATTCCTCTGAGATTTTTGCTTGCCTCTGCCATTCCAGCCTGCTGCTTCCGAGGTTCCTGCTACAGCTCATTTTGCTATCCAGAGGGGCACCTGGATCTGCTGCCCCTGTGGGTTTGTAAAGGAAGCCCCTTTTCCATCCCCTTCTGCCAGCTGTGCAGCCGTTACCATGTGAGAGAGGTGGCCGAGCTGGTGCCACAGCGCCCCCTGCAGCCACGCGGGGATCATTGCACCCGCCCTGCCCGGCCAGGAGCCAACAGCGCCCCTGCCGGCTGTGACTGTAAGTGCACTGAAGGAGAATGCCTGACAGCCGAGAGAAGACTGCAGTTGGGTTTCTGATTATGTTTGTTCTTGCTGCCGTTGTTGTCATTTGTTTGCCTTGTTATACATACTAGTAAAGAACTGTTATTCCTTTTCCCATATCTTTGCCTGAAAGCCCCGTAATTTCAAAGTTATAATAATTTGGGGGGAAGGGGGTCAAATTCTCCATTCCAAGGGAGGTTCCCACCTTCCTTGGCAGACACCTGTCTTTCAAACCAAGCCAGATTTTGGTGCCCAGTGTGGGGCCTGAGGGCATTGAGAGGAAAGAACACTTGGAAGAAAAAAAAAAGAAAAAAAAAATATTGGGGACTTTTTGGTGAGATTTCATTGTGCTTGAACAACATATGGCCAAGATTTATCACACTTAAAAATCCCAATCTGCTTCCTTTACAGTTAAAGTAGAATTATCACCACTTTCCGGAGGTCAGGATTTTCTGTTCTTCTATTTCAGTCATGTAGCCCCACTCCAACTAGAATAAAATGAAGCCATTTTACTATCTATGAAATTATCATAGAGTCATAGAATGATTTGGGTTTGATGTGAACTAAAAATCATTTAGCTCCAACCCCCTGCCATGGGCAACGATACCTTCCACTGGACAAGATTGCTCCAACCTTGTCCAGCCTGGCTTTGAACACTTTGAAGGATAGGGTAGTCAGAGCTTCTCTGGGCAACCTGTGCCAAGGGCCTCACTATTCTCATTGTAAAGAACTTCTTCCTAATATCTAATCTAAACCTACTCTCTTTCCACTTTGAAGCCACTTTCCGTTGTTCTGTCACTATGTGTCCTTGCAATAAATTCCCTCTTGTTGTAGACACCCTTTAGGTACTGTGAGTTCTCCCTGAAGTGCTCTCTTCTCCAGGCATGCAACCCTGACTCTCTCACGATGTCTTCATAGGCGAGATGCTAGAGTCCTCTGATCATTTTGGTGGCCTGCTCTGGACTGGCTCCAACAGGTCCATGTCCATCCTGTGCTGGGACCCCAGATCTGGATGCAGCACTGCAGGTGGTGTCTCAGCAGAGCAGGACAGAGGGGCAGAATCCTTCCCTGCCCCTACTGCCCACGGGGCTTTGGATGCAGCCCAGCACACAGGCTTTCTGGGCTGCCAGAGCTCACTGCAGGGTCACGTTGATCTTCTCATCTACAAACACCTTCAAGTTTTCTCCTCAAAGGTTCTGTCAATCCATTCTCTACCCAGCCTTGCAGGATTTCACAAGTCTTGTGAAAAATGGAAAGGCCTGACTACTATTTAAGATGTAAAGAAATGTCACTGAGCTGCAGAAATATTCTACTTTTTGTTCTGAGAGTGGCAAGTCAAAATGTCAAGTTCAAAAATCAGTAATCTTTTCTGCTTTCATATTTGGATTGTTAGGTATCACAGTGGTATGGAGAAATGACAATGTATTTCATAATAATCACCGCCATCTTACAACCACTCTAATAATAGCATGAAAATAGTGTAGAGTTGAGATTTATGAGAATATCATACAGGCAATTTCACCAAGCATTCCAAACACTACAGACCACGTCTCTTATTCTGTATTTGTTCTACCATATAGTGATGGTGCAAGATAAACTACTACAAGATATGAAGACATTTGAAGCAAAGTACGTCAACAAAAACCACTATATGAACATTTTAAATTAGATAATTATTCACTTATTCTTCATATTTTACCCCTGATTTTTCAGCAGGAGTCCATGTAGAAAGATGGAAATACAATCTGACATTGATATTTAAATTACAAGACGAAGTGTATATGAGAACCTTAGAAAAGCCTTTTCAATATAATTGTCTCTTGAAGCTCTGCAGCACAAAGGATAGGAATGGAGATCAGAATAGGGTTAGTTAAATAAGCAAAAATAGCAATTTACTATCTTAAAAAGAATAAGAATTATAGATTCTTGTTAATGTTAAGAAGTATACCAAAAGTTCTAAATTTGACATAATAAGTAGTGAAAACTATGCTTTAATACTGGCAGACTTTGCTGTATTTAGCTCCTTAGGAACACTCTCATTTCTTCAACCCCATGTATTTCCTTCACAATAAGTAATACTAATGAAATGCTTATTATGTTGGAGGGTAAAAGGGAATTTTTTTAACATTTATGCCTACTGGTATTTGAATTCTTGTGCTGATATGAAGACCCTAATTGAATATCATTCGTATCTTTGCAGCATTTGAATATTGACGCTGCTGAGGAACAGGAACAGGAAGTTCTGATTACATAAATTTTAGCCTATTTCACCATCTGAAATCCTTACAGATGGATCAGGAAAGTCAAGAGCCTCAGGTTCTTATTCAGCCACCAGGTAAGCAATTCACTGTACTGAAATGAGATTCCCTACATATTAACTTGAAGATGGACTCAAAACTGCTCTATAAAAGTGAAAGGAATGCTGGAAACTCAAAATCCTATTTCGTTATTACAAAGTAATGATAAGGTTATAAAAATGCTGGGTCCCAACAAGAGAGGCAACAGATGAAGATAAAAAGGAATTAAGGAGGTGTGCAGAGCTAAAAGATCTGCAACTCAAGACAGCTGACTCTGGGAAAGAGGGAAGGGACTCCTGGAAGTAGAGCAGGGTATTTAATAATGTCACTTTATGTATACAAACCATTTCAGATTTCTCCCCATGATTCATTCCTATTTTTAGTGCTTGTATCTGAGAATGCTGTCCACTTCCATTGTTGTTCTACAATTGCTTCTCAGCCATTACTATGTACAGGAGTATAAATTCAGCTCTCTGCATGTTCAAAGTAGAAAAAAGGAATCTGAAAGAAAAGAAATGATAAAATGCTCTTTTGCTAGAAAAACTCAGGTTTTTGGCTAGTATTCACTGCTGTTTTCCTGTTTGCATGCTGTTTTTTAATGGAATCAAGATGTTTTGCTAATTTCCAGACCTTAAAGCTAAGGATTAGTGGATCATTGCTGTTTCCCCCACTAAGGATAAGAAGTACAAAGACTTTCAAGTTCATATGAAGACTTTGGAATTTCTCTTTGATCCAGACACTTACAGTTTCAGGGAAAGTTGTGTTTAAGTGAGCTTGTGGATTAAAGCCATGCACTGCAGGTAACTTCTAGAAGATTCTAATTTTTTTTTTTTTTCAGAAGGGAACCCAGCTTGCTTTGGTGTCCAGACATATAATAAATATTTGTTGGCTGCATGTCCCAAAAGCTTATAAAAAGACCTAGCTTTGATTTAAACACATGTAAAGTGTTTGATTTTGAGTCATATGGGAGGAAAAAAATCCAATGAAAGAAAATAATAAGTTGGAGTTGTGAATATGTTTGTCTTTATTGAACTTCTCCATAAATATTACTTCTGGATTGAAAGTAGGTCTACACAATAAAAAAAGCGAACTCTTACACATGAAATCTAAACAGGGAGGAATGTTGAAACTGGTGCCAGATTGGATCAGATGTCAATTAGAGAAATAAGATGTGCTTTCTTCATGATGTAATTCAGTTTGACATGTGTAAAACCACAGATTTATAAAACAGATTTCAGGTTTGGTTCTCATTTGACTTTTCTAAAATACAAATATGGATTTGCAAATTGCTTTCATAAGTTGTGCGACTATAAAATCTGTTTTCTACATTTGTAAGTAAATTAGAGAGATGAGTCATTTTTCAGAGCTTCAGCTAAAACTCATGACAATTTTAAGTTTGAAGATTTTTGGGTGACAATTGTCTGTAACCATGCTTTTTCTGGCAAATTTAGGAAATTTTTTTCAAAATCTTCTCATATTAAAATTTCTATTTTAGTTATTATAATACTAATATGTCAAGTTGAAAATCCTAACAAAATCCTAAAAAATTATTTTTAAAACATTTTCCAGGTACAAAATGAACCCCTTAAATTTTCTTAAACCTAAACTACTTAGGCTTGATTTTTTTTTTTTTTAGAAAGATGGCTATACGAACTTTTATTTCAGAGGATTTGTGCAGGAGTATGTTTAACACTGCTGTAAGAATAAAAAGGTTACTGTATTTCAGCAAATCCTTCAGTTTACTAGCATGAAAATGATGCTTCCCAAATGTGGGGGACAGACTTTTTACTTCACCTGATACTTGCTAGGTGCAGCAGAGCAGGAATGTGGAGGAGTGAGTTATGAAGAGATTTCATGGTCTGTGTTCCAGTGACCTCGGGCTTGGCAGAGTTTAAAGCCAGGAATGCTGTGCATGAGCTGGAGCCATCTCCCAGTAAATGCAGGTGGTGCTTTGCCAATACACTGAGCTGTCCCCAGCATAGCCCCTGGTGAAAGTACCCAGAGAGCTTTTTACATTCGGTTTTACTGGGATGTAAAGCCCTTGGTCCATGACGAGTTAACAGTGGAGAGAGGGAGCAGATTCCTGGCTCTCTGCTGTCAGTGCTCTGACTTCCTGAGAGCTCAGATATGTTGTCTCATGCTGGCTTTTAGATTCCAGCAATGAGCTATGTGGAATGGGGAATTATTATCAATTACAGATACACATATACTTTTAGAGGAAGGGAGAGAAAGCCAGCAGGAATAGGTTTGGGGCAACAGCAAAATGACTACTAACATACTTCATTCAATTTTACATTTCCTGTCATTCTCTCTAAATTCTTCCAGTGCTTTCTCTGCAGATTTTCTGTCCCACTGGATTGTGATATAGCTACAATATGTTTCTGATTTTACATTATATCACACTGACAGTCCATAAAGTGTAAAATACCAGTGAGGCACTTTGGTAGGACATTTTACCTTAGTTTTGACTTTGGATGGAATGAAATATGTTCTGTTAAAAAGGGAATTTATGGAGGTAATCACCTGGAATGATCTCTTTCAACAGAACTCTTAATTTCACACCTTGTTCATTTTGAAATAAACCTTTACTAAAGGCATGTTGTCAATAGTGAACTGCAACTTCTTCTACCAAGGTCACCTAAACTATTGCTGTGTACAAATAATTAGGATACTGAATCAGACTATTGAAAGGTAAAATTGTTTCAGTTTGGCTCACAGGTGTCACTGCTCAGGCTATGACATAGAACAGGTTCAGAGAATATACATGTTTTTCACAATTTTGGTTCCAAGTTGTAAATTTCTCTGTATTTCTGTAATATAAGTCTCCTGATGTGTGCATTTTGTGCTGATTTATTTTCCTTTCCTTTTCTTTTTAATTGCATATATTTCTGTGAAGAAAAGACTCTGTGTATCTATATATGCCAAAAGACAGTAAAAGGACATATATATAGTTTTTATACTTACAGATGCAGGTGCTCAAGAGCTGCAAGAGGCTGCTGGGTGGTCTCTGAGCTCTGCAGCCATGATAGTGGGTAAGGAAAGACAAAAGGGAAAAGGGGAATGATGTAGGGAACACCAAAGTCAGAGGATGAGATGCCCCATTTTACT
This sequence comes from Dryoscopus gambensis, assembly GCA_013389985.1. NCBI lineage: Eukaryota > Metazoa > Chordata > Aves > Passeriformes > Malaconotidae > Dryoscopus > Dryoscopus gambensis. The sequence goes on from WEIT01013334.1 coordinate 34,093, forward strand.
CTTTACTATGTATGCATGTGCATAAGTAAACACATAGTTTTTCTAATTTTTACTGTTCCACAATATTTCCTTAAAAATTGGGTGTAATCACAGTGTCAGTGGAAATGGTCACTTCTGACAATATTGACCATTCTGTCCTGCTGAAAACACAGGACTCTTACAATCTGAACAAAATGAGCAATTTTCTGTAAGGAGCTATTACCTGGAAAAGCATATATTTGTAAGTTGCTCTTTCTCTTTCAGCTTGTAACTTACACTAAGCACTTCAAAATGTCTTTAACTTTGAATAATGGAGCAGCTTCACTGCTGGTGGGCTTTGGTTCAGACATTCATGCACACCATAATCTACAGAAACGTGTTGTGATCATCACCATATTTCAACTAAAATTGCTTTCAGTGAGCACACGAGCTTTATTTTTAACCATATATTTAAATATTCTTATCCCAGATAGTCTATTATGCAGCTCAAGTAGACTGATTGTGTCATCAGTGGATTGTAAGATTTAGATTCATGCATGGAGAATAACTGCCTACATGAAACTGGGAACAGGACTTACAGTTTTATATATAATACAAAATATTAATATGTTACTTATCTGTACTCTTTGATTATTAATTTCTCTATCTCTGGGTTTGATTGCTATATTTTTCCTTTTTTATATCATCTTGTAAAGAGCACCTTTGATGAGAGCTTATGTGTATCCTTAATTGAACTTTAATTGTGCTTTTTCAAAGTCTGATTATAATTTCTGCCATTACAGAAATTTAGCATATTATTAAAGTTTTTATGTATGAAAGAATATATTCTCAGAGGTTGTTCTCTATTTATGTCATGGTCCATAGCAATACAATAGTTTTAATCATCTGCTTTAGACATTTTTACTTATCAGGTAAAATATATCCAAACAAACTCAGAGAAATATTTCTTCTTTTTCTATTTTTTGCTTTTAATCATCTCATTCTGCTAATTACTGTAGGAGAACAAAGGTAACTAGACTGTTCAATCTTTCACTTAGCATGGAAATAAATTATTGTCCCATTGCAGTGCATATTGAATATTTCAAAATAAGAGCCTCAGATAAACAGACATTTTAGTTAACAAGCAGTATAACTTTGCAAGGATTACATTTATGACAGTCATATTAGGACTGAAGTACAATCTATTTAACCAACTGCTATGGTACAGATACACATAAGGCACTTGGTTTCCCCCATACATTACATACCCCCATCAGCCTTTTGTGTACTTTGAAAGTACCATATAAAAAGAGTGAAGCTGTTAGAAAATATTAGACATGAAACACAGTAACTGTTCATGTGGTTGAAGATTGGGCAAATGTGATATTGCATTTTAATTATGCAGTAGACATTGAATATTATGAGGATTTTCTCACCTATGCTATAATGTATATTAGTTCTTTATGGTGCAATGATAATGAAAGGCAGTCTGAAATTTAACCAGTTTGAGGGGAAAAAGTGACTGGTTCTTTAAAATTAATTCTGATCGCCTTGGCAGGAATTTACTTCTACTTGTTCCTTGGGAAAAGAACTGAGTAAGAATGTGATTTAAATGATAACTGGTCTTAATTTATAAAGTATATGGGTCCTATTTAGAGAAATAATTTCGCTCAACTTCTGGGTGTTAAAACCAGCTTGTTATGGTTGGGTTAATATTTATGCCAAGATGGATAGCATTGGTAGTGAAAACAGGTGTCATGATATTATGACACAATCAAGGTTTTTAATCCCAACTAGAAATATGCAGGCATTTCTTTGTCTTTCCTCATGAAACATGTGAATAATACTATTTCATTAAATAGATTCGGCACTTTATGTATTTCAGAGCAGAAATCCAACCAGTAATTCATAGAACCTCAAATAATAGGCACAAACCCTGATGATAAGAAAGTGGTGGATAGACCAAGCTGCTCTCTAATTCCCCCTCCTCAGCAGGACAGGGGGACAAAATACAAAAACAAATTTATGAGTTGAGATAAGGACAGGGTCAGATTACTCACCAGTTACTGTCATGGGCCAAACGGACTCAGTTTGAGGAAATTAGTTTAATTTATTGTCAGTTAATAACAGAGTAGGGTAATAAGAAATAAAAGCAAATCTAGAAACACCTTCCCCCTACTACCCTTATTTCCAGGCTTAATTACCCTCAGCTCATCTACTTCTGTACCACCCCCACCCTAGTGGTATATTGAATGGGAGTTGCCATCAGTTCATAACCTGTTCTCTCTCCCACTCTTCCCTCCTCACACTCTTCTCCTGCTGCAGTGTGGGGTCCCTCCCAGGGGATGTGGTCCTTCACAAATTTCTCCAATGTGTGTCCTTCCCACAGGCTGTAGTTCTTCGTGAAGAACACTCCCACTGCTCCAGTGTGGGTCTCTCCCACAGGGTTCCCTGGACTATGCTGTCAAGGTAGAGATTGTGCTTCAAATAGATCCTACTCTCAAATTGCTGGCGAGCTTGCAAGGAAGAAATGATTTTAAATAAATGCTGGGGTTTTTTGTGGAACAGAACCACATTCAAACTTATTTCTGTCTGGTTGGAATTTGAGGAAGAACACTAACAGTACAGAAAGACTTTAAAAAAAGATTAAGATAAAAAGTAGGTATTTTAGACCTATTCCAAGAAATAAGTAGTTCTTAAAAGAACATACAAGTATGTTTTCAAGTAGAAACTTGATAATCAAATAACCAAAGTCTTAGGGAAAAAATATTCATAACTTAAGTATAAAAATTCTGAGTGACAGAGAATTGATCTAAGCTTCCCTACCAAAACCCTACAAAACCAAATGCTGAAAAAATTTTAAAAATAATTATTAAAACATACTTGTATAAATGTAATTGGAAAGCATTAAGTCAAAGGGGAACTTCTAAAATATCAGGAGAATATGCTTCCTAGAATGTTAAAGATGATGCCATCTTAACAAAGTTAACAACACCACCTGTGGCAAAATTTTCTTACATTTATAAATCCTGAGATTATATCCAAAGTGATTTCATTAGATGAGAAAACCTCTTAAGAATGCAGGATTGCCATTATTTCTTCTGAAATGTAGACTAGCAGCTGAACCCCTAAAGTGAGATTTTGAATAGTCCCATCTCCTACATGAAATTATCTCAGAAGATAATCTGAGATATCTGTGGCTAGGGAACTGCAAAGTCAGTTGTTCTAGGGGAGGTATTTATGGGAGCTGCTTGTCTGGAAGCCTGTTCTAGGGTATGTTTGTATCACAAAAGGAAAGCTTTTCAGAACAATTCAAAAGGAAGACAGGCTATCAAATGCTTCAGGTGTTTTGTATCTTAATTTTTCTCTTTGGAAAAAGCAAAATACAGCTTTTACCTTTCCAGATTTCACTTATTTCTTTTTGTTTATTACTGGGTTTTNTTTGGTATAGGTGCGTAGAATTTTCTGTTGTTCTTTCTACTGCCTCTTATGCCACTTTTTTGGATCTCTGTTAAGAACAGACAGTTCTCTTTGTTCACAAAAATGTCAGAAGTATGACTACTGCATTTGCAATTTTCCTTCAGTGTGTCAGCTTTTCTGAGTTAACTGCTCTACACAGAGGTGTAAGCCCTACTAGCAGTAATACACTTTGACAATTGTAAACCTTTCCCTTTCCCTTCTCCATTAGTAACATCATTCTTATTTTATAGTAAGAAAATACAAATGAATACATCTTTATTAGGATTTTTTCATTCTCCACAGTCTCTTAAATGTAGTAGAAAACCAGCATCTACTACTTCTGGAGCTGAAAGATAAAACTCATAAAGTTTCCATGAAAAAAATACAGTCCAAGAATGAGAATCATGAGGGGAAAAAAAGAGAAGAGTCTGGCTAGTGAAAGGGGATACTTTTTTTTTCAAATAATAAAAATAAAGCCATTCCAGAATATTGCATTAAATGGGCTAGAATAAGATAGGTAGGTATTTAAGTACCGAAACCCTCTTCTTTTACTGTATTTGGAGAATTAAATATGGGTTCTTTAAATGTTTCTTCTTCTTGTAAGTGAAACTATTTTCAAACATTAAAATATTTTCAAACAAGCATCAAAAACTGTTTCTCACATCTTTCAGAAAGACAATGTGTAGTGGCTGGTTTTCTGTCTGTATTGAACTAGGTGAGAGGTAGTTTGGAGGAGGACTCCAAACTGGAAGGAAATAGAGATTAGACATAAGTGAAAACTAGCATATTCATTTGTGACTACTGTAGATTTGAAGTGATACTTATTTTTCCTTTGAAAGTGCTCAGCAAAAAAAAAAAAAAATTCTATTAAATACACTTTTGAAAAGATATTCAGTATAAACTGACATTTCTTTCAACTAAATTGTCATAAAATTCTGTGATGATTATTATAGTTGGGACTGTTGTCCCAGCTTTGTCAGCAAAGCTCTTCTTTGGATGAAATAGTGATGCCTCATCCTTTCAATTAGAGTTCTAAAGTTACAACATACAGATCACAGAGTATCAGTTAATTCTTTGGGCACCACTTTACTTCTCTATTTGCTTAGGACTTTATTTCTTTCCTCAGTGGACAGTGGGTTCCCTTCCTGAGTAATTTGTCACAAAGGCTAAAGTCTTGCTTTACCTTGTTTTGTTTTTCTGTGAAGAAGCACAGTGTGAGGGATTGCTGTAGAAACTTCTTAGCTAAGTGCATGTTTCTGCTCTTTGCAACTCATTCTGCTGTAACTTGCTTGCCATTATTTCCTTCTGTCTTGATTTTTGCCTGAAATATCCATATTTTAAATGCAAAGGAAACGATGTAATGTAAATACTTCCGTGTGGTAGTGGCTCAGCCTGATTCTAGGCTGCAGCCCCGCACTGTCAACCAAACCCTGGCCATACAGTGGGGGGATTTCCCCGCCTTAGACAGTGGGTCTGAGGGGGGTTCCATGAGCGGCACGGAGGTATAAGCCGCAGCCCACTGGGTGGCACCCTGAAGACTGTTCTTCCCCTTGGTCTGGAAAGTTCTGTTAAGTTCGGTTCTTCATCGGTTCGGTGTTACAGTCCCTGCCTCCCAAACTCCCTCATTGGACTGAATCCCTGCTGTGCCCTCCCCTTTACCTCTGCCTCCTTTGTTCTTGGGAACGCTCTTGCTTTAGATCAGGCTACCTGGCGCGAGCCTCACCGAGAGGGGAAAAAGCGCATTTCTCACCCGGCTCCGCGATTCTCCGCTGCGTTTCCTCTGCTGCCCTGCTGAGCGGTGAGGACGCTATTTGGAGACGCTGCTGCGCTGCCTCTGGCTTGCGGGCTAGACCAGGGAATGGACTGGGCAGCATTACTTCCGGAATATCATTAGTTTGTGTAAGATTAAAGAAAATAATTTATATTTTCAAGGGAAGAATATATTTTGCCCACCCACCCCTGTCTCCAGTAAAATGTTTGCAATTAATATATAAGGATATTTTCTAGGAAGAGAGAGAGAACCTGTTACTTATAATTTGGATTGGATCTATAACTTCACTGCACACTGATTATTATGACTCTATGATTTTATCGCATGGCACTGCAGGCTATTAGCATGCACACTACTGTAAGCACTAAAAAATATCATTATCTGTCAAAAATAGAAAGGTCCAAAGAGTAAAACCAAAGAAAAAGGTCCCATTTAATCCTTGAGAACATGGTAATTCCTAAATGGTACATATGTGTTGATATTTCTAATGACATGCAATTCATCCTAGACAAAATTAAGATGAATTTAAGATATATAAAACTCTAAAACCATGAAAACTTCTAAAGACTGGTAGATCATCACCTTCCTAGGTAACGATAATTAAAATTTCTCCTTTGGATAATGAATATGAATGTAACAGTAGTAGTGCTAACAGAAGTCTCAGCATCATGCCTGTGTCCATGTATGAAGAATGGAGAGTTAAAAAGGTGACAGAGATGAAATTGCATTTACAGTATTTCAGAAAAGTCACCTTAAAAAATCTTGTCACAGGAATGTGAGAGAGGAATTTTCTCACTTTTTCTTCTAAAGGATTAATTGTATTGAGGCTTTCAGGCTGTAAACACCTTACTGTTCACCTGAACCACTTAGCAAACTAATGACCCATTCTAAGTAATTTTTCCTAATTACAACCCATAGAAATAAAATTTTTTCATGCATATTTTGTTAAACCACTGAAAATAAAAAAATGTGTTATTTCTTTTTTTAATATTTCCTGCATTTGACAAGGCAAAACTCTCCCTGGTGTCTTGGACAGTGTCTTCAGGGCAAATTGACCCAAACTAGCATTTCTCCTTTAGACCATGAGAGAAATTACCAAGAGGAGTTTGAAACAGACAGATAGACTTTGATGTGAAAAAAGATTGGGAGGTTGTTATTCAAACAGTTTTGTTAAAAACTAAAAGAGAGAAAAAAGACGTTTTAGTACTTGATGGGGACCAGTGTGCATTAAACTCATCTACCCTTCCAGGACAGGAATGCTCATAATGGTGTGGGAAAATGGTTGCTGAGGGGTCTGCTCAAAGAGCACTTTAATGATAATGAAGTGACATTTCATATCAGGCTTCAAATGACTCATAGCAATCAACAACAACAACAACAACAAAAAAAAAAAAAGGAAGGAGAATTTTAGAATGTGGATTTTTTTTCCTCTTTTAAAAATTATTTGAGGGCCTCTATTCTTTTGACTTCTCTTCATGAAATAGGAATTGGCAGCACAAAAAATTCTGGTCACCATTAAAAAACTTACAGAGAAACAAGTGTCTGTATTAATGCTATGTATTTAAAAACAGTATTATCTCATTTTGGTTACACAGTGATATATCCTGCTCCCTGAGACACTAACTTGAAATGATATAACATAAAAACTTCCATTTTGAACTTGGAATCCAATAAGCAATAGTTTAAGAATAGATGAAATTTAAGAAGCTGTTTAGTCTTTCAATGTAATGTTATTTTGCATGTTTTCCTTTTACAACTGTTTAATTGCTCTTGATATTTGGTCCTGTTAAAAAGCAGTAATTGGTTTTTCTTCTGTTACTTCTTCCATTTGAAATTAACTATCATCCTTTAAATAAAAATATTTGTGACTGGTAAAATAGCTTAAATGAACAGAAAAATGTTTCTATACCAAGAATACTCAAATTTCTCATATAATTTGTTCAGAACTGTAAAAAACTAGGTCAGGCTATGGTTTTTACCTTCTGATGACTGCACAGCAATGCTAAGAAACACAAATTATATTTTAATGAAAAAGAGATAATTCCATCACAACACTTCAGTCTTTACATGTCTGGATTTTTCTATAGTGATAAATATTTTATCTAATATATGCAGAACACTCAGAAAAAAATGAAATCTTTAGTTTACAAAAATAATTGAAGGTAGAAGTTGTCAGAGAGGAGATGGCTGACCTCCTCTATGCCTTGTCTTGCTTAACAACATTCCTTAGCAACAACAGGCTATTAGCACATACCATCAGACAGGAGAGAATCATGGGCAACCAAGTGCTAATTATTTTTGCATCAAATGGGAGTTTTATGACCCTTCAAGAGCAGGTTGTTTTGTTAGCTAGTTTTTAAATTTGGGTAAAGTCACTACGTGCCAGACATGCCTTTTTCATTGAATATTTCACTCACTGTATTTCAAAATTTTCATTTTAATTGGTTGGGTTTTTAGGATTATTTTTATTTTTTTTCTAGTTGTTCAAGCAAACACATTTCCTCTAAGACGTTTTTATTTGTTTTCTGTGACTGTGCAACTCTCCCCTGTGGCCCTCTACCATCATTTATTCATGCATAGGGTTATGTCATTGTATCATAGAATGGTCTGGGTTGGAAGAGACCTTAAAGATCATCTTGTTCTAACCCCTTGCCATAGGCAGGGAACCTCCTGCTAGACGAGGTTACTCAGAGCCCCGTCCAATCTGGCCTTGGATACGTCCAGGGATGGGGCAGCCACTGCTTCTCTGGGCAACCTGTGAGGCCTCCCCACCCTTACAGAGAAGAATTTATTCCTGATATCTCATCTAAACCTAGTCTTCCACATGGAAGCCACTCCTCCTTCTCCTGTCACTAATTTCTCTTGAAAAAGTCCTCATTCACCCTTGTTGTAGGCCCCCTTTATATGCTGGAAGGTCACAGTCAGGTCTCCCTGAACTCTTTTCTTCTCCAGGTTTAACAACCCCATCTCTTTCTCTCTCAGCATGTCTTCTTTGGAAGAGGTTCTCCACCACTCTGATCATCTCCGTGGCTTCCTCTGGACTCGCTTCAACAGGTCAATGCCCCATGCTGGAGATCCCAGAGCTGGATGCAGCGCTGCAGGTGCGTCTCACAAGGTTGGAGCAGAAGGGCAGAATCCCTTCCCTTGGTCTGCTGCCTATGCTTCTTGTGATGTAGCCCAGGATGTGGTTGGCTTTCTCAGCTGTGAGCGCACATGACAAGTCATGCATCTCATCAACCAACATCCCCAAATGCTTCTACTTATGGCTGTTCCCAATCCCTTCTCTGTCCAACCTGTACTTGTGCTTGGGATTTCCCTCACCCAGGTGCAGAACCTTCCACTTGGCCTTGTTGAACTTCATGAGGTTCATACAGACCCACCTCCCCAACCTGTCCAGGTCCCTCTGGATCTATCCCTTCCCTACAGCATGTGACTGCTCCAGAAAACTCAGTGTCATCAGCAATCCCAAGAGTGCACTTGATCCCACTGTCCTTGTCTCCAACAAAGATGTTAAACAGTGCTGGTCCCAACACCACCCCTGACAGACATCACTCACCACTGATTTCCACTGAGACATCAAGTGGTGTATCACAACTTTTTGAGGGTGACCATCAGCTTGATGATCCTGAATGGTCCCTTCAAACTCAGCATAAGCTATGATTCTATGATCCAGCCAATTCCTTATTGACAGAGTAGTCCATCCATCCAAACCATGTGTCTCCAGTGTACACTTGAATGTGCAACTCCAGGAAATGTGCAGGAAGTGCAAAGGTTGTATTTCAAGTCAGAGAGCGAGACTCTGTGACTAGACATGCAGATGTAACTTGGCATTTTCCAGCCCTGGATCCTTATGGAAATCATTTACCGGAAAGGAATTCCCTCTTCTGCTCTAAATTCAAGATTTTCTACTGGGAAAAAAGACATGCTTGTTTTAATACTGTGTGAAGTGATGAGATTCACTTTCACTCAAAGCATGTGAGGTAAGAAGTGAAAGTGAAATGTCTGATGGGATTTTCCTGGATAGTCTCAGTTGTGAATTCATGTCTCTGACTCAGAGAAGAGCTGTGCAACTCAGCTCCATCAAAGTGTCCATCACAAGCTAGGATGTACTCAGTCCAGAAGGAATATCATTAGTGTAGCTAGCCTTGTCACCTTGAAATTAAAGCATTACCTCTGGATTTGAGGGGGTCAGTCCAAGTACTGTACTCCCCCCTGTAAAGTCTAGTAAGACTTTTTCTCTATTATATTTAACAGTTCTATTGCCTTTATTTCTCTAACTAATTTGGAAAAATGAAATCTAATTGCCACCCTGTGAGTGAGGTGTCTCAGTTTTCTTAATTTCTGTGATAAAATAAATTTATAGAAACTCAGCACACAACTCACTGTTACAGATGACACTTTATTTTCTCTTTGATTTGTAGAAAATCCTCTACTGTCTTAGAAAATATATAGCAGTGAACAGTAATTGTTATTCTCAATTCCCAAGGCTTTGCTCCTCTACAGTAATCAAAAAAAATAGACACACAAATCATGCTAATATATGTCTACAGTGTATTTTAATAATTCAAAAATACCTTATTTAATTTCTGGAGCAATTGTAGGAATTGACTGATCTAATGTGCTTCTGCAGTACATACAATAAATTCTTTATTAGTTTTCATGACTACATTTTATTGTCAAGAAGAACACTTGCGTTATATCTGTATTCAAATGTGATGAATACATTTGAATATAGATGTGAAATACTAAATAATTTGTGGTACTGTAAACAAGAGAAAAAGAATTATTAGCACCTCGTGACTCTGACATTAGCCAGTGGTACAAGAAATAGGCAGCAGTACCACCTGGAGAACCAGACTGTTACACAGCTATGGGTTGCTGTGTCACATCTGTATCCACAGGTGTGTTGCTTTCCAAAATGTGTAATCCAGGTAGGTTTGACATTTCCCTGGGCCTGACTGGATTTACTGCAGACCTTCAGTGTTCAGGATTTGAAGGCAGTTGCTAAACTGAAATGGGACCTCTCTGCTTTGAGAATCAAGGACTAATTCTTAGCTCATTAACTTACACATGTAAATTAATTAAGTCCAGTCTCCCTTCGTGGACACTATGGCGTTCTATCACTAGACAGAGATGTTTGATAGCTGTAGCAAATGACTGCACAGACCTTGTAGAATAAACTCCAAACCCATCATTTAATTCTTCAGCTGGAACAAGATAGATAGTGGTTAGAGGGGGAGAGAGAGAGAGAGAGAGAGAGAGAGGAAAGACACCTTTAGCTGTATCACAATCTGAATGGTTTTGTTCCTCCCAAGAACTTTGGGATTTCAGACAGGATCTTCTCAACCTCACAAGCAAATTGGATGTTCCCAGGAAACCTTCCACTTCCCCTCACTCCCTCTGCAGTGACTGTCCTTGTTGATGTTACAGAAATCCTCTCTCAATCCAGGCTTTTTAACCCTATGGTTTAACTGCTATGGGTTTCTCCAAGTTCCAGTATTAATACTGATCCTTCTTGATTTTCTTTATGGAAGAAATGATCCTCCTGAAACACTGGAGAATAGATTGATGAGAAAATGTAAAAAATGCCTTGTTATTAGAAATCCATGCACATTTTGGTGTGTCGCCTGTGATCTTAAGGGATATAAAATAATTATCTTCATACAGTTAAGGAGCATGTGACATACTGTGCACAAGATAACAGAATTAAGTTGGATATACAAATTAAAATGAAATTTAAGCATTTAACATGGCAAATTCCCAGAAATAAATTGGGGTTTAGGATATTCCTAGTAAGGTTTAGATGGATCCTTTACTCTAGTGGAATGACAGATACTCTCAGGCTGCCACAGGTGGCATCAGCAGAGATTGTTATAGGGGCTTTAATATTTTAAAATTACTTACTACTCAAAAAATATTTATGTAATGAAATTGTTCATTCTACGTGGAGTGAATAATTTCTAACATAGGAAACTGTGGTGGCCATTGGGGGTTGGTTGGTCTGACCCCAGGATGCCCGATCTCCCCACAGGGAGAGGTCCCGCAAGGGACAGCTTCCTAGGGGTCTTGGGCAATCCTCAGGCCACTGGGATACCTCAGCAAGGAGACAGCCTGTGGCTGTCAGTGATTAGCTCTTAGCAGTGATTTCGCTCAGTGATTCCAGCTCTGCCTTGTGAGATTACCCCAGGCCAACATGGAGATAGAGAGACAGGAGCGCCATGTAACGATTCCACAGGAGAGCTTTATTGTCAAGCACGCTGCGAAGGGAGCCAGGGACGGCAGCCCATCCTTTGCTGGCCCGAAGCCGACCCTGTTATGGGGGAAAGCAGGGATGGTACCAAAGGGAAAGACCAATGGGTTACAAAGGATTTACAGGTACACCAAAGCATGCTGGGGTTTTATTATAACTTAAAGAACTGTTTTCTCTTTCCTGGGGACTGTTGAGGTAAATTTATCACAGCCCACCTTAGGGGCATTTCCCCCAGGGAGAGTCCTGGCAAGCCTGTTCCCTTCCACAGAACCTCACCCTAACAGAGGGCTGCTCCTTCCAAGTGGTATCTCTCCAGGGGATAGCTGAGACGAGCCTGTCATGGCCCATTCAAGCTACATCTCTCCAAGGGAGAGATCTGGCAGGCCTATCCTCCTCCACAGGAAACCATCTTAACATTACACTTGCAGTAGCTCAGCTGCTGTCACTTCATAACTAACAGCTTGCTAGCAGGTTTCAATGCATTTTATTGGTGAATTACTGATGAATAAACATATGAATGGTTTTTATTATTTTGTTGATAATGCACACTTAGTGCATTGTTAGCTTGATGAAATATCTCTAGGGTACTGATGCTGGAATTCTGTTCCTACCCATTCTAGCCCACAGTGATCACAATGGTGATGCACAAAACCATCTTAGCAGCATGAGCACATGTGAGGGAGGAAGTGAAAGGCATGGAGTGCTGCTTCCAGGAGTCTGCCTTGGGAGAAACAGCAAGAACAGGTTTTAGTTTACTTGTCTTTCATATTACATCCACAGAGAGAAGTAGATAGAGTTTGAATCCTTGTAACCTGGAAACTTTAAAAGAAGGACCAAGTATAGCTGTGGGGACATGGTAAAGGCAGGATAAGGATAAAGGAGTTACACTTTATGTTGTCTTGAACTCCAGCACATAACAAACGCACCACTGCTTAGCTGCAAAATGTTGGTTAGCTTGTGAAAACTGAACTTTGTCTGATGAAACTTCCTCTAGGAAATGCCTGTAAGAAAGGAGTATTTCATCTCATGAATGAAATTTCATTGTCTTCCAATGCAAAATTAGAATTTCATACACTCACTTGCATTTAGAGATTCACTTATGTCTTTTGAACATGTGCAGGGTACTTGGGAAAAGCTTAAAATACAGGACTTAAATAGACCACAGGCATGACTGATACTAAGTTGTACTAGTAACAAAACCCTAGGTAAAATCAACTTTTTTTTTTCCAGCTGAGACACAAAAAACAAGCATGAGTATATTCTAAAGTAACATGAATTGATTACAATGTTGCATCTTCACAGTAAGGTAAAAGTGTTTTCATCAGAGATCTGAGCACATCCCGGGTCAATGAAATGCTTACATGATTTTAGATCCTACAAAGTCTAAGGGTGAAGTCTGGACAGCTTCAGCATTGTTTAGGAAAGCATTTAACCAGTTGAAATTTAGGCAGTTTTCTCATTGCTTTCAATGGACTTTCAGCTATTTTGAAACAAATATGAAAGTGCTCACAGCACTTGGTTAAGATTGCTTTAAAATCAGTAAAGTTATTCCAGCTTCCTCCCTGTAAACAAAATTTAACAGTGAGTCTGTACTGATCTTAAGTATAAAGTTGATTTTATTCTTGTTAAGCTATGAAATATTCTTTTTTTTTTTTTTTTTGAAGGCTGACATAATTATTTGGCTTCTAGTAGATATATTTTTCAAAAGTCTCCTTGAAGCTCTTGTTTATTCAGAAATAAACCTGGGAGCAGTATACTTTAAAAATCAACTAAGTTACATGAAAAGCCATATATTTATTTTGCTAAACAGCTTCTCTGGATGTATTTCATATGAATAATCTCTAATTAAGGTGGAAAATCTTCAGTACTCCACAGACTATATTAGACTCAGTAGATTAAGAATCTAATTCTATACATTAAAATGGTATACCAATTATATCCTCAATACTTAAGAACATTCCATACATGTACTATTTCTTCATGGTACATCCAAAGAAAACAGGTTTAGGAACCACCACTTTCCAAATCCCTGGAGATAGTATTTGCATTCAGTGTGATGGTGATGGAAATGCAGTGGGAAGGGAGGAGTCCTGGCCCACAAAGCTTCTGAGGATAAGTTTCAGCCAGGCAGCCATTGTGGTGAGCTGCCTGTCCCTGGCCTCCACAGCAAGACCCTTATGCTAAATTAGGAAGAAGCAGAAATGCTTTTTTGGATTCACGAGCCTTGTCAAATACTCAGCTAGAGTAGAACATTTAAGAGAATTTGGCTTCTGATTTGCATCCTAGATATAATAGCAATTTCTTTAAAACAACTAGAAATAACTCTTTCTGAGGAAAACTTTTTTTAGTACCTGCATCTATACACACTAGAAGTTGAGTCTTTGTGGGTCATCCACTTGTAATTTTTGCTGTTATTTAATACTGAGTTTAATTAAAATAAATAATTTTTAGTTTTCTGTTGTCATGATAGATATTCAACTCCCACTTGGTAAATAACAGCTTTGCACATCTTCCATAAACTTCTTGGTCTGATCCAGCATTTATGCTATAGGAAGGAGCCAAATTATCGTGTCACATTGTGCTACCCTACTAGAGATATTTCTTCGCAAGAGCAAACATCTGTGTAAACCCTTGTTCAGAAAGATATCTTTGCAACATGTATGTGTTGTTTCTGAGAACTAAGCTTATGTCACCGTCCTTCCTAGTTTAAAAGACAAATGTCTGCCAAGGAAGGCAGGAACCTTCCTGGAATAGAAAGGTGATCCCTTCCCTCCAAATTATTACAATTTTGAAATTAAGCAGCTTCCAGGCAAAAATATGAGAACAGAAGTAACAGTTCTTTACTGGCATATATATATATATGTATGTATGTATATAAACCAGAACAAACAACAAACAACAAAAACAATAACCCAAGTTCTCCCACCTGTTAAGTAAATTTTTCCCTTTGGTGTAGTTATGATCACAACTGGCAGGGGACGCTGTTGGCTCCCAGTGAGGCCAAGGGTCTGGATGGTTCCCCCGTGGCCTCAGGGGCGCTCTGGTGCAAGCTCAGCAACCCCTTGAGGTGGCGTGGGAGCTTGGTCAAGGGAGAGGACAGGAGGGGGCTCCTTTTGCAAAACTCTCAGGCAGCAGCTGATTTGGTACCATTCCTGGCGGCAAGCTGAACTGTAGCACTCTCCGTGGAAACAGCCAAACACCCTCTGTAACACACACGACTGTTCTCCTCGGCCGTCGAGCTGAGGAAAAGGGCCCAAAACCAGCCCCCCACCCCCCAAGCAAAAGTCCCGGACTCAGCTGGAATGCCTCTTGTGGTATTATGCCTTCTCCTGAAAACCCCCAGCAGGAGAGCCTATTTCCCAGGCAACACTCCCAAACTCTCATTCCCTTGGCCAAACTATTACAGTGGTATGTAATAGTTCTTAGCTAACCCTTTTGTTTCTTAACCACTTTATAAACCACTATCTTTCCCCTTCTCCAACATGCAACAAATGGGAAGAAGTTCATTTGAGATATCTAACCCACAACAGTGACCATAGCTGACATCGCCCGGTTCTACCCTTGCTGGACTTGAATGGCAGTGGAAAAATTAAGTGGCTACTTTTATACCTCATCCTTCAGCTCCAGCATTTTCGCAGCAAAATGTGTTTCGGGAACATTCCATAGCTGTCAAAACATGTGCAAAATACTGAAATAGTAGTAAATATAAATTATCCATCTAGATAAATATAGCCTTTGCTGCAGAGTGATGAAAAGAGGCAGACAATAGGAGGCAGGACTAGCAAAATAACTGTTTCCATTATATCTTTTCAGCTCTGAGAATATCACTAAAAGATACAATTGTTCTTGTCAATCACACCTTTGTCTCAGTTTGACTAAAACCTTCCACCTACATTACAAATCCATTAGCCATGCTGCTTTTATGACAGGTTTATTGCTCAAGGAGGGGGTTGGTTTCATCCCTTTTATGAAATCATTCTTTAATCTCAATTTTTGTGTCTATTTTACATGGTAGCTTGAGATCACTGAGCTGCCTGTGTATAATGGTCTAAGGCAACTCAAATAGGATCAAACAAAATAGGTGGTCACTATGAATAATTCATAAAATTTCCTCAATTCACTTCAGCAGTTTATGTGAGGTCTTACTATTGACGGTAGGACAAATTTTTGGTTATGAGGCCATCTAGAAGATCAGTAATTATAGGCAAAAAAAGAAATCTCAGGCCTTGAAACAGGAGTTCAAATGATTAATTAATTTTTAAAAAATTATGTCTCCCAGTTCAGGATAAAACTGGGAAGTCTGTACTGACCAGTGATTGTGAGCATCTAATCTCAGTGAACCCTAAAATGAAAGATTTTCAGAGAGAATACTTCACTTTTTGAAAACAAGGTTTCATAAGATTTCAAGCCTAATACCATAGGCAACATTGCTTTGATTTTGCTTTTTATTTCATATTGAAAAGTGACTGGAAAATTAATTAATTTTCTTATATTAAAATACAACCACAATTGAAAAAAGGTCCTTAAATGCTTCTGAAAAATACACCCTTTGTATATTGCAAAAGTAAGAAGAAAAAAAAAAGGCTTGAAAGACTATCAAGTTGTGACCTCTCAGAGGGTAAACCATTTTTTTTGTCTCAGTTACATTTTTTGTGTGTGTGTGTGTGTGTGTCCATACATGGTGGAAATCCAAATAACAAAGTTAATGCAAGAGATTTTGTATAAATGATGAAATAGATTTTTAGAAAGAAAAATATTCCATCTCCAAATATGATTAGCCTCATATAGAAGTTTACATATGACTGTAATGAACTCAAAATAAAGTAGTTGTGTGGTTTTCCCACAATAAATAGAAAATTTAGCAATGTGCTTACGAAGCACAGATATTACTGAGTAATTTCTAGAACACTATGACGTTTCCTTTGCAGAGGGGAATCCCAGATTAATAAATGATTTGCCATAAGAATTTCAGAGCTTTGCTGACCATGTTAAAAATCTGACAATGGCCAACCTTTTCCTCAAAAATATAAATCATTGATCATAACCCACAGTGTTAGTTTGATTGTCTGGGGGAGTGGAGCAAGGGAAAAAAACCAACTGATTCCCCATAGGCAAAAAAAAAAAAAAAATTAAAAATTATTTACAATGCTGTGTTGTATTTGAAAAGTAATTCTGATCACTGGGGAGAATTTACTATATTGCATGTGCCATTTTTGAAATTATGATTTCTGGAAAGTCAAAATATTTTGTTTCAAAGTGATGTTATCATTTGAAATTAGCGTATACTTAAAAAAAGCTGGGTGGTAGTGTTTGGTTTTGGTTTATTGGGTTTTTGTTTACTTTCTTTTTTAGAGAGATTAGATTATAAAACAAAAAGAAAAATATTCAGTTTGGAAGGTAAAAAAGTTTAATTTGTTCTGAAATAAAATTTAGCATTACATATAAATCTGCCACAAAATATTTATCTTTGGTGATTGTCACGCTATCTCTGCAAATTCTGTTTGAACCAACACTTTTAGTTTTGTTATTTCTTAGCTGCTATTGTGCCTCCTGCAGACAGAAATGTCTGCATGAAAAGAACATTCAATTTGAAAAAAAATATTTAGATCTATATATCATCCAAATATGTTGTCAAAGATGCTATAAAAATAACCTAGATTTTTTTCCCCTGAACACCAATACTTCAATGGCAATGAAGAAGCTTTGGGAAGAACAGATTCTTTTCTACAGAAAGGTAACTTTGAAGTGTTCAAATGTCTTTCTTTCAGTGTAGTTGAGGTATTACCTGATGAGGTAATATAAGGAATGAACAATTTTATAGGGTCATGACCTTTTTACTGCACTATCTACAGATAAGGATTAAAATAAAGTGGAATGGCAGCTATTTAGAATGGTAAAATGATTTTCTTTCTTTCCCTTATGTATCATACTTGTCACCTGTGCACATTCTTTCTCCTACACTGGAAGCTTTTAATCTTTTTTTTTTCTTTTTTAACATATGCTTTTCAAGGTCTGCTATAGTCCTTTATTTTCTATACGTGTGCGTGTGTTGTTCTCTAGGACACTGCAAATGCTTTGTAAAACCTTTTTTGTTCCTCATCAGTACTTTAAAGGAGTGAGGAGCTTGGGCAGAGCTGTTTGCAAGAGCTGTTTTGAACCTGAGTCAGTCTTGAAATCTGTTTCTGAAAGTCTGGGTGTGCGTACTTGTTATGGAATGTAGGAGATAAAAGCTGCTGCATAATGGCTTGGCATACAAGTTCATGGTCCTTCCTTTTCCTGCCTGACAGGGGCACTATGCCACACTTTCATAGTTGGATATTTTGGGGGTTTTTTTGCCTTTTTTTTCTTGTCCAAAACAAAAAGCATTTTAAACCAAAAAGCATTTCAAATCAATAACCAGGATTTAACTGGGAGAGACATGGATTTGATGGATGGACCACTCAGTGGATAAGGAACTGGCTGGATGACCTCACACAAAAAGTTGCAGCCAATGGCTTATTGTCCATGTAGAGACCAGTGGTGAGTGGGGTCCCTCAGAGTCAGTACTGGAGCTGATTCTGTTCAATAGCTTTGTAGGTGCCATGGAGAGTGGGGTTTCTGATGACTGTGTGGTGCAGTCACATGCTGGAGGGAAGAGGTGAATCCAGAGGGACTGGGACACACTGGAGAGGTGGGAACCTCATGAAGTTCAACAAGGCCAAGTGCAAAATACTCTGCCTGGGATGGGGCAATCCCAGACACACCAAAAGATTGGGTGGATGAATGATTGGGAGCAGCACTGAGGAGAAGATTTGGGGGTGTTGGTTGATGAAAACCCAATATGAGCTGGCAGTGAGCGCTTATAGCCCAGAAAGCCAAACAAATCCTGGGCTGCATCCAAAGCCCCACAGGCAGCAGGGGAGGGAGGTGATTCTGCCCCTCTACTCTGCTCTGGTGAGACCCTACCTGCACTGCTGCATCCAGCTCTGGGGTCCCAGCACAGGAAGAACAGGGGACTAGTTGGAACCAGTCCAAAGAAAGCCATGAAGTTGATAACAGCACTGAAGCACCTACCCTAGGAAGACAGACTGAGAGAATTGAAGAGAAGAAAGAGAATTGAATGAGAAGAGAAGGTTGTGTGGAAAACTCATAGCAACATTCTCATATCTGAAGGGGCCTTACAGGGAAGCTGGAGAGGGACTTTTATCAGGAACTCTAGTGACAGGACAGAGAGTGATGGATACAAACAGAAAGAGGAAATCTAGATTAAACATTAGGAAGAAAGTCTTTATTGTGAGGGTGATGAAGCACTGGCACAGGTTGTCCAAGGAAGTTGTGCATGCCCCATCCCTGGAGGTGTTCAAAGCAAGGTTGGATGAGGCCCTGACCAACCTGGTCTAATGGAAGGTGTCCCTGCCCATGTCAAGTGGTTTGGGCCTAGATTATATTTAAGGTCCATTCCCTTACCATTCTGTGATTCTGTGATTCTGTGATGCATATTTTCTTTCTGAATGTGGCCTTTTATTTTATTTTCTTTGTTAGCTCCCATGACTGGAAAAATATACTGTTTTTTACTCAAGCTCTTAAACGTCTGCTTTTGCCTGACATTAATATCTTTCTTCTTTTACTTGCACTAGTTTTTGAATGTGAGGATTTTACTGTGCTGATCCAGTGCAGTTACCCCTGATTTGCACGAGAAACAGAAAAGTGAGTTTATTTCTTCAAGCCTTTAAAAAGAAAAAAACTTTCCTGCTCTATTCATGTTTCAGTTGCAAACTCAAACAAATTACCTTATAGATATGATAGATATGATAGATATGATATGTCTAAGGATGTGCAAAATATTGTTATGCCAAAAGATGTTCCTTTGAGCAGAATTTAGCTTTTGTTATTTCATAAGCATATTAGACAGATTCTTTGTATTTTTAGTCAAAACAAAAATTTATGTTATAAAGCCAAATAAACTGACTCCCTAAATCCTTTTAGAACTGCTGCTGATTTCCTGCTATTTAATTTCCTGTTGACAATTGTGATCATCTTTTGGAGGTAGCAGTGTGAGATTTTCTCATTTTCCTCTGGAGCAAGGATCATGACTAAATTTAAGTAGGTATTTCTTAGGATATGTACCCCTACCCCATCATTAAATACTGTAGGAATGATTCAAATCATCTTTCAAATGTGAACCAAGTTCCTTCCTCACCTAAACTTTTTTATCTCAGATGTTTTAAAAGCATAATTAAAACTTTTAGATGATAACAGAGTCCTTTTATGTTCCTGTATCTTCTCTTCAGTACAGATGCTTACCAGCATCTTACAGCCCAATACAAGAAATCTGTTTTATATAGCTATTTGCACATATGAACACAAATAGTAGTGTGCAAAAGAAGAAAACACCTCATAAATGTCTCTGTATTTAGAAGATGAGATCTTTTTTTGCCCCATATTTATCAGATATACCAGAAGGGGAGAATATACCATCATTTGATCCTTTGTGTCAAAAATATTATTGTTGTCCTCTAGAGCACATGTTTTATGAGGGGCAGCTGAGGGAGCTGGGGGGGCTCAGCCTGGAAAAAAAGGAGGCTTGGGGAAAACTTATTGCTCTCTACAACTCCCTGACAGAAAGGTGTAGCCAGATGGGGTTCTGGCTCTTTTTGCAGGTAACAAGCAATGGGGCTAGAGGAAATGGCATCAAATTGTGCCAGGAGATGTTTACACTGGAAATTAGGAAACATTTTTTCACCAAAATGGTGGTCAAGCATTGGAACAGCCAGTCCAGGGAAGCAGTAGAATCCCCATTCCTGGAAACGTGCAAAAGGTATTTGGGTATATGTCCTGGGTTATCATGTATTCTATTATCATCTTCATGAGCTATTGAAACCAGGTGTAGCAATGTTCCCTGCCTCCTCCCTTCGGACTATCTTCTGTTAATGGGCCCAACAATGCCTTGCCGCATGA
>WEIT01013334.1:54671-81151 GCA_013389985.1 Dryoscopus gambensis
AGGTTACCCTGACTCTGTCAGGTTAAACCAGTGTTTCTGTATTATTGTTTTGTTATATATGTATATTAGTAAAAGAACTGTTTTTAGTATTAGTAAAAGAACCCATTTGCCTGAAAGCCCTTGAAGCCCTTGATTTCAAAATTATAATAATTTGGAGGGAAGGGGGTTGCATCTTCCATATCTTCCATTCCAAGGGAGGCTCCTGCCTTCCCTTAACAGACATCTGTCTTTTCAAACTAAGACTGTGTGACACTTGGGATTATGGTTTTGTGGTGAATATGGTGGTGCTGGGTTAATGGCTTGACTCAAAGATCTCAGAGGGCTTTTCCAACCTTCTTACAGTACCAATACAAGTTCTTATATTGAAAAGAATGGTAAATCCAACCTTTTTCAAGAACTAGGGAAATTTCCGACTTCAGAATTCTCAGTGCTTATGTCTTGGCTTATTTCACTTGACATTTTAAGATTTTAAAACTCAAAATGAAACTGAAGCTTCTCTCAGCTGTGAAAATGAGCATTAAAATTTATTCTTCTCAGATATGATGGCTTCACACTGGTCTAATTGAAAGTTCTATATATCACTAAAACCATGTTTAACAGTGCCATTATAAATACAAAGCTTTTCTTATGTATGTGGAAAAATGCTTTGTGCATGAAAGGTCATTCAATGAAGATTCCTTTATTCTCTTCAGAGGTACTTAGAAATGTGGTGCCATAAATCATTCAGAATTTTATGAGGTCATTATCAAAGTCTGTGGTAATGAGAGAAAAATGAACAAGCACCTAAATTTTGATATTTTGATCCACTGAAAAATGTTAGGAAACCTACATATTTCCTAAGAATCTATGAATGGAAATTACAATTTTAAGTAAGTGAAAATTTTTATTTTTCCTTCTGAATATTTTTCCTCATTCCTCTTTTGCAAATTTCTCAGGGTCAGGAGGGTCAAGAGTTGTTCATTAGTTATATACTTTACTAGAGTTTTTACTGTTTCAGCTGGGCAGATTTATGTGTAAGTATTTTGCACGTGTAAAAAACCTGAAATGGACCATGCAAAAACTGGGATTTTTAATGGCATATATAAAGGAGAAGCAATATATGTTGAAGTGAGAGAAGAAATAGTGTATGGTTTCTGATGTTTAGGTCAAGATCACATACCATTTTTATTCATGAGCTGACTGAACATGAGCCAGCAGTGTGCCCAGGTGACCAAGAAGGCCAATGGCATCCTGGTCCATATCAGGAATAATGTGGTGAGCAGGTACAGGGAAGACATCCTTCCCCTGTACTCAGCACTGGTTAGGCCACACCTTGAGTATTGTGTTCAGTTATGGGCCCCTCAATTTAGGAAGGATGTTGAGATGCTGAAGCATGTCCAGAGAAGGGCAACAAGGATGGCGAAGGGTCTGGAACACAAGCCCTATGAAGAATGGCTGAGGGAGCTGGGGTTGTTTAGCCTGGAAAAAAGAAGGCTCAGGGGAGACCTTATCACCCTCTGCAACTCCCTGAAAGGTGGTTGTAGCCAGATGGGGGTCGGTCTCTTCTCCAAGCAACCACTGACAGAACAAGAGGACACAGTCTTAAGCTGCACCAGGGAAAGTTCAGGTTAGATATCAGGAAAAAGTTCTTCACTGAAAGAGTGATTAGGCAATGGAATCATCTGCTCAGGGAGGTGGTGGAGTCACTGTCCCTGGATGTGTTTTAAAAAAGACTGGAAGTAGTGCTCAGTGCCATGGTTTAGTTGATGAGGAGGTGTTAGGTCATAGGTTGGACTTGATGATCTCAAAGGTCTTTGCCAACCTAGTTCATTCTGTGATTCTGTGAAATAAGTGAGGTACTTGCACAGTAAGATAAGCTTGTTTAAAAATGGCACACCTGGAATAGGTGGCATTGTAAGAAGTAATGGTCAGGTTAAGTGACAAGATGTTCCAAAACAGTCATTTTTATTATCCAATTGCTACCACTGATCCACAAAAGGAAGAGGATAAGAAAACCCTTAAAAAAAAAAAAGGTCAAAACTTTGGCTAATTTTTCTTTATATAATTGTTCAAACTTGCCTGATCTTATTTCCAGTTGGAAAAGAACAAGTAAAATGTTAATTCTTTCTCCCTCCTCTTGCCTATGACAATTTTTCCTGATAATTTTTACATTGTCAACTATTATTTAAAATAAATACTAACCTACTTTATTTATTAATCATCTTACAAAGAGCCCTGATAAATCTAGGTTTCTTGAGTCATCTGCCTGTATCTCCCCAGATTCTCACAAGTTTTTAAAATCTTGTGCTATTGAATATTTTTGTTATTTTACACAATATGTTGGAACTTACTAAATTAGTTAAGAAATATCAAAAAAATACATCCTCAGAATTGAGCTGTGGTTAATATTTGACTAAGTGAAGAATGTAATGTCAGAACATCATTAAGCTATTTATAAATGCCGACCAACCATTAAATCATCAAATTCCTTCTAAATATAACCAAATTTCATAATGCCAAAGGAGGTTTCTAAAATGCTGTCTGTTTTATTATAAATTTTACCTCAATAATGTTCCTGAATTTCATTAATTTAATAGCTTGGGCTCTGTTGCATATTTTAGCAATGACATGTATGAAATTTGCCCTGAGGTGAATTATAAAATTTACTTTCAACATGTCTATTCTTGTACAATGGTTAAAGATCTCCCTTCTTCATTCCTCCCATAGAATTAATAAAATGCATATATTAGTCTGCAGTCCCAACAGCCAGGTTACAAGCAATTAGTTTATGTCCCCTCTCAGCATTTTTAAACATGGAGCACAGCAATGATGCTTTAGTTAGCAATAGTTTTCTGGAACAGCTGTTATAGTTTACTCGCAGTGTGTTTTCCTTCTGGATATTCCTGAGGATGATCTTATCTCTCTATTATCCTATGCCTGTCTGCAAACACACATCAGTAGTTCCAAGCATCCAAGAATGTGAGAAACTGCAACACCCACCAAGGCAGTAAGAGCAAAATGTGGAAAGAAAAGGATAAGTGAAATTCAAAAGGTATCAAAAGGAGTGTTTCTATAGGGTGGAGGTAATAAACTCTCCAACTTGGTTATTGCCACATGGTGACTGAACTTGCAGGAAAAATATTATTTAAAGAGTCAGCAGATGGGTGAGTTCAAATAAACAACTGGGAAGTGTGATATGGGAGTAGATAAAGTGTCAAGCAAGTGCAAAAAATAATACACTGTAGGAAACTTTTCTGCTGGTGGGTTAGTTTATAATTTATCTTGAAAGAAATTTAAAGAAAAAAATTGAGAGACCAAAGTATTTTGTCAGTGAGGAGGGGCGTGAAGGATCTGAGCAGTTGTTTACGCAACCCTATCTACATTTTAAAACTGAGATTATGCCCAATCCTTCTAGAAGTTCTTTGTACTTTCAACATAGTTTCTAGTTCAGCAGGGCTTCTTGTTTAGTATAGAATTTATGCAATGGACAAGTGGGTTTCATGAAAAATGGTGATCCGCTACTTTACTGTTCATTACAAATGGGCCCAAAATAAGTAGTGTAGGATATCTTTATAATGATATACATCCGCATTTAGATGTGTGATTTCTGCCTGCTACAAAACATATCCCAATAACAACACTTGATTATTATGGTATTTATGCTACTCAGGTGGCTTTGGGGGAAAATATTACTAACTAAAATCAACAGCACAGTGTGTTCAAATAAAAAAATAGTTTAATAGTAATATAAAATACTATATAATGATCAGTGCAGCAATAGACACTCTCAGCAGAAAACAAAATATTGTACTTTGCTTTTCCATTGATGTATTTTGCATATACACAAAGCAGTAAAAGTTTGGGGTCCATACCTGGAAGGACAAAGATTGTGCTTTTTTTTTATTTGCCAGAATCTTATGAATGGGTGTATGATTAAATTTATGCAGCTTAGGAGATTGTCCCTCCTATTTGAATAATGCAATCTCAGCATTTATTTTTAGCATGCCAAATGACAGGTATTGTACTGCAGGACTCTGTATGCATTTAGCATGGATTCAGAGATGACATATGATTTGCGATAAGGAAATCTAACAAACATTCTTTTACATATTTATTTACTTTTTGCAAGGCAAAAAGATTTGCAAATAATTAATAAATGATCTTTTATTATTTCTGCATTCCCAGTCCCATCTTTCTGACAATTTCCTATTGAGAGTGTGCCTGCTAATGTCGCTATCCTGAGCTTCTGTCCTTTCTGCTGCTCTTTCACATTATAGCAGTCTTTGGTAGCAGAGTTTATTTCCATATGTACATTTGGATAATGAAGTCAAGTGTACAACTTGATGATACACTTGTTTAGTATACTCTGTCACCGTGAGATATTCTACTGAAAAAATAAAAATCTGTATTTTCCTGTGTAATGGAAAAATACATTTCCACTCATTTTAAAAAATCCATTTTTAGTCTATTAGCATTTTGTTATTATTTGTGGCTTTCTATGCTTTCTCTCCTTCTGTCACTGTACCTGATTCAGGAAAACTCACAGATTATCTCT
The DNA here is from genome assembly GCA_013389985.1 of Dryoscopus gambensis. Lineage (NCBI taxonomy): Eukaryota > Metazoa > Chordata > Aves > Passeriformes > Malaconotidae > Dryoscopus > Dryoscopus gambensis. The sequence continues at coordinate 59,206 of WEIT01013334.1, forward strand.
TGACTTCTCTGTATATTTGTCACTGAAGACAACAGGGTCAGTTATATTCTTAATCTAAATTCGTTTCTGCTTATGGATAGAAAGCATTTGTGTAGGTTCACTTAGATTGTAACTTATCTGAGTAAATCCAATTATTACTCTACCTAAAACAGGGACAAAGCCCAGAGTAACAGCTATTAAGAATTAAATTACATTTCAAGTTTTCAGTAAAAAAAATATTCTTTACCTCTCCTTCTGTCTTCTAGCCAACAACATACACACAGGGTTACTTTTTGCCTAATTGCATGCAAATGCAATTATAATAATGCAAAGCTGTGTGTTAGTTGAGGCTATGTACAAGTTATTCCCAGAGCTATGTGAAAAATATTGTGAAAAAGACAATGTGTCACTCTGGAGAAATTAGATAACTCCATGAAAAATATAGACTTTTTTTTATCTATCATTTGATAACTGTTAGTCTGTTCACTTTATTAACTGCACTTTCTTCTTTAATTGAATTTGCTGAATATCTCTCCAACAAAAACAAAAACCAGATATAAAATAAATTTCTGAGGGATTTTGTCTTTGATAAAAAATATTAGTCTAAATTTTGCCCTCACCAAATATGATTAGGAACATGCTTTTAGTTATGCCAAAGATGGAAGGAGACCTGATAAAGATATAACAGTGGTAGGAGTTGTATTAAACACTATGTAACAGACTTTTCCACCTACAGCTGTCAGTGCTAACATTCTTGCTTTTAACTGCTGTGACTTTTCACTGCTGGGCAACATTTTCACTTTCATGTGCTTTCCCAGAGGTACCAACATCCAACAGAATCTCTTAAGGAAGAAAGACTGATTGGAACATCTTGCTGTACCTGACCACATGAAGTGCACCACATGAAGTGAGCATTTGCAGGGCCCTGTTGACAAGGAAAATCTGTAGAAGAATTAGTTTTAATTACAAAGATAGGCAAAGTTCCTCTGTTATCTACAGCAGTCTAGCTGACGGCATGCTCCCACTGGGATAGGTGGATCCTTGCTGAGGCCAACAGCTGGTCTGAAGGCTTCACAGATGTTAATTTGGACATGGTTAACTTCTATTTGTGAGAAAAGTCCATGAGAAGAAAATAATCAGCTTTAAACGTGAAAATGTAGTATCAACAGAAGTACAGAGTTCAAACAATAGAAGGAGAAAACCAGCAACATATCTGCACCTGTTATTTTTCTGAATGCTTGACTGCTTATGCTATAGGTAACCAATGGTATTATATTGTAGTTAAATGATAGCCAACGAATCCATTTTTGTAATTTAGTCGCCAATGAATTTGTAACACGAATGATAACATACAAAAGTCTATAAATATGCTGCGTTTCTGAAATACAACGCTCTTTATGCCCTTGTCCGGTGCAGTGTCCGTGTGTGTCATGGCTGCCCCAACAGCGACAGATCCTGGCTGGTGTATGGGACTGTTGCCTGTTTCAAAACCAGCCAGGATGAAACAGAGAAGTACCAAGGAGGGAAATGAAAGAAGTCAAGCTTGGGTTCTCACACAGAAAAATTTTTAAAGTTTTTGTGAAGGGATGAAATATTGGAAAGGGTGATTTTTAGATCAGGTGTTAATCATCTGACAGGAACAATGATTTACAGTTAAATTATGGCTATGTGTGTGTCTGCATGGCTTTGAGTATCAGAAAAGAGAAAAAAACGACCTGTCAAATTAAATTGATAATTCAGTGATTTGCAGTAAAGGTCACATTTCCTTGTTTAGAGAAAAGTAAGATGAACAGTCCTGGTAATGCCAGCTGATGGTGCTCTTGTTTCTCTAGAGCTTTCCCAAAGGCTACTTTGTACATGAACCTGGCAGAACGTAGTTACTGCCAGCTTCTCACCCATCTTGTCTGTCTTCTATGTGTTTTATTTTAGTTGCAAGATTTTGTACATGCCCTGTCATTTCACATCTGTGACAACCCATCCATAAGCAGTTAGTATTTAATAACAGCAGATAATTGACATCAACAAAAATCAGACACAAGCATATACTTATTATATGTTAGTAGCATCTTCCTCATACCTGCCTGTTTCTTTTCCTTGTAAGCGGATCAAAGATTGTAGCACTGAATATATTTTTGAGGTCCTATCTCCGTGATTTCATGCCATATACGAATAACCCATGCTGTTTTTCTCATTACATTTTCCTTAACTAGGAATTCTCATGAAAAAAGGATGAATTCCAATATAAGGGAGAAATTTGTTCCTGAGCTTTCAGTTGAGACCAGGGCCAATTTTCTTACATTATTGTTGTTCTCCTGTAAATTCAATTAATTACTTTTTTTGGATCAGTTATATCAGGCTTGTGAATTGCATAAAGTTATATAAAAATCAGTCAAAATCTTGATGGGCATAGAAGATCAGTTTTGGCCTGGAATGCTCAAATTTCTTTCCATAAAAAAATACTCAAACAAAATTGTGAGAAGTAAGATATGGGTTAAACACCAAAATACTTTCAGTGAGTCATCTTTTCTTCTTTATTTTAAAGCCAGTAAAACTAATGACAAAGCCAAAGCAGTTTTTTTCCCTCAATCAGTTTGGAGAGAAGAAAATGTTAATGCTTTTGTTGCCCTCACCCTGACCCCAATCCAAAGTGGACTATGTAATTAATTAACTCACTCACAAACTTGAGATTGAAGTCTTCAAAATTTTCACTGTATGATCAATACAATTTTTTAATAAATCTGTTTTATGACTTTGGTCAAATGTTCTAATCAACAGAAAAAACATCAATAGTCCTGTTCTTGTTTTTTCCTTCTTATTAGGCTTTTCCTACCCTAAAATTACTGTCTGGAGGAAATTGATGCTCACCCCAATGCTCTCGTGTTCTCACCTTCTCTTACACCATCTATCTCCTCACTTTCCTAATCAAGCAATCTTTAGCTGGGTCTCAGCTGCTATTGAAGCATGTGAAGATATATCTTTGGTAATCAGAAGCTGAATTTTTAATGTTTATACAACTAGAAATGTGAAGTTATAAAGGTGATTTTGTTTAGTTTCTGTGCTCTGAGTGCCCTGGTTTTCTTGTGGGAAAAATGGGTTTCTGCATTTTTCCTGTTTGTATTTTCATTCTAGTGTATTTTTTTTATGTTCTTAATGGAATGCACAGACCTTATGGGAAGTGATTTTTTTTTTCTCTCATGCATGTGTTAAAGCATACAGAGGTATTTGGCTTCAATAAACACACAAAAAGCACATATTTAGAGAAAGACAACTCACATCCAGAATGTTTTGAATTGTTTGTCAACACCTAAGGCTGAACTTGGATTAAGATAAGGAGTAAATGTAAATGCTGTAGTTTTGTGATGACTCACAGAATGAAGACTCTCATTCTGGATAAAGAGTGATTTATGCCTCTTTCATGATAATCCAACTAAATGCACGGTAGGCAAGTTCTAATACAAATCACTCAATTACTGTGAACAAGTCAATAACATGATGACCAGTAATATAATCATCCCAGTAAAAAATTAATTGAATACTGCTATTACTCTGAACAAAACAAAGTGATACCAAGGGCAAAACTACTTTGAGCAGTAATAAACACTTACATATTCAAACCACGTCTTTCTGACTAAATGTCTTGAGCTGGCTAGACAAATAATCTAGGTTATAAAAGATTTTAAATCTTACTCTGAAGTGATTAAAAGTACCTGTCTGCTTCTTAACTTTGGCAATTATTTTTTATCTAGGCTTTTCCTTACAGAATAGAAATTATTAGATATGAGTTTAGGAAAAAATTCTTTACTTTGCAGTGGAAAATTTTTCCCAGAAAAGTTGTGACTGCCGCATCCCTGGGCGTGTCCAAGGCAAGGCTGGATGGGGCTTTGAGCAACCTGGTCTAGTTGAAGGTACCCCTGCCCATTGCAAGGGGATGGAATGAGATGATCATTAAGGTTCGTTCCAACCTGGGCCAGTCCAGGACTCTATGATTTTAAGTCTATGATCTGTGACCATTAAAAACAAAGAAAGATCATGTAAAACAGAAATCACTCTTCTATACTCATGAAGGCTTTCCTTGACCACAGTAGCTATGTAGCTCTGTTGCTTGGATAGATCATGTATATGATATCTCCTAGGGATAAAATAAAAGTTATACTGGAGAAGCTGAAGTTCATGGGTCTCTGGCTCCCTGCTAGAGCTCTTAATACAAAGTCTTTGAAGAATTACTCACTTGGAACTTGGTAGGCTAACACAAAGAATTGTGATCCATTTTGCATCAAGAATACCTAGTTTTTACAGAGTAACTTTTTTACCTCTTTTAATTATTATTTTTTACACTTGAGAGTCAGTGCATCTGGTAACTCATTTATGTAAAGGACAATTATTAATCACTTCTCTTTATTTCAGTTATGATGTATGAAGTCTTTCACACTTGTGAGATTACAGAAGTATTTGAAGCTTAGAACTCCCTCCTGCTAATTTGAAGTCTATTACAAATAGCTTTCTTGTGGAAACAACCACCTGTGTTCGTTTAGCAGCTTATGGTCACTCCAAAATTCATTATTCTTCTGCTGAATTTTTGTTTGCTTTCTTCAAGGAAAGACAGGAGAAAGGAAGGAAAGAATTAAATTAACCATCTTTATTCAGAGTTCTAACAGGTACAAGTGGAAGAAGCCTTCTACTGCCTCAGTTTCCCACAATGTGTGCTCAGAGAACCTCCATCTCTCTCCTACCAACTCAGAGATGCTAAACAGTTTGGACATTGAGACTCAGAGGGGGTAGCTTGTCTTGTTATTTTAATTAAAAAAAACCAAGGGTGACATGTTGAGGTTTCTCCCCCATTTCCAAGGCGGGGAGGGGACTCGGGGATGGCAGCAGGGCTTGGCACAGGGTCTCCCATGCCCCTGCCCCTGCCCTGGTCACATGTACCCCAGTTCTATGTTCTGATTGGTCCCAAAATGTTCCCCCGGCCCGGAGAACTCTGGGTTCTGGGACAATTGGGCAGTCTGTGTGCTGGCTTCCAGCCATGTGGCAGCTAATAAAGATCTCCTGAAATATCTAAAAAAATGAGACTTCCCTGATTCTTTCCACAGGCCAAGCTGTCCCTGGGAAAACTGTAGAAACCTGTCTACAACAGTTCTGTTTTAAAAAATAATTATTTTCTTAGGTGCTAAATATTATAAAATGATGTGGATTTTCTTGTGAATTTCTACTGAGAAAATGTCAGGGTGGCTTTCTCCGACACCTGTTTGAGTTTTCTCTTTTCAAAAGTCCCGCACCAGAACCAGAAAGACGAATGGAGTTTGTGAGTTCGGGCTTCAATGTTGTTTATTCTTTCTTATCACAGTTTGCTATCAGCTGCTGCAAGCTTCCTGCTGCAGAGCTGAGCACAAGCTGAATCCTGGCGGAACTGCCCCCAAATCGGGAGGTCCTGCACCTTTTCTGCCAGTCCTCTGCCCCAACCACCTTTCACGACATATATTTATTTACCATTCTATACCAATTAATTCTTACCTATTCTGGACCTGTCATTTCTACCTCGATTTCATTCTACCAATCTTTTTGTGCCACCGTCACTGCAGAAGATGGAGGAGAGAGAAGGAAGAAGAAGGAGAAGGGACAACACCCTAAATCCTCCATCTTGCCTCTCAAATCCTCATTCTAAGAACACAAATTCTACATTTTCACCCTGTGATAAACTAAGCTACTATTTATTTCACACCCTTGTGGTTTGTAGTTCTTCTTGCAATGTTGGTAATTTCTCCCATGGACTAAGGTCAAAGACAGTGTCGTCCTGGGCTCTCTGCCAGGGTCTCAGAGCCCCTTGCCAGGGTCCCAGAGCCCCCAGGGCAGCCAGAGGAATGCTCTTGACTCCAACAAGAAAACACACATTGTGATGAATGAAAATGAGCCTGAAAGGGAAATGAGTTACCTTATGTAATGAGATTGGACCAAATCTCTAAGTTAAAAAAAAAACAACCAAAACCAAGTTAAACTCACCCGTACATCATAAGATGCACATTTAATTGAGTACAAATGCAAGACTCTGTTTTTCCTATAACTAGGATAAAAGTTTTTTTAAAAAAACTTCTTAACGCTCCTTTTAACTAAGTAGATCATATACAGGTACTTCTTTTATGTATCCTAGGAGCTTATAAATTTGCTCTTCATATGCTTGAAATTAAGCATATATATCACTTCCTCCAGGATGGGAAGCTAAGCTGTTATACTGAAGGTTAGTATCAGCACTGTTAACCTGAAGAAATTATGATCAAAAATATTCTTTGAATATTTGCACTATAATAGTATGCTTTAAATACTTAAATAAGTAATTTTTAAATTAAAAATTAAACTGTGTTTGGAAAAGATACAGGAAGTGAAAGGCAATGGCTTTTTACCTATTTCTATCTACATTTGCTTGAAATCACATTCTTAATATTAGTTTAGGCACCAGGCTAACAAAATGTTAGATGAGTATAAATGAGTATAAAGTAAACTGGTAAACTGGGTATCATGTTCAAAAAACCTAGACTGTTCTTAAACTAAATTGATTTTTTTTTTTTAAATCATGCTCTGTTATTATGAGAAGCTTTCTGTCCTTTGCAAAACAGGTAAAATATCATGGTACATATTTATCTTATCCTTGGGGGAAATAGTAGGATGAAAATCTAAGTGGCTGATCAGCGCAACCAGACAGACTCCAGTCTCACAGTCCTTCTGTGCTCCACAATTCTCTCAATGCAGCTTCCTTATCAACTGGTCCTTTTTTTAAAACAGAACCAAATTTTCTCATTAATCTCTGTCAGACACTGCTCTACTGCCACCTCAGTAAGTTAATAAGGTCAGTTTGATGGGACAAGAAAGTGCAAGTAGATGTCAGGTATGTAAAAAAAAAATAAGATATGTGCTGGTTGTTTAAGAAAGTTGAAAGTTAGGCTTAACTTACCTTAGAGTCTTAGTACCTATTTACTTTAAGGCAAGTAGTTCTTTTTTGGTCAATTATTTACTGAAACTTGAAAGTTTCAGACACTGCTCTACTTCTGACATTTTTTTTTCCTTTTTCCTCCTTCAATTGCATCTTGATGTTGACGGCCACTCAGTATTAGCATCAGCTGAAGAGGGCACATACTAAGGTTAAGGCTATACACAGACTGAACTCCTGCTGAGATATTTTCAGAATTGTCCGTTCACCCAGAGTTCAAATCAATACAATCAGCAAAAACTTCAATTTTTGCTCCATTACACACTGGGACAACTTGAAGTCATGCAATTATTTTTGTGCTTCCTTAGGAATTGCTTACTAACCAAGTCATACTAAAGCTGGGTGGTTTATTTGAATTCCTTATCACTAATGTCATGTTGGTTAATCTAGTAGGTGCTGATATTTGATTGAAATAAAGATTTTCAAGGACCTGGGAAATAACAATTTGTGGCATTAGGACCAAATTTAAAATTTGTGAAAATTAGATGTTTCTTGTTATCAAGACAACTTTTAAGTACATAAAAAGAGCAACCTGATTTCACAGCATAACTCTCCCTTGGGTCATAAACATTAATATAGTAACTGCTTTAAACCGCTTTAGTTGCCCTTAAATTCTAGTATAAAATGCTTATGAATTGCACCATTACTACTTAGGAATATGAAAATAAACAATTTCACTTCTAGTTTTCAGAAGTATCATCTTCTAAGGCATTGCTGTTTACAAAAGTACACGCTAGACACTGAGAGCAGTCCTATTGTTAGAACTGGTGGAATACTTGGATATGATATGCACTGTTTACTAGATAATGATTTAGGAGAGATGGCTGGAGATTTTTGGCATGTGAGAGAGAACTGATAACAAAAAATGGTGATGATTTGTTCAAAAGCAATGTTTCAGGTAGATCATAACTCAGGGAGCCCACAGATCAAATGCTAATTAATTGATATTTTTGACATGGTAACTTAGGAGTAATGTCAAATGTCATCTGGTCTATTTCTAACTAAAGAGATTACCAATATTTTGAAAGCTTGGAAAAGCTGCCCTTCTCTAATTATTAGAGAGAAATCGTACATTTTCACAGAATCCCAGAATGGGTCAGGTTGGAAGGGACCACAGAGGATCATCTGGTCCCCTCTCACTGCTCAAGCAGGGTCATCCCAGAGCACATGGCACAGGATTGTGTCCAGATGGTTATAGAATATTTCTAGTGAGCGAGACTCCACACTCTCTGGGTGATCTGTTCCAGTGCTCTGTCACTGCTCAGGAAAGAAATTCTTCATGTTCAGATGGAACTTCCTGTGCCTCAGTTACTGCCTGTTGCCTTTTGTCTATTGCTGGGCACCACTGAGCAGGGCCTGGTCCATTCTCTTATTATTTGCTTTTTATTTTTTCACAGTGAAGCTGCTTGTATCCCACTAGCCATGAAAACAGGACTTGAATTGGTTTAACTGATCCATGATCGGTAGTCCTTAGAGTAACTGGACATTGCTGTTCATGGTTGTTGCTGTTGCTAGTAGATTGTATTGGAGCTCAGAAGCTTGACCACATGTTTTCCCACTTTAACTCTCCCATATGGAAAAGACTTGTGCTTTCGCTATGCTCACCTCTATCAAGTGGTGTTGAGGCCAACGGCTGGTCTGAAGGCTTCACAGATCCTAATTTGGACATGGTTAGCTTCTATTCATAAGAAAAGCCCATGAGAAGAAAATAATCAGCTTTACCCATGGAAGTGTAGTAGCAACAGAAGTACAAATCCAAAACAACAGAAAGAGAAAACAACAACACACCCGCACCTGTTATTTTTCTGAATGTCTGAATGCTTTTCTTACAGGTAACCAATAGTATTATAATGAAGTTAAATGATAGCCAATGGATCCATTGTTGTAGTTTAGTAGCCAAATGAACTTGTAACATGAATGATAACATAGAATAGTCTATAAGTATGTGTTCTTCTTGAAATAAAACACTCTATGCCACTAACGTGGTGCAGCGTCCGTGTTTGTGTGTCGCAGCCACCCCAACAGTGACAAAGTGGTCTTTCTGAAATCCTTGGGACTACTGGTCCTGCATTAGGTTAAGCAGATGGTGCTGCTTTGTTATGCTATTTCAATATGTTATGGACCAATCAAACTGTATTGCATTGCTTGTATTATATAGTGGGCTTTGGACACAAGAATGAAGAATTATGTAATATCATATTGCCAAAACCTCTGGAATACAAACAGCTTTATCAAGGAAATATTACTTCTGTAAAGTTTATATCTAGCTCATTTCTTACACTATATTGCAGACAGCAATAGCCGATTTATAGGCCAAGTCAAGAAAATTCTCTGCAACACCAGCTCCATGAGACACATGGCCATTCTGCTGAGATGTTCAAGTAAGAAAGATATGTGAAACAGCTGTGAGTCCTATTTTTAAAAAAATCTCGTTTACTTATTTCCACATGTGTGATGTGTTGATTTTACCTATGTCAATGGGAAATGTTATGTGGAAGGGGAATGCTCAGTAAATTAAAATAAAAAAGGATTGTGAGTGGGTCCATTGCTCACAATGGTGAAGATAAGTGGAGACTTATCTTCATCCCCTGATCTAAGAGATGTCAAGAGATTCAGAAGCTTCAGCCCTGAAATACTTATTCTCTATAATTATTTAAATAGGCCCTAAATTAAAACTAGTTGAAAACTATATTTTGTTCTCAGGTTTTCTAAGAATTCTAAATTATAAATGTTACTTCTGTGATCTCTCTGGAAGATCTCTCTGGAATATTCTCAGACTGATGTATTGCAGGCAATTTAATGTCTGAACTTGAGACTGGCCATTACCCAGAAAGGATTGTAATGATCTTAACACATTTATGAGCTTCATCCAGGAACTTACGTTGTCAAAATATTTATGCCAGCATAAGCAAATACGTGTACATCATTGTTGTACACTTTCAACTAAAAATATTCCTTTCACAGAGCAAAATCATGAAAAGATACTAAGGAAAGTCCAGTAAAAATCACATTCAGAGGCATTCGTATACTACACATGATAATGTTTCATCAATGGTGATTGCCCCAGACAAAAAACTATATTAAACTTAATGGTCTGAATCCTCAGACCATAACATGTCTGAGCTCCACTCAAGTTAATGCATACAGAGAGCTTTAGATGAGATGAAGATCCATCCCTGACTTCTATATAGTTCAACAAAATCACTCTATTTTGGTTCTTCAGTGAAAGAGCGTAATGGGATCCCATTTACCACAAAGCATTGCTTTTCAAGTCAAATGTTATGATTTCACTGAAAATCAAAATACTAAAATGAGAATAAGAGAATTTATTTTCGAGACTCAAGACTTTTCTTTTGTTTCCTTTTCCCTTTGTTCTAGAAACCTTATAGGTGGCTCTTTTGTCTTAGGATCAACAGTCACAGGGCATTATGGTTAGATGAAGGGAAGCCTCAAAAGACAAGGATTTGTTGAGGTCTCCCCTCTGTTCCCCTGGAGGGAGGGGGCTCTGGGATGGTAGCAGGACATGGCATGGGGTCTGCCCCTGCCCCTGCTCCCTGGTCACATGTACCCAAGTTCTATGCTCCTATTGGTCCCAAAATGTTCCCCTGGCCTGGAGAACTCTGGGTTCTGTAATGATAGTTCAGTGTGTGTGTGCTGGCTCCCAACCATGCAGCTGGTAATAAAGATCATCCTGAAACATCTACAAAAATGAGCCATCCCTGATTCTTTCCACGGGCCAAGCTGTCCCCAGGAAAACTGTAGGAACCTGTCATCAAGAAATGGTGGAAAATGAGGGCATTTTAATGATCCCTCGATCCCTGGAGACAGCCTAAGAAGAGCAGTGAAGATTTTGAGAAAAATCCAAGGATTCGGTGAGTAAAAGTTCCCTGGGTCTTTCTCTCCTTGCTTTGGTTTGGCTGTTACCTCTAGAACTATGGAAGAACCGTGGAAAGACTCACGGCTTTCTGAGCCTCAAAAGGACATTTATCTCAAACTTGAAAAGATGATTGAATAACGATATGTTAATCTCAGTTTTAACCAGGCTCAAACACAGCTAAGACACTTTGTGGCATGGCTGTTTAAAAACTTTTTTTACATTTCTTGGGATTTGATTCTTTCGAGAGACTTTTGGAAGGATGTGTGGAGTGAGTTGGTGTCTCAACTGAAACATGTGCCGTGAGAGATTATATCCGTGAATATTTTATAATTACTGAAGCTGTTGAGCAATACCAGCTGTGTCTCCATGAAGGGACCATGCGATGCTCCGAGCGTGTGACTGTACCTACATGGTCTCCGCGCAGCAGCACGTGTCCTGTTATGGCCACTGCCCCTGCACCGCTGGCGTGACCCCGTGCCCCAAGTGCACTGTGAGAGGCAGCGAGACAATTCCTGCGGGCGGGCACACTGGCCTGCAACACCGTTCCTGCCGCAATCCCCGTGGCTGCAACAGAGGTGCTGGACGCGCTCGGCCTGCGCTCTGGTGGCACCCGCGCTGTGTGGTGCAGCGAGTCCCGCAGATGCCTGGCTAAGAGGGGCAGTGGTTATTGTGATGCGAAGGACGGCTGCGGAAGCGCGGCGCTGAGGGGCAACGGCAGAGCAGGCAGCGGCGAGACCGGGAGCAGGCGGAGTGACCCTGCACAGAGCAGCACCGTGGGGGCAAACAGTGGGTGCTGTAGCAACATGACTTCAGCGGCTCCGGCACCGAGCTGCCTGGGCGCAGAAGCGGCGGTGAAAGCTGCCGTAAAGCACAGCACAGCAGAGCAGCATCGCAAAACAGCACGGACGGCGTGGAGGAGCCCGGGTGGCGTGGGGGGTGGCTGGCAAGCCCCACGCGCTGAATGTGACCCCAGGAAGTCCAGACCCCGTAGCGGGAGGGCGCAGGTGCCGGCAGACCCTACCGGCCCGACGCAGGAGCTGCAAGTGAAAGCGAAAGCAGCGGAGCAATGGCAGCGGCTCAAAAACAACACCAACAACACAGAGACAAAAAGATTATCGAAACCAAGGTTTTCGGAGTCGTGAAATGGTACCATGTTAAGAAAAATCGTGGGTTTATAATGCGAAAGGACTCAGGGGAAGATATCTTTATTCATCTCACTGCCTTTAGAAAGGTTAACCCCCAAAAGTTAGTCCCTAGCGTGGGGGATAGAGAGATCGTAGAATTCAATATCGTGATGGGAAGGAAGGGCATGCAAGCTACTAACGTGAGTGGCCCTGAGGATACGCCAGTCAGAGGCAGTGTAAATGCAAAAAATCGTAATTATTTTCCCCATCAAACTTTTCCCTTTTATCCTATGCCCTATTACCCCCATCTTATTCCTACTCCGTTCTTCTTTCCAAGATTTACTCCCCAAAACAGTGCTTTTCCATACCCTGCAGACTCATTTCCCCAAAATCCCATCCCTATGCCGTGTGGTGGATGAAAAGAGGAAGGGAAGGGATTTAGAAACCCTCTCTTGCCTCAGTTTCCCCTCCAACCATGCCAGAAATAAGCTGTTTGGACATTGGGACTCAGGGGGGGCAGCATATATTCTTTTGAAATTGTTCTTGTTATTTTGTGTTTGTTCTGCTGTTTCAAATGTTGGATTTTTGGGACCCTTGAGAAAAACCTTCATGATATAAAACAAAAGGGTGAATTGTTGAGGTATCCCCTCCATTCCCCTGGAGGGAGGGAGCTCTGGGATGGCAGCAGGACATGGCACGGGGTCTGCCCCTGCCCCTGCTCCCTGGTCACATGTACTCAAGTTCTATGCTCCTATTGGTCCCAAAATGTTCCCCTGGCCTGGAGAAATCTGGGTTCTGTAATGATAGTTCAGTGTATGTGCTGGCTCCCAGCCATGTGGCTGGTAATAAAGATCATCCTGAAACATCTACAAAAATGAGCCTTCCCTGATTCTTTCCATGGGCCAAGCTGTCCCCAGGAAAACTGTAGGAACCTCTCATCAACAAGGCTTCATTGCTCTGTTCTGAGATACGGGCTGAATGTCAAAGTAAGACTCTCATCAGTTTGTAAGGGAGCAGATTACAATCTCAGGAAAATAGATTAAGTTTCTCTCTGTCCAGATGTATAAAATTAAACTGAACTAAGAATTTGAAATTGTGCAACAGCTGTTTATTATCAGGAAAACTGAATAAAAGATACAAATTTACTTCACCTTACCTTTGATTGTCATGCTATGTTTTATAGTAATTTTGTTGCAATAGTGCACATTATTTTAATACTTTTGGACATTTTGGCCCACTGAATTAGCTCTTAATACATTTACAATAAATGAAGAAGTGGCAGGAGTCTCCTTTGCCTTCCTGAACATAAACTATCTATTTCCTTCATTTTATTTTAAGTTTTTTAATGCCCAAATCATCAGTAAGTTGAGTTGTAACCAGAAAGTTCTGCTCTTTATCACCTTATTAAAATTGAATTTTGTTTAGCAGCCGTGTTCTGTAGTACTGTTGGGGTTTGATGCTGATTTAGCAGATTTAGCACCAGGCATCATGAAAAACTATCCCCTTTTTTTTCTCTGCTATAGTTGAGCAGAGGAGGGGGGGTTAAAACTTCATTTTCATGAATGAGGTAAAGATCAGGGGAAAAACACTTTAAGGCAAAACAGATTCCAAAATTAAACAGTATAAAGAAGATTTATTATTAACAGAATTAAAAGTAAAAAGGATAATGGAAACCACAGCAAACTTTCAGAACACCTTTCTCTTCCAGTCCCTCCCTTTATCTACTAACCACACAAAGAAACACATATGGGGTTTTGGTCAGTATTTCACTTCTTAAGAGTCTTTATGTTTAAGGAAAAGAGTTTCTTCTGCTGTGCTATGGGATCCTTCCCATGGGAGATAGTTCTCTGCGAACTTTTCTAGTGTGGTTTCAACCTTCACAAGCAACAGCCTGCCCGAACGTGCTGCAATTTGGAAATCCCTCCCATGGGTCATGCAGTCTTCCCACAACTTCCAGCATGGGCCATAATGGTTCATGGGGTTTAGTCTTTTAAGGATGAGCTGCTCCAGCCTGGAAGCAAAGGCTCTCTTCTTCAATCTTTAAAAGCCTCTCAGCACCTATGTGCTCCAGCATGAGCGCTCCTCTTCACGGGCTGTGCGTGGATCTCTGCACCCCCCCATGCACCTCATGAATTATAGGGAAACAGTTTGTTGCATTATAGTCCTCACCATGGCTTGCAGGAGAATCTCATCTCCGGTGTTTGGAGCACCTCCGCCCTCTCCATTCCCCCACTGACTTCAGTGCCACCATGTTGGTTTTCCTCATGTGACCTTACTTTTCCTTTTCTCTGACTTGGAAGAAAGTTGGTGTCTGCAAGTTGCAGTTGATCTCAACCAGGCTCCAAACTGGGGAAATACCAGCCATTTCTCTCATTGCTGGCTGAGTGGTGCTTTTGCTCTTCCACGTGAGCCACACTGGCCTGCTGACACTGCGCAGGCTGCAGCTTGAGGAGGGTTCTGGCTGCATGGCTGCTCGCAGCACCGGAGTGGCCCTATCCCCATAGGTGGCACAGCCCCAGCTGCCGTGCCAGGAAGGGCCCAGGAGCCCTGTCTGGGAAGGGCCTGGGGGCCCTCCCATCCCCCCTGCCACCCCTCAGAAGGAAGCAGGAAAAAGGAACTTTTCACGGTTTCTCCTGTCTTAAATATGTCACCACAGAGGCATTTCCAGCCCATGCAATTGGAGTAGCAACCTGCCCATTGCCAGAGTCCCCAGCCACTGGTTCTGTGCTGGACATAGAAGCCTCAAATAGCTCTCCTTTTTTTGTTTTTCTTTTTTTTTTCCCTCTGCCTCCACACACCAGGTTTTTGCTAAACCAGCACAAGTACCTTTGCTGCTTCGTTGTTTGAAAGCACAGGGCATGCATTCTTGTTTTACAGTATGAAGAAACACGTGTGTAAATTCCTTTTTCTATTAAATTTCTTCACTTAATGGAATTGGATTTTATTGTTTTTGGTTTGTTCATGTTGACCTTTTCTACATTTAACTGATTTTAGAACTGAACTTCTAAAGAGCTCAAGGTTTCCTGTGCTAGATAATTGTATTGAAAATTGATCACAGACTTTGTGGTAGAAGAGCTGCAACTTACTGGAGTAAGAAACCAGCAGTGATGGGTTGACTTCTGGGTCCATCTTTTGCTCTGTCTTCCCTCTAGGAGTAATATATGCGCTTTTTTTGAGCAAACAGGAACTTGACCATTGCTCTGGGGTCCAGCCCTGGGTGAGGTGTTGCTGAGCTTCTCCTCTCTTCACTTCTGTCCTCACTTTGAGCACAAAAAATTTTTGTTATCATCCAGAGTATGTCTCCTCTTTATCTTAACCAATTAAAACTAATTTCTTTGAAATTTGGGTTACTGTGGGTGTGTGGAAGAAATGTATGGCAAAGACATTTTGTTTCCTTTTCTTGGTACATTTTTTGTTACTACTTTTAAGGGAAGAAGGGAATTGGATTTTGCAGGAAATCATGACCCTTTCCTGCAAGAACTTCCATTTGAATTTTGAGATAATGCAATAGTGGTAGCATCTAAAAGTAGAACAGAAGAAGAGGCAGAAGTGAGGGTGAGAGGGACAGTAATTTATTAGTCCATTTCAGCCTACTTGAAACACATTTTAGGATAGTGAAAAGGAATTTTGAATGAGCCAAAAGCAAGGGTCATTTCTGCACCCTGCAACACTTCAAACTAGGTTAGGAATTTCAACAACCACTTGTTGCTGGATAGGTTAAAACACACAGAAAAATTGTTATTGTATTAAAATATTGAAACAAAGTGATTTAGTGAATATCATTTGTAAAAACTGCATTAAAAAATATACTTACCAGATAACTGCTCCCCACAAGAATCATAAAAAGCACTGGATAACTTTTACCCTCCTAAGATTTAGAGCACAATGTAAGTACTCCGTTAAATATGTTAAGTGGTTTGTTTAACAAGAAAAGCTATTGTGGGAATTATGTAATTCAGACTCACGGGGAGTGTTCCTTCGATAAGGGCACTGGATAGCAGAGCTCATGTTGTTTGGTTATCTGCATGATATATAGATGCATTTTGATGAACACATACCGTGTCTCTCCACCTTCCTACTCTTTCTGAATATTCAGTAGTTGTAAATACTTCTGAGATTTTTTTGTAGTACACACTTTACAGGAGACATAAAACCTATGTGTTATGTGTGATAACATAAAACCCCATGTTTCTTTGCAAGTGCTTGATCCTTGTCCTTGGGACTGCTGAATGTTGTTAACTTGTTTTTTGCTAAATCATACCTGATGAAATAGCAAAAAAGAGAACAAAAACAGGGAAGAAGGAACCAAACAAACTGTTTTACCAAAATTATTTTGGGCATTCTCTGTTGAACTAAAGATTCTGTAGCAAATATTGTCTTGCTAGACAGGACAATCCATATTATGTTAATTCTTTACACAGGTCTTATTTGTGAAATTCACTTAAATATGAAGGAAAATATGAAAGCCTAAAATCAGAGTAAATGTTCTTTGAGACAAGTATGCAGCTATTCAGCTTGGACTATAGTGGGCCTTTATCCCTCTTGTAAAAATTTTCTTTGGATTTAGACACTAAGAGCAGAGCAGGGGCTTCAACTTCTTTTTTTCAGGAAAATAAGTGAAATTACTTTGACTTAGTGAGAAAATGCAAGTATGTGAAATAAGAAATACACATTGAAATTATTTAGGTTGGTGAAATTACAAGAATCAGCATCTAATAGCAGAATAATTGAGATTAATTTAACAATTAAGAATCTCTGGTTATCTGACTCTGAGACACACATTAATTCTATAAATACATGAAGGATTCATGCATTGCAGAGCCATAAGATAATGAAATATAAGTTTCTTTCAACAGTAGTCTGCCATTAAAAATAATTTTAAAAATAAGGAACATTTTTGATGCATAGCATTATAGGTGGTACATAGAAAATAAATCCACATTGGAATAACACCAATACATTGTAAATTAAATAACTTATTACTTAGGAAATGCTGGAATCAAAGTTGAGGTTGTCTTCATTTTTCTCCATTTTGTTTATGCATTCCAATCCCACTCTAATTTTGTCATTTTCCCTGTTGTCTGTAGCACAGGGTTTATGCAGAATTCATAATGCTGTCCTGAACAGCATGGCTTTGTAACATTTGGCTCAGCAACCTCTACCTCCACAGAGGCCAAACTGATTTTCCTCATGGATTTTTCTTTGGGACTTACCATATTCACAGCTGAATGGTTCATAAACAGTAATGTCAGTGTTCTGACACCACTATGATAAAAGGCTTTTTTTTATCTTTTCTAAACAGGTGGGGACTGATAGGCAAGAGAGGTTATTGTCTAAAGAACTATTGCTTTTATGTTGAGTAACTTGCAGCATTTGAGATTTTTCCTGTCTGTCTAGAACACTGGATAGGATTCACATATTTCTGCATGGTTCACATTGACTAATGTGCAGCCATCAGTTTACAGCAACTCTGCACTTAGGCTGCAGATGTCTTAAGTCAAACACTCAGCAAATAAGGAACATATAATCAGAGCAAGCTTCACCAGCAGTGCTCAGTATGTGTTTGCTGCTTCCTCCCACAAATGTACTTGGAGACCTTATTTCATTCCATGTTTCATCCTTAGAACTGACCCCGTCTGTATGATCAGGTTATTTTCATGGGACTCAGTGGAAAAATATCCCCAAATATATGGTTTTAATGTACTAAAGAGGCTGAATTAAGTTTACAAATAGAGTCATGATTCTGGCTTTTCCAACACGTGAATAATTCTATTTTACCTGTTTTAGAATATTCTTTAAATACAAATCTTATGAGTGTATGCATACATGTGGGAAATTTCTTCAGTTTTACTTTCTGGTTTATTTTATTTTATTTTATTTTATTTTATTTTATTGTGAAAAACAAATTTAATTATGGTAACATGCATATGAATCATCAGCACTGTTGAATCTTTTGATCCCCCATATAAATTTCTGTCACCTGAGATAACACAGTAGCTGATAAAGTTGGTTGTAAATCTTTCTGGTCCTTCATGAGAGGATGAAACTTTTGGAAAATAAAGTAAAAAAGAAAAAAATTAAGACTGAATTTTGGTCGTGGTTGTGGAGCGAACACATACTTACTTTTCGATAAGGAAATTACAATGCATTTTCCTTGGCCTTATTCTCTAAAATTACTAAAATTCTTCACAAAATACAATAAAAACAAGCCTCACATCTAGAGCACCACTACTGTAGACAAAAAACTGGGGGTATCCTGGAATCATATCATCAATAGTGTGGCCAGCAGGACCAGGGCAGTGATTGTCCTCCTCTACTGGGTAGTGGTGAGGCCATATCTCATATCCTGTGTTCAGTTTTGGGCCCTCACTGCAAGAAGGAGATTGAAGAGCTGGAGCATGTCCAGAGAAGGGAACAGAGCTGGGGAAGGGTCTGGAGCACAAGCCTGATGAGGAGCAGCTGAGGGAGCTGGAGGTGTTTATGCTGGCAAAAAGGAGGCTGAGGAGGGACTATATCACTCTTTACAATTTCCTGAAGGGAGGGTGGAGCCAGGTGGGATTAGGCCCTTTTCCCAGGTAACAAGTGACAGGACAAGAGGAAATTACCTCAGGTTGTGCCAGGGGTGGTTTAGATTGAATATCAGGAAACATTTCTCCACCAAAAGTGTTTTCAATCATCGGTACAGGATGCATAGGGAAATGACGGAATTGTCATCCCTAGAAACGTTACAAAAATGTGCGTATATGGCACTTAGGGACACAGTTTACTGGTGAACATGGCAATGCTGGGTTAATGGTTGGACTGGATGATCGTAGAGGTCTTTTACAACCTGAACAATTCTATGGTTCTGTGATTCTAATAGCGATAATTCATACAGAAAGTCTTACCTTGACACTTTAATGAAGTTGTGAGTGATGGAAAGATGGATCTAGTATTGAAAAATATTGGTCTGCTTTAATAATGAGAAATGTTTTCACTTCCACTGGATTGCTGTAGTAATTTTAATTAGATAAAATGGACTATCATGCTAACACACATCTATGTGGGACTCTTCCATTAACAAATACTATAAATATAGAAAATAGTTCAGTCAGCTCATTCTTTCTACCACAAGACTAACTCAGCTATTCTCTGTGATAAGCTAAGATGGCTCTTGGTCATGAGATTTGAATTCTCCTAGAGCATCTGTATGGGGAATAACAGTAATGCAGCATTCAGAAATTGTCCCAAGATTTTTAACAAAGAAAGCAAACTTTAGATAATAGTATACAAAACTTTAATGGGAGGTTTATTCTAGGAGAAAACTGAGGAATATTCAAACCACATTGTTTTCTTTTGGCCAGCAAACTTGATTTTACTGTCAGTGTGTCTTACAAATGGATGATTCTTCCTACACTCCTTCAAAAATTTCATATGAAAAATGGCAAAGCTTAAGAACGTATGTTAACAGCAGATTGCTCTGAAGTGAATACACCCAACAATTTGTTAAATGTGGTGTCAGTCTAGGTAGCTGAGTTTTAGAAAAAGACATAAATTAACTAATAAAATTTCCAGGTGAAAAAGTATTCAAAGCCAGTATAACAGTAGCAAAAGCCTGTTTTCATAGTAACAACAGGATTATATTCTTCAATCGTTTATCTTTCTCAAATTTCAAACTGATAGTATATTGCTGATGAGAGGCAATAATTTGATATCTTAAAAACATATTTATTGACTATAGCAGGTCAATTGTGGCATACAAATTTTGTCTATATAGCAATAATAGTGCACTCCCATCTGCCTTTCAACAGGGGAGTACACTGGACAGTCTATCAAAACTGGCATTTTATAAGCTTTTAAGATTGCTTCACTAAAATTGCCCCATTCAAGTCACCAAATAAGAAGCTACAAAAATATAATAATAATAAAAAAATATTATTCACCTTGCTATCATCAGAGGAAGTCAATTAACAGTTGGACCAAAGGAGTTTTGTATTGAAGTAATTAAATTTGAGGTTGTGTGACATTGCTGTCATTTCGGGAAGATCCTCCTACACTTCCCTGTGACTGATTTATTCAGACAGTAGAAGTTGAATGAGTGTAGGCTTTCTGTTAATAATTAAATTATTTTCTATCTGAGCTACTCTCAGATGATTTTACAGTGCTTTCTTGGCAACAGATCATATTTTCAATATTTCCATTAGAAATTTCAATCAAAATTTACTTTAAACACATAAAAATGTCTAGTGGCACAAATTTTTCTAGTATTCTTCACTCTCCTCTGCAAAGTTTGGTAGCTGAAGCACCAGCTCTTGAGGAAAGCAAACAATTAAAAAAAAAAGAAAATGAGAAATTATTTTACTAGGTTTCTGTTCCATCAGACTTTTATTGCAAACAATACCGTTTTCTTGAACCTCACAGGACAGTGTTATGAAGAGAGGAAAAGAAAAGATTGTGGTGCTTGTCACAGCTTCTCCAAACCAATCTCTACCACATTAAAAGAAGTAGAAGACATTGCTAACACCTTAAAAGATATTACACAGGTACATTGTCCGTTGAACATCATATTTAGTGATCCTTTGAGAAATACACTGGGCATTCTTGGGTGATGGTGACTAGGCTCCCTGCTCTTCCCTGTGAAAGGCAAGTTGAGCTCCCAGGTGCCTCAGTTCCCAACCATTTCTTGTCTGGAAGGAAGATGAAATTTCCAATGAAACATTGATCTTTGTCATCCACTTACATATCTCTGAGAAATTAAAACTGTCAGCTCCAGCTGTTCGTGGATGCACAATGCAGTCAAAGCCCCAAGAAGTTTCTCCCTGAGTGCACAGCATATTGCCTACAAATTCTTCCTGTTTGAAACAAGGGGCAATAGCACAGAACTGCAGGAAGGACAAATTTGTAGCAAAGATAACAGTGGACTCAAGAGAGATGAACATCCATTTGAAAACAAGAAGAAAAAGGTCTAGGAGTTTTTGGCCATTTTAAGCCAGTTTCTCCTTTCAGGTTCATCAGTATGAAACCATAGTGTCTTCACTGCAGTTAATACAAAAGTACAGTTCTCTCTGATTATTATGAGCATAGAAATCACAGATGAGAGGTGTAGTAAATACCTCAAGACGTCTGATGACCATCACTCAAACAAAATTGGGATCTGTTGCATAAAATCAGGAGCACCTTTTTTGGGGTTTTTTTGGTTTTTTTTTTTTTTGTTTGTTTGTTTTTTTGGTTGTTTTTTTTTTAAGTTGCAAGGCTTGAAATTGAATATATTTCTTTGGCATTGATTTCCAGTTGTTCTGTGCCTTGTTGAGCCTAATCTCAATTTCCCTGCCTCCATTTCAGCTGTCTATTCTCTGTTCTTCCTACAAACTACAAGAAAAGGGTTTATTCTCTTCTTCTTTATAACTAAACAATCGACATTTGCAGATCAGTGTCTCCTGCCACAATGTTTTTGATGGGCCTTCATCAGTCAGATTTTCCAGACATCTGCTGTTTCTTAGTACACCTCTTTGGGCTCTCTACAGTTGATCCATTGTGTCCGGGTCACCAAATGTGTCGGGTCAGCAGATGTGGCTAGGCGCCACAATAATGACGCATGGACAGGAGAGATGTCAGAAGGTAAGAAGAAGAAGTAGAAGTGGAAGTAGAAGTGGAAGTGGAAGTTTATTGCTACTTTACAATATTTATAGATTTCCTGTAATACACATGATTGGAAGATGAGGTTGACACCTTCTCCGTCACATTGGATGGACCAAGAGTCCATCAACTTTATCTATCATGGAAATGGAATGTACAACACAAGAAAGCAACTAGATAAACAACAGGTGTTATTTATATGAAACTGTGAGAATCTCTGATTCTCTGACTCCAAGATATGCAAACAATTAGAAGGCTGAGAGAATAGTGCAACATCTCACCCATTTACCATCATAAAAGAAAAAGGAAAAGGAAAAAGAAAATGAACCATGTTCGATCACTATTTGTGGAGGAATCATCAGTGTGATCACT
>WEIT01013336.1:1648-19752 GCA_013389985.1 Dryoscopus gambensis
AGATGGGAAGGTTCACCCCTCAGAAAGACTGAATGAGGGCTGACTCAAGAGCAATCATAAATTATTAATTTGAAGGATTTTTCCCCTCCTCTTTTCTTCCAAGTCTTCTAAGCTAATTTTGTAGCTAACGCAAGGACAGATCTGAGAGAGTAATTATCAAGCAGGTACGACAGGATTAAGTAAACGCTCTATGACAAGACAATGCTGAACTTCTTGCGCTGAACCACTACATAAATTATTTGTGGCCAGGATTAAAGTATTTAATTAAATCATCTTTGTGTAGATGAAACATGAAAATCATTTTTTAAATTGCTGCAAGAGAGAAAAACACTTCCCTTCGTTTGCTTCTTACAATCTATTGAGTCTGTAGTTCAAAAAAAAAAAAAAAAAGATCAAAACAGCAGTGACTCACTGGCAAGAGCATTAGGATAAATTGAACTACCTTGAAACTTATCTCCTTGCATACTTTTCTCCTCCAGCCAAGATGACTGTAATGTTAGGCAAATGCAGTACTGGAAAAAGGACAGCTTCCAGACCAGAAAGGTAGTGTCCCTCTGTTAGATGAGAGGTTTGCACACAGGAATTCTTCTTTAAGTAAAGCTGACAGTCACTTCAATGAGCTCTTACTCAACATTAGCATTCTGCAGGAGGACTCGGAGGGAGAAGAGGGATTGTCATGTTTTTGTTTTACAAAAACAGCAATGGGAAGTAAGGAAACCTTGCTACTTACGAAGTCTGTGTAGAACAAAGGATTTTTTGACCCCTGAGACCAACAAGGGGAAAACCCACCAAATTTAAGACATCGCTCTTCTTCCTTAGATTTATTTTCTGCAGTACCAGAAGGTAGAACCAGCATTGCAGAGTTGCTTGGTTAAGGTCAGTAGATCCAAAATATTCTCTGCCTCTCACTACCCTCATCAGCAACTACGAGACACAGCTAACCTAGCAGAGGAGAACTGAGAGACAAGTACCTAGCGTTCTTATAGACTGCACTGAAGAACATCTGAAGCCATGGCTGAGCTGGGGCAGAGAGAAATTGTAATGTTTTCATGAAAATGTTTTTTAAAGTCACATTTAGCAAACTTTTTTGAAAAATGAACACCTGAACTTGGTTTGACTTCACTTGGCTGCAGAATTGAATGGAGTAATCCACTGGTGGATAAAATGCAAGGATCTGGACTTAATTCCCTAGCCACTGTCAACTAGGATGGAATGACTTCAAGCTATTTCTTTTTATTTGGACTAGTATCTTGGCTGGAAGAAAGCCCAGTGGGGAAGAACGGTGTTGGTTATTAATGCAAATCCTAACTATCTCCCTTCAGAAGAGAAAGGTGTTGTCATTTTTCATACTGGATGTCTACTTCTTATTGCAGAAAGCAAATCAATCCTTTTTTTTTTTTCCTCTTAATTGCAAGCCATAACAAAAAAGTAGAAAAAAATAATCATTTGTACAAAACCATTACAGATGCATCAAAGAACAAAGTACCGTGAATTGATTTTTAGGTCTAACAAACCTTGTCAGAATCTCTTCAAATGACAACTAAGACGAAAAATCTACCTCCACCTAAACTTTATTATTCCCTCTGCTGCATGGATGGTAAAAAAAATAATTTTCCGAAGGGAAAAAGAAGGAAAGTTAGATAAAACTAATATTATAAATTTTTAGTATAATTTCTTTTCAACCCTGCTGTTTGAGAAATAGCCTATGGATTCTTTGCTCTCAAAAATAGCAAAACCAGTTAACAAATGTTCTATGTGAATAGTCATTAAATGAAGTGTCTATGTGAATATATGTGCAATAAAAACCAAGACCTAGCATTCAGTAATTTCAGTGAGTATTTGCTCACACAACCATACACATACACATGGGCATATGTAGCAGAAACTAGATCAACATTGCTGAACAATGTGACAAAAAAGGAGTCTCTTTTAATAATTCTAATAATTTCTAGATATACTCTCTTAGTAAGTCATTATGAATGAGAAGGAAACTAACACTATAAATATGCCTATAACAATAAGATGTGCCAGAGAAGGGGGGGAAATATGGAAACAAACACATGAAACTGCCAATGGAAATGAATTCTACCTAAGAATTATAGAGTGGAGGTCTCTAGTAAGCTCCAAGGTGTATAATACTGCACATATTAAAATGTTTCCACAGTATAATCCAAAAGTGATTTAAATACTTACAGCAGCTTCCATAAGAAGCTTGATGTATTTCTTCTGGATCACTTAACAATCATGGGCTGCTGCTTAATTTCCTTTCCCATCATTACTTACTGTCAATAAATGCATGTGCATTAAATTTAATTTTTCTCCTTTGTAATTAGTCTTGGTCTACCTGCCTGACATATTAACTGATTCTACAATCCCACATTTGTGACATCAAATGATTTCCATGGTGACAGATTGAGACATATTCTGAATAAGAGTGGTAAGTGGGTCATTTTTGACCGGGAAGGGGAGAAAAATTCCAACCCTCCTTTATATATGTTTGCTTTGATTAGGCTAATCAGTAACTACAGGAAGACACGACTGTGGTACAGTTCATTTGCTGGGGAGCTGATAACCACAGAGGCTTGTGAGAAAGTTTTTAAGGTTATTGTGGGTAATGGAGACTTTAAGAACATGTCAATCACGTTTTGAAGATTAACTAATTTGAATCATAGCTTCAGACTCAGTTCAGTACGTAACTTAGTTCCCTGATTTTTAAATATTTTTTAGTGGACTGTTCTGAAGAATATGCCACTTTATAGCCATGCTGCAGTAGCTTTGAACATTAAATTCAATCTAAACTTGACACTGGAAAATCACTGGTCCCTGTCCCTTTGCATAAGGAATTTACTCTCTTCTCAGATTTATTTCCATTTATCAGCTTCAATTTGTACTGTAGACCATACTTGAGCAATGAAACCATCTCTCATGTCTCTGGGTCTGGATTAAAATCTCATGTGTTCTGCTGCACAGGCATGTGTGTCCTTGGATGGTGCTCCAAGGGTGCTCCAGTGAACACCAGCACTGTCAAGTCCTCGAAACTTGCCAGCACTTTTGGCTTTGAAGGGCAACAAATAAACTACACTTAACAGGGTGGTCTTATATGTCAGCAATAGCACCTGCTGTGATTCCTGATAAAGTGGATTCAGTGGTGTGAGTCTGTGTGCCAGGGAATGAAGACCCTCCATTTACACAAATTGACTCAAAGGGGTAAATATTCAGACAGCAAGCAGGTATGACTCCTTTTATCTCAAATGGAGCCATTCCAACTTGTAGCAGGTTAGAATTTGGCTTGCTAAATTTATACTACAGAAGAATGAAATGTTTTTCACGCATTTTCTGGGTTTTATATATTTTCTCATAAAAACACCGGCTGTTGGCTTTGCTGCTGATTAGCAACCTCCCACTTTCCCATTCCGGGCAAGTTGGTGAGGAAAGCTGTCAGACCAAGAACAGAATTGCTGGCAAGGCACCCTCTGGCCAAGGCATGCTCCATGGAGCACACGCTGTGTAGGAGAGGCATTGCCATTTGGGAAACTGGGCTTCATGAATTCGAATCCAGAATGGCCCAAATTTAGTTCCTTAGGAGAGCAAGCTAAATTAAAACTAACAACTTTCCCAAGTGAAAAGGAATCTGACCACTATTTTTGAAATGCTACCAGAATGGCATAGTAGGATGTGTATATTGCTGTTTGATCACTGTGAGAGTACATCTAATTTGATGCTTTCATGGGGAGAAACTCTGCAAGTAGAAAGTACCAGAATCATGTGGGGCCTTAGATGTTAAATTTCACAGAAAATGGAAGTGCTTGCCCTCTAAAGTGTCTGACAGCTATCATTCAGGTGTACAGAAAATAGCATCTGAGAAACCACAATGAAACCAGACAGCTACAACTTCACGTACGCACAGTAAATCTTGTGCAATTATTCCACTGAGGCTAAACATGAGATGAATCAGAGAGAACTATGAATTCCCAGTGTAAAAAGGGCTCACCGAGGAAAATATTTATTCCTGTGAACAATTAATTTGTGCAGGGGGAGCTTATCCAGAGCTAGGGGCTGTACAAACACACACCTTGTAATGCCTAGGCAAAACAGAATGGGATGGAGAAAGGAACCTACAAACAGAACCCAGGACTGCAGAGGCAGTAAAGTGCTCGCTTATGTCTGTGGCATAGCTGGGAAGCAGAGCTCAGATCCCTGCTGTTCCACTTGGTGGAACTGCTCTTCTCCTTCTCAATACCTCCATGGATTTTTATCAACTTATTTCATGAGCAACAAAGTTTGCCAATACACTGTGACAATGTTAATGCGTATAAATCACGAACATTTTCTCGTTTCAAGAGAAAGGTCTAAATAGTTGCTAAGATTGCAAATTAGTTCATCTCTGCTTAAAGGATTAACTTTTTAGATCTTTTGCAAATCAGTGAATTTGAAAGGAAAAAAAAGACACAATGCTTTCCCAGAGGGAGTAAAGTCACTCCCCCATAAAAGCTGCTTTCAACTCCCAGTTCTGCTAACAAAATGGCAAAGGAAAAGCTCTCTACACCAACTTATTCATGTCAGACACAACCTTGGGAGATGTTTTGTAACATGTTAGAACACAAAGAACACAGAATTCAGTAATTAGCAAGCATGCAGAGATTATATTGATGTTTTATACATATTGGTGGGTAGACAAACAAAGGAGAGACAGCAAACAGGAATACTGAAACCACAGCAGGCTGGACAGTCAGGTTGATGATAGTAGTTAAGAAGATTGATGTATACTCTAAACTGAACTCCCCTGGTTGGTCAGTGCTCAATAATTTAAAAGACAATGCCAGAGCCCTCATTTCAAGGTGACAGAAAATTCTGATGATGAAAGACACAGCTGAAAACTTACTTTTAATTAAAAAGCAAACAGGCTGAAGCTCCCATGTGCCGAAAAGGAAGTAATAGCATTTAGGAAACAGTGGGGAGGGATTATTATTTAGATAGTTCATTTTATAAAATAAAAGAATTCAAAGAGAACCAGTAACAACTTTTTCGCCCTAGTATCCTCAATAACATAAGATGATTACTCACCAACTTAATGAGAAAAAGTTTGAGGCAAAAGAGAAAGCAATTAAACTGACAGATTTGCTGCTACCAGGAACAGATACACAGAGCTAGGATGCATTAAATGACCAGAATAATTCATGAACGTGAATGAAGATGATGAAGAAATGGATGACAGAATTCACATCTTCTATGCAATAATACAATAGACCAGTGACAAGCAAATTGACAGGTGCATGTTCAGATGGACACAGAGGTGACATATTCCTAATACTCATAAGAGATTGATCAAAATGATTACACTAACAGTTTTTGACATGTGAGAGCTCAGAAATTGGAGCAAAAGAGGCCAAAACTAGTTTTCTACAGAAGCTGGAGGTTGCCAGTTAGCTCCTCTCTCTTGCTGCAGACACTTTTAACCGGCTGAAGTTTAGTTACAAAACTATTTTAGTGTTAAGAGAGTTGTGGGCAAGAGCTTTTTTTCCTAGGGATCACTGAGCTCTGTAGCCTCAGGCATGCAGTGTCTGCCCTAGCCTGTGCCAGTGGGGAGCAGCAGCACTTCGTCATGGTCAACTGTGACATCTTGCTGACTGCTCCCAACGACTTGCTGATCTTTTCCCCAATGCTCTTAAAACTCAATGATCTTAAACTTCTGCCTAAATTTCAGCATCAAAGGCTTAAGAAGAAGTTAGTACTTTACATATCCTCTGTATTTGGAAAGACCACATTCGGCAGATACTGTTCAATGAGGGGGATAAAACAGGATGCTGGTGGAGAGCAACACTTGGCCCTGAATCTATTACCCAGGACAGGCTCTGATGTTATCTGCCCTAACTCAGTGCTGTATCTCAGGGCATCATCATTTTCAATCTTGCTGAAGTCAATGAGACTACTCATGAGCTTTTACACTTCAGCCTATGATTAAGTACTTCACTAAATAAGGTCATTAAATTTAAATTGTAGATGCTTGCTAGGTACTCCTGAAGGTTGTTCTCTTACCTGCAACATAATCCCTGCAGGCTCAAGGCTGGCAAAACAAGTGGCTAAATAACATCCAAATCTGCATGTCAGCAATTCTCCCACTAAACTTAAGACATGGGAAATTGACTGATTCAAGAGGGAGCTGTGTTTACCCTACTGCTGATGTAGGGAAGAACAGTAGCATGTTACGGCCCGCAGAAAAGGATGAGACACACAGAAAATGAAAGGTGGATGAACCTGGCATACCACAGGGTCTGGCAGAGATATCTTGGTTTAAGCAGCAAAAGCCTCACAGCTGTGTTAATGCAGTGTTTTGCCACTGTGTAGTTTCGCCATTTCTCAGCAGGAACAATCAGCGCAACACAGTATTTTGCCAGTGCAGTTGACTAGCTCAGGTACATGTCTATATGTTGGCCCTCATACAGATTTATCCTAAAGGATTCCTAAAGGATTAACACAGCACTTCAAACCCTACCAAGCCATTTTCGCTCCTCTCTGTTCAGCGTGCACATCTCAAAGCAGCCCTCTACCCTGCTTCCTACTCCCAAACAGGCTATCAATCATGATGAAGGGTATGCTAAAGCCATAATGCAGATAACAGACCATTAAATGCTCAAATGAGACTACTAAACATGTTTCATTAATCATAGCACAATCCAGTCTTGAACCAGGAGCTACAGATTTGGCAGGTCAGTAATGGAAGGCTTCTTTCTACCCGATTCTAGTAACTGGGAAAGGGAGAACAGCTCCTGAGCTGGCTGCCTTAAACCTTCTGCACTTCCTCCTCTTCCTCAGGTGCACATGACCTGAGGGTTATATTGCTGGGAAAAGAGAGTGAGAGAACAAAGAATACAAATAAGAGACCTGCTATGAAAAAAGAGTGTGAATGCTCTCCAGAGAGCCTGGATTCTCAAAGGAGCCAAAACACCCACAACTCACACAAATTTTAGTAACAGCACTTCTGAACAACTGGCCAAACTGGCTCCTTCTCCCTGGCAAGGGGTCTTTATTTAGGGATTTGATAGAGTATCTGAAAGAGGAGTTTTCTTCCTAGGGGCCCAGACCCAGTGCTGATCTTACCAGTGGAAAAGCACAGCAGGTGAATTTTAAAGAAAATACTGTAAAAAAGAGACGCCCCCTTTGTACCCCTTCTTATTC
This sequence comes from Dryoscopus gambensis, assembly GCA_013389985.1. Lineage (NCBI taxonomy): Eukaryota > Metazoa > Chordata > Aves > Passeriformes > Malaconotidae > Dryoscopus > Dryoscopus gambensis. Next base: position 8,825 of record WEIT01013336.1, read on the forward strand.
GTACATGGCTGGCTTTTTCCAGTAGGTTTCCAAGCCCTTTTCAGAAAAAAGTCAGCAAGTTACCTGCTAGGCAACTGCCAGGTGAACAAGAGCTACCTGCTGAGCACATAACAGCTATTTAACACTCCTGATGCCACATGCCTCTGCATAATAACTTCTAAGTAGGGTATATGTGTTTGGGTTTTTTGTCTCTGGAAGCAGCTTGGAGAAGGTGGTTTCAGCAGAGGTTGTTTCCTTGGAGAGCAAAGACAGAAGACACTCTCAAAAAGACTCTAATAACTAACTGGAAGAGACAAGATACCAGAACTAAAGGAGCCTAACACAATGGGTTTCAAGTTTAATCCTAGTGGAGGATTTGAATCAGCAAACTTCTTGTGAGGAGGCAGGGTTTTTTATCTTAGTTTCACCTAATTGTGGTCATGCTGAACTCCACAGTTAACCCTTATAGAAGACTTTCAAATGAGCAGAGACATCACTTACCAACATTGTGGGATGGTTTTTAAGATGGAATACTAAAAAATGGGAAAGAACTGTTGAATGCAGAACAAGAGCTTTCAAAAACACAGCAGCAGAGGCTTGATTATGCCAGATATCCACTACTCTATTTCTGAGCTTGTTCTGTTCACAGAAGCATGTATTTGATATGTTATCACTTAATTCCTGTATACTAAAATGACAGCTTCTCTTCCGATAATGTGTGTTTCAAGTAGGATGCTGGAGCACTACCAATTAAAAGGAAGTTTATTAACACACTTTCATATGTTAATAAACTCCTGATTCCTGTTATTTGTTTTTAATGTTGCCTAATATTTTAAGATCGGCAGAACCTACGGCCCCTACTTGTGCCCTGCCAAATGCGGATGGGTTTGGAGGACTCAAAATGTCCCTACTGTGAAATTTCTTGAACAGACTGTGCTTTATGGCAGGGGTTGGAAACACTCCTAAGCATTTGGAGAAATTAATTTCCGACAATTAATTATGTTGCTACAGTACGGTATCTTCCTTCCTCTGTGGGGTTAGACAGCAGGAGCCCCACAAATACCTTGGAGGTGTTTATTAGTACTGCATATTCTAGAAGTATCTAATAACAGGAAAAAGTTGGTGGTTTCTGCTTTATTTAAAGAGTCAGCTTTTTGCTCTTACGACTGCTATGAAAAGCCAGGAAGTGTAATATTAATGAGCCAGACAACAAACAAGAACTGTATACTTTTCTTTTTTCTCAAAATCATCATTTTTTAAGTAGGTCTGATCTTTGAGGGTTTTACCATGGTAGACTATCCCCTCTAAAGCAGGTTTCAGGAATTAACCTCTCAAAGTCAGTATTTCAGGTCCACATATCCCTTCTTAAATAGGTGTTTTTCCTCCTGGGTGCAGAAGGCTATGATGATACCTTTACCTTCTTTGGCACAGCTATATGCATATTTTTCAGTGCCAGGGTTTTGCAACAGAAGTGATATTACTTTGGTAGCCATCAAATGTTCATGTAGCTCACCAGGATACAATAGAGATGAAGAGATACTGGTCCCATGCTGAGAGCTAACTGGCAGCACTTCTTATACCTGTGTTGTGTGTTAACACCAGTGGGCAAAAAAGAACCACACAGTCCATCACTCACGTCCCCTCTCCCTCAGTGGGCCTGGGGAGGAGGAAAGGAAGAATAAAAGCAAGAAAACTTGGAGGTCCAGACTGAAAAAAACCTAAAAAACAACAAGCAATTGTTTCATAAGTGATGTAGAAGAAGAGAGAAGGGAACAAAAAAAATGAAAACAAGTGATGTCAAGATCCCTCCTGTGGGTAACTGATGCCCAGCCAGTTCTTAATCAAAAGATGTCCAGTCCCCTAAAGCCCCCTCTTTTCCCTTTTCCTGCTGAGCATGATGCTGAATGCCATGGAATAATTCTTTTGTTGGTGAGAGCCACCTGCCTGGTTGTGTCCCCTCCCAGCCTACTGAGTGCCCACCAGTGCACACTCACTGTGGGGGCAGAGCGAGAACCAGGGAAGGCCTTGATGCTGTGCAACCACAGCTCAGCAAAAGCCAGAACATGAGTGTGCTGCCAGGGCTGTTTCAGTCACAAAACCTAAATCCCAACACCATACGAGCTGCTAAGAAGAAAATTATTCCACACTTCCAAGGAACTCCCCTGTTACCTGCATACACAGCTCAGATTAAATGAGACTGGTAAACAAAGGGGTCCAAGCCACGCTAAACATTTTAGATGGGAGCGAACATTGGAACTACCGTGTCCTGGACATCTTGTCTTTATTTGGGTTTTGCTGCATTACGACCTCTTCAGGAGACCTGCCAGTGTTACATGGACACTCGCAAGCAGCTACCCATGTTTGGAGCTCTGTCACCTTTCTCTGTCTGAGAATCTGCTACGAGGGATTTACTGCCCTGTTCAGCCATCACAACCTACTGCATGTGTGTTTCTTTTGCTATGGTCTTTTGCCAGACATTTCACAGACCCTCAGGAAAATGTGACCCAGGTTTTGAGTGAGGAAGTCAAAATGTTAAAGGGGGTGGGAAAATGCAGGAAAGTATCTTACCAGTAGAAGACTGCATGAGTCATGTAAGGTATATCAATAATTAAACACTAAAATGAATGAAGCAGAACAAGTGTGGATTAGAGGTGCATCCCAAATATGGGCTGGAACTAATGAGGCTTTTCTTTTTACCATCAGAGAAAGTTTATCACATGTACCTTAAATCGAGCTGACTTAGTGAGCACTGGAGGTGGGTCAGATACCTCCTTTCCACTGACACTCAGCATAAAAGGAGAAGCATTCATAATGGAATGGCTCAACTGGCTATGAAAATAATAACCCATGACTTTGGAAAATTTTAAAGAGAGGATTAAACCCAAAAATAAAAAGAGAGGGAAGAACGGCATATTAAATAAAACCAGAATCCTGTAGTTATTTCACAGCTACAAAAAGTGTGTGCTGATGCCATACATGCTCCTCATTCTGACCTCTGGCCAGGTCCATAAAATGTGACCTGAGATACACCTGGCTGTTAAAATGCCTCTATTCTCTACAGCTGAGGCTGCCCAATTAAATGTTAACAGTACTGAAAGTGGGGTAAAAAGCACCCTGATTACCAGTGTAAGTGCCATTACACTGAGACCTATTGCAGACACCACCAGACCAGAAATGTCACATGGAGACCTACAGGGACAACAGTGCAGATGGGGAAATTAGAAAAAAAAATCATCATGCAAAAGGTACAAGTTAATAAGCTTGAGGAATAGAAACCCAGAGAGAAACACTGAATGGGGTGAAAATAGGTGGAGAGCAGTGTATTAGGCAATAGAGAGCTATGATCTGTTGTGCTTTTCACAGTAACTGAGACAGGAACTGCCTAGTTCTTGTTCCACTTGTGAGGCTGCTTGGCACTCAGCCCCTGCTTGAGTTAGACCCTCCTGCCTCTCACGCTGAGTCTTGCCTGAACTTTAAGTAATGTGGAAAGAAAAAGTGCAGGTCCTTGCTGACAGCAGGCAGGCATACCACATCTGTGTAGCACCAGATTTCTAAAATGCCCTTGTAACAGAGCTGTATAGTCAGACAAATTCACCTGCTTCTCTTGCACCCCACTGCTAAATCTCCTTGTGCTTCTTCACAAGAAATCACATCAGTTTGCAAGTGAGTAATTATTAACCTGCCACTGATACTACACTGATGCAATGGCATTTCAGCAACACGACTGTGCCACTATAACACGGGCTACAGTGATTAGAAAAAATACAGGAGACCCTTAAACTACAGCTCAGATCTAAGGAGACAAATCCCAAGCTATTCCAAGCTAAATGAAAGCTATCTCAACTTCTCTTTCACAATCACCAAATTTATCCACATTTCACAGTTTCTAAAACTTTGGTTCCTTCATTTTTTCCTTGAATTTTAACAGAATTGCACACACTTTTATTTTTCAGAAAAAGTTAACCTGGATCAACTGTTTTCCTGGTTTTACGTTAAGCATAGATGGTAAGACTACTAGGAGACCTCTGCTGGTCACTGAAGTCTCCTGTCTTTGGAAAAAAATTCCACCATACTGATGCCTTAGATTTTACCTTTTATATTTTTCAAATTCTGTATCACCTAGTGTGTAACTCTGAAGCTTCTTGTAGCCTGTTAGCTGCTCTCTTAGGCCAGATAGACACAACAAAGCTTCTCTGAGCTTGCTATTCAAGGACACTAAGACTGTCCTAGGCCTAAAGGTGTAAGCTAGGGCTGCCAGAGAGGTAGAAAAATTGAGGAAAGCTAAAGTTTTAATTGGTGAGTTTATGCTGATATGCAAATGGACCAAACCCTTAAAAGTGTGAAGAACTAGTGACCTGTTGTCCATCTTGGGGTCCATTTTGGAAGTAGCCTCTGGCTCCCCAGGGTGTACCTTTGAAGGCCTTTCAAATAAATAGCTACCTTTATTCCCTCACTCTTGTCTAGCCTCTGTTTCTAGGTAGCTGGAGAAGGAATCAATACATCTCACAAATGCACTGTTTTCTAATTAAAAGCTGGATTCTCACCTAATTTTCCCCAATATATATCTAAGGACAGCTTAAATGAAAGTAATGAAATTGCTCTGGATTCAGTCTACGGCAAATGAGACAAGGATCTTGGCCTAATCTCACGAATGTCTCCCTTGAGATTTCCACAAGTAACACTGTATTTTTAGTGAAAAATGTACCACATTCTTGCAAGATCCCCCGCAGGGGAAAATGGTGGTTTTTTGTACATCAATTCTACATAGTTATTGTAAAACTTTGGTGTGATCTGAGGGGAAATGGTTACAGCACCTTGCTATCTCAATATACCTCCTCACCAACAGCACTAGAAATACAACCATAACACATAGTTAGGTAACTTGTTTCAGTTTGTATGTATTCCAAGCCTCTAAGGGAAAACTGTGATGCAACTACACCTGCCTTCCTTCTTAAGAATCATTAGTACTAAATGTTTACAAATTTCACTTATGGCAGTTGCTGGACGTGGTTGATTTCAATATATTGCTAAGAGATACTAATCACACTTGCAGGGCAGGAAACGGGCATTGGAATTGGTAAGGGTGCTTCAAGCTTTCAGACTAACAAAACATTTGTGACAGTACTTTATCCTGACTCATCTGAAGGAATCTGCCTCCTCTTTGCCCTTTGACAATGGCCTATGAACAAGACATCAGAGCTACAAAGCTCCTTGGAACAAGCTTATGTTTTGCCTGACAGCTAGGCCAGACAGAGGTAGTCTTTGGAGAGAAGAACAAAAAGTACCAACTATTTTGGATATCTTAAGAAGCATATCCTCAGCGCATTTTTGCAGAGGTGGACATGTAAGCATGACTTTTTCTTTTTTTTCTGAAAAGCCCTCAGCATCAAACTACAGCTCTCCTGTCTCTGCTTTCAACACTAGTTGCAACTTCTTTCAGAGTTTTTCATTGCTTTTTAAAGCATTGGTCACAAGAGGACAAAAATAATGAAAGGTGCTCTCCAGGTCTCAACACACTTTCCAGAGATTACTAGCCTAATCTTTAGTTCTTAATTTTGTCAACCTGGAACCCTTACATATTGTTAGAGAAATGATTAAACATCTTCCTCTTCTACCAAGGGATAAATTAAGACTAATCACAGCTTGGGATAATGAAAATCAAATTTCTTCTGCTTTAGAATCTGCCTTCCAAACTTCATCCTAAGAAATTAGCATTCCCATCTGCCTTCAGTGTAAAAGTCAGAGCTACATAGCAAGGTATCCTAGGACAACATATTCCAACCAAGTTAGTCCAAGCCTCACTCCAGCAATGGCTCCATGCTCATTAGTACACAGGTTCTGTTCATGACTGAATCACCCAACAGAGCAAACCTGATACACAGTCAAATGTGGGCACAGATGACATTTCTATTGCATTAGCCAGAACACATGATTTGGAGTTTGGGCTGACTTGAAGCTTACTATGGCAAGACAGATGGTATCTGATCCAGGGTAAGGTTTCTCAGAATAGTTAATCCATTAGTATTTTAGAACAAAAATGAATCAGTGACTTCATACCAGATACCACTTAGTGCTAGGTGGCTATGACATTTCCATCTCTAGTTTTTTATTTACTGTATCATTAAACAGTGACCTTCATCAATGAGCCTGCACCTTATAGTTTTCTACCTTTTAGGGAAAGGTTAAGTACAGAACGGGTTCTCTGGTCAGAGAGAGTGTGTTCCAGCAAGTGTTCAGAGGCTGCAGATGGACCTCAGATGAAGACTGATTATCTTTTCAGTGCTCTGTTGAAAACACATGTTGATGGGAAGACATGAAACAGGTTGTACACCGTAAGAAAGGTGAAAAACAAGGCAGCTCAAACATTGGTGTCACATCTTCAATGACAAAACAGCTCTGAAGCAAATGAAGAACTATTGTCACTGAAACACACTGATATTCAAGTGTAATTTTTGCTGCCCATGCTTAAATGGTACTGACTACTGGCAAGGGCAAGGTGGTGCTTATTCTACCTTCTGTGTTGTCAATACCCTGACACGCCCAGGGGAATACAATGGGTTAGGGTAACCTCTGTTCTGTTACAGGGTTTGCAAAGAACATACTGCAACCTGCAGCTCTTCCTTACCTTTGTTTCACTTTAAAAGGAAATCTCCTCAACTTCTCCTTCTGCACAGGTACACATTCCACATCCACATCCAGATTCCCCCCTGACATGATCCCTGACACTGCCATCTTGCTTCTTTACCTGAGTTTATCTCATAGAGCAATCTCAATCAAAGGAGAAAAAAAAAAAAAGAGTAGAAATCATATTGCATGGTGGTCAGTATTCAGTAATTTAATTGAAACAGGTACTAAGTTCAAGGTGATACGGAAGTCCCTCTTAAGTCTGGCTACATTTTTTTCATGGAGTAGAAGTCAACATCAATGTTTTCAGGAGATAAAGGAAAAGGAGAAGCAAGTATTTACAATATTTAATCTTTGATTTCTTAATTTGAAAATTCTTGACTGGAAAAAGGAGTTGAAGAAGAACAACGAGGAAATCACGTCCAATAAATCCTGATTAGATTAGATGGAAGACATCTCATCTGGAAACGTCAAGATCATGGAGGGGCTTTCCAATACCATGAAAATGAAGGATAAGGAGCATTCTAGGATGCAATTTCTCTGAACTGGTTAGAGGGAGGCATTCAGAAAGGAGGAAGGATATTCTCTTTCAAACTAATTATCACTGCCAGGGCTGAGTAATTCAGAATGAGGCCTGAAGAATAGAGGGTCAAATGAGAGGAAGTAATAGCAGGTTTGTCTGGGCTTCCAGAGGGGTCAGAAACCATAAAGCATAACTGTAAAGAATTTTCCACTGCCTGCTTGACCTTGGCAAGGGGAATTCTTGCAAGATCCCAGCTGGAGGCTTTTCTGTGCTTTAAAACATGTGTGTCAGGAATGAATTTTTTTTTCATCATTGATGCAACTGATTACAGGAAACTGATAGACCTATGCCTCCCCATAAAAATACTGATCAATAACAATCTCCACAGCTGTCTGACTATGCTTCTCTATCCTCTTTCCAAATAAGTTGTGTAGCTTGTCATAAGATTATGAACTTGTAACAGTGTACTCTGTGTACTCTGGTTTGCTGGGACAGAGTAAATGGTCTGCAACGGGTCCATAACTTCAATTTGAAGTTTGATAGCAAAGATGCACAGTAATCTATCAGACGTTAGGAGAGCTGATATGCTCCAGTGGTCCACTGCTCCAGACAGTTACATAATGAGTAGATGGAGATGCAGATTAGTGAAGGAAAAGTTCCATTACTATTCTTTTCGAAGCCAAGAGGCTTTGAAGAGCACAGCTGTTAAAGGTATCACACAGGAAGAGGGAAAGTCCTCAACACAGAGAGATCACAAACAATTTAGGGACTTGCCAGGTCCCAACCAACACCCGAGGCTTGCAGGCTATCAGTATGCAGCTGGAGCCAGCTCTCAGCATGAATCCCTCTCAGCTCTGTGAGAGGCTGCCTCGTTCCGCAATTCTCTCTTCAGCCTCCGAACAGTCTCAAGGAGCAGCCCCATGCAGAGAACTTTAAATAAGTCCCATCTTTTGATATCTACAACTATCATAGCAAGTTGTTTTTACACTAATTCCCTGGTACATAATCTAAGCTCTAACTCCTGTTTTGCTGTGGTTTTGTTCGAGTATTTACTCATGTGGACTGATTAGCCAGCCATGCTTTAAGCTCAGTCCTTCTGACCTCCAAGTTAAGCCAGAAAAATTTATTTTTTACCCTTCTTCTGTTCTCAGTCAACCATGACACCAGATTTTCCTCCTGGGTTTAAGCATATGCTTCATTTTTGTTGCTTATTATGTCATTCTGACACTTTCTGAAACCCCAGTAGCGTATTGTGATATACCTGCAAAAGGCCAGTGTTAAAGACATTACATGAAGAAGAAAAAAAAAAGGATTCTCATAAAAACTGTCACCCACAACAGCACGTTTCTATGGTAATACAGGACTGCTTTGGGTTGTTATGGCAACTAAACCTTTAAAAGCAATAGCATAAAACCAAAGCAAAAAAAAAAAAACAACATAGAAATTGAGCTTCATCAATGCTCTTCTCAATTTTATAAATAATTCTCAGTCCTCCTTACCCACAGAAAGACTAGATTGGGTGTTGCAGTGATCAAAACTCTTTAGGAAGATAAAGAAAACCACCTGGCTTCATGGCAGTGGGTGTGTGGAGCCTCTTACCATTTCTTAAAAACTTTGACTAGAAGTGCTTGTCCATAAACAATTCTCTGGCACCACAGAGCAAAACAAATAAAAAGGTGGTGGCAGTGACAGTAGATTAATTGCTGACTGCAGCTAAGTGGGGATGGTATCTGCACTACCAACCTTGCAGAAGGGACAGCCCAGAATTACACTGAATTAAATGTTCTGTTAGCTCTCTAATGCTACCATGTACTTCATTATTTCCTTGGCAAGTGCTTTTTTTATAGTCAGATGTCACTGCCAAGAAAATGCAGAAAAATTCCAGATATGTGCACTTGCCTCTATATAGCTTCAGCGAAATTTACTGTGATATATGGTGTTTTTAAATAATCTTAGGTTTCAAGATACACCATCTTGCCAAACTTGGGATGAGTTGCCGCTTCTTCCTTTTCCTAGTCTTTCTTTCCTGCTCAGTATCCTGCATATTTACTCACTCTATTCATCTCCACATAGCCTTCTCATTTATCTACCAGTTATGTTCACTTCCCATCATTATGTTTGAAAGAATTAAATGATCATGAGTAGAATTGTCAGCGTGCAAGCATTCTCTTCTAAATCTGCTGAGGTGCCTCAAAACTGATACCCCAGAAGAGCATCCCTTTGCTGCCCTGCGTATGCACTTCAGCCTTTGTGCACGTCAGACCTGGCTGAGGTCACACAACTCTTTTTACTTGTGACCCATAACAGGGGGCTAGAGTTGAAAGGAGAACATATTTAAAGATTGCTCCTCCAACTATTCACATCTTTTTTTAGTTAGCCAAAAAAAGAAGCTGTAACTTCAAAGCAGGAATGTTTACGTAAATCAGGGAATACAGGAACTAGACTTCTTTACTGATATAAGCCAGCACCATCCTGTTCACTCCAATGTTTTATAAAGATAGTTCTTATCAGCTGAGATGCACTCTTTCAGGATTTTAGGACACCACTGTAGCAACATTCAGATTATTGTTTCTTAATAGTATGGGAATGAGCATGACTCTCTAAGGACTGTCAAAAATTGGTGCCATTATGACTCTGCAGCAGGTTGGGAAAGCCCTACAGAACGTCACTTTGAACTCACAATAATGATATCCTGAAGTATACAGAAGGAAATATTATTACTGTCTATTAAGCAGAACATGTGCAGGAAGACAATGCAATGAATTAATGAAATTCAGGAGACCCTGTGCCACTTTAAGAGGCGATGTGCATTTCAGTAAGTTGCTGTGAGCATAAACTGGCAGACATTTAGTGCTGATGACAGAAGAGTGGTGGTGTCGAGTCAGCCAAGGACAATTTAAAAAGAGAAAAGTATGATGGCTCACTTTGCTGTAGGGCTTCAGTCCTGCTCCAAGTCACACATCTCAGCAGGGAAGAAGCTGTAAGCATGTGCTAGGTCCTCAGATGGTTCATGCTCTGGCCTATTTGTCAACAGCACCACTGAACACTGTACCACCTCCTTTGCTATCCACCTCCACCTCTGTTACCAGCAGACAAATTCTCTTGGTGTGTCAGAATAGCACTTACTTGACAGCTCCCCCAGTCCTTAAGTGGAGAGGAAAAAAACACTACATCCCCAAGCACAGACGTAAGTGGCTTCAGGATTTCATTTAGTTGTGCCAGTAGTTAATGCTTTTCAAGAATCTATTCTGCTGCCATGTTCAGTCCCAGCTTCAGAATGAATCCCAGAACCACACGTACCAGAAGCAGCTTACTCAGAGTTTGTGTTACACCAAAGCAGGAATATCATCACCTTAGATCTTGAGACCCTTTTAAGTATTTAGGCAGAGCCAAGGAAAAATAAACTGGCCTGGCTTTTCACCAGAAAATGTCTAATGTGCATCTCTTTTACTGACATGAACTTGGGACAAAATTTATTGCAACTATGGATTTTGCACTTATGGTCCGAATTCTTTCCAGGACTATGAATTTCACTGTGACTAAATGCAGGAAATAAAATATGAATACAGAAAAGCTGTGGACACATTTTGTCCCCAAGTTGTACTGTATGTTTATTGATCACCTTTTGGTATGTACCTAGAAGTACTAGGACAAAATTCTTTTTGTTGTTAACAGTATCTCAAAGGACAAAAAATATGTACCTTGAGGAGTCAGAGGCAGTAATGCTCCTCTGTTTAATTGAACTGCTTGGCCCATGCTAAATGCCCCTAGAGATTACTGCAAAGAACACGGAGCAGAGCCA
>WEIT01013336.1:19810-41035 GCA_013389985.1 Dryoscopus gambensis
AGAAGAATGTTGAGGTTCTTCTTTTTCCACGAAACTGGACTGATTACTGACTTCATTTACATGTCTAACTTCTAGTTCATGTAGTTGTCCCCAGGTTTTGCTCGTGGTGCATTTGTACACAGTCTTAGTGCAGTTACGTAATAAATTGGTTTAATTTTGTATACACATTTCCCTCTTCCCTGGCTGTGCAGAGAGCAACACCGTGCACTCACCCTGTTGATGGGATAATCGTGCCATTGACCTCTGGGCAATAGGTTCTACCTTACAGCTTGAACTTGTGAGACAGATATTCCCTGCGCCACTTTACCCTATGCAAATCCATGTGCTGCCAAGGACAATATTACAGACATAATTTGCAGCATGCAACCAAAAAGGTGAAACCTCGAATGAGAGCTTTGTAATTGGAAATGGGGCCTTAGGTCTTTAAAAGTATGGATTGTTAATGCAGAACAAGGTAGGTTTGGGGAACGTGCCTGGTTTGGAGAGGGAGAAAACAGAATATCAAGTGATTACAATGCATGTCACACAAAACAGTGAAAAGTGTATGTGCTTGATAGATTGCATGTGATTAGAATGAGGGCCTTAGGCAGGGAAATCTAGCTATTAAATATCATTCTTCCTTTACTCCTATTAATACAACTATCAAACCTTAGAGTAAACTTCATCTGTTAGGTGAATGACCCATGTGTCTCTTCTGCTTAGCTTTTTGCCACATGCAGAAGTTACTTATCATTACACATTATTAATTGGTGGACAGGCTGCCACTCCCTCCATATTCACTGCCTGCTCATGCACTTGCTCTGCTCTCCTGTCACCAAGGGAATGCAGAGTGACTGGCCAGAGGGATTAGTATAAGGGCTTAATTTGTGTGCTCCACCCCAGAAGACAGGCAGACATTCCTGTTTGGGTTTTTTTTTAATAGCACTCTAAACAAAATATAATTAAACAAGTTGTAAATTGACAGGGCAGGGGTACTGAATGCATCTGAAGGGAAGCAGAAGGATGTGAACAGACTATAGAAGAAAGCAATCAACCTAAAACATTTATTAGCGGATAGGAACTCCTGACTGATGTCTCCTTTTTAGTTTAGATCAGGGAGTTACTATTTTCCTCCTTGGTTTCTTCCCACCCCCTGTTCTCATATATTTTCCTTTTAGCACAGCCTACTGGCATCTCATTCCCAGAAATACATTTTCCTCTCCCAGTTACAAACATGCAAAGCAGAAATGCTCCTTCTCCTAGTCTGTACCCTGTGGGAGCTGTACTTTCTAGCTTCTGAGGAGGCACAGGTTTTGCTAGTCAAGGGAGATGGGGATATGCACTTTGCTCCTTTGATGCCATGCTCTGCCCAGATTTCTCTTAATAAATATTTGCAAGGCAGTTCAAAAAAGCTCTAGGTTCATTCTCCACAGCTGGAGTATTGGAGATTAATAGAATTAAAGTCTCTTTAAATCCTGAAGAAAGAGCTTCAGAGGAGAAACTATTTTTTTGCTTTAACACTGTGTGAGTCATACAATGTATAGTTTGGGTGTTTGATACATCGTAGCATCTAAGCCAAAAAGACAGCTGTAAAATGAGTGGCAGGTTAACAAAGACTGGAGAACAATAATGTAGAAAAAGCGCTAGATTGATGTTGAGGAGGTAGAAAGAGGTCCTCAAAATTTCAGTGTTGCCAACAAGATTTTATTACAAATCTTGTAGCATGTGGTGGGTTTTCAATTCTAAAAACTCCAGTTGTGGTATCAAAAGATGACAAAAAATATCAGCTTTCATTTATAATTAAAACATCCCTAGCACCCATGGGAAAAAGCTTGAAAACACGACAAAAGGGTGTGATCCCTTGGAAATCAGAATGGAAAAATAAAGAACTCAAATCTTTTATTTTATTTTAGAATTTACCCCACTATGAGTTATACCCTATTTCTATGCACGGTTGGCCTTTCACCTCTAAATATTTCTGCCTGATGGCAGAAACAGACAAAGAACCATTCAGCTAAAATAGAACTACAGATGTTTCAGAAACTGCAGCCATTCTATTTTGGCAGCAATTCATAATCAGAATTTTCTGATTATGCCCCTTGTCANATTATGCCCCTTGTCACATTAAAACCCATAAACTAGAATGTGCACATGCTGATCCATATAATAAACTCTCTCCCTTGGAGCTCATTTACTGAGGTCAACCTTCTCACATACTGGCTTCTCAATAAAGGAATACCACAGCAAAGCAAACTGCAATTAGGGGGGGGAAAAAAAAAGAGAGAACTTCCATCCAGTCAGCTTATCTGACAAGTGGGGAGAGACAGAAGTGTTTTTCCCTCGACCCACAGAATCAGCAAGTTCCACCTCTTTGTTCGATCCCCTCCTAATTACAGTCAGCAAAATTAACCCCCAACCACAGTTAGAAACTTGTCTTTTTTTCCCAAGTATCCTAACTCCTTACTTTCTTTCTCTCTTTACCAAAATAAATCAAGATTCTCCCATAGTTTCACACAGAGAGGATAACAGCACTGTGAGACACCGGAGCACAACACCCCTCAATATTTCTATCAGCTATAGCTAACTAATAAAATTCTTTATCAATGAAGCTTCAAAGATTCTGTAGCAGAAAAGAACACACCACAATATAACAATCAAGAATAGAAAATCTTAAGCAGATAGAGCCTCCACGGGGACCTTTTCTAAGAGAAACTGTATTTCATTTGTGTAATAACCCTAGGATGAGCTACGCACTGTAGTCTAACCATTAAATACTTACACAAATCTTTCAGAAGCTAACAGATGTTTCTTTTATGAGCAAAGACAAGTGCCATTCGGCCTTTTTAGACACTTATAAAAATTCAGGTAATTTTAAGCTGTTTTAATAGCTGCCTGACAATTTTATTAATGCACTCTGCTACAATATGATCCTGTTTCCTTCACAAAAAGACTGACTCATACCATGGATTTTTATACACACTAAGGTGCATGTTGCTAATGCCTTCCTCTTGATCAGTAAGAAAAGAAAACCTGTTTTACTGACCAGAAGAAACAGAAAGATCTCTGCAGGATTTAACACGAACACTGTGTCAGCCTGCAGAGATCCTGTCTCAAAATCATCTGGAAGCTTTAATGATTTAGTCGGTGTAAACTGACAGACTGAACTACAGAACTTGCCCGGAATCAATTCTGTGGCTCAAATCCTGCCTTGAGCCATAGGTGTCAATGAATTTTAAATTTTAATCTTGGCAACAACCGAGTATTTTACATTATCACAAGAAGAACGCACCTATAAAAAGCACGATCATTGCAGGAGAGTCAAGGGCTATGACAGTTATAGTTTATTAAAACGAGGCTTCACTGGTAGAGCCAAATTCAGGGAAATTTATACAGCACCTGCTGACTCTGCCTGACTCTTACCAGTGCCATCAGCATCTCACTTTCTGGCATACTAAATTCACACACAAATGAGAAGTTCTGCATGCACTTAACATTACAACCTTATGCATAATAGTTCTTGTAGGAATATAATTACTAAAACCCCTACAAAAGATGCTTAAATTTGTGAGAGTTATGATTTTTCTTGGGTTTTTTTTGTTTGTTTGTTTGCTCTTTTTCTTGAAGAAGCTGCAAAAATAGTACGAACCTAGATTGTTACCTCAGGCATTCTGCAGAGCAATATGTCAAAGCACCCACATGCTGAGTGTTTCCAAAATTTTGAGATTGACTATGTGCCAGTCCCTCTTCAGCTGTGGGCACTTGATCCTGCACTAAAATTGCTGCTGACCTTTTCTGGTATTTATGATGTCAGTATGGATTTTTATCATTGTTTGAGCTCCTGACACAAAGCAAACAGCTTTTATAGCATGTTTTTATTCATGCAAAGTATGAATATGTGAATCTCAGTATTCCTGTCAAGTTTGCCATTTCTCCTTCTTGTATGCTTGGTTAATGGAGGTCAGCTTTCCAGAGAAGACTTACTTGCACAGATGAACACTAATCGTAGCTTATATTCTCTGAGCGACTTAATATGTAAGTAGAGTTATTTGAAATGCACTAGCTAAGCATTATCCAGTCTCTGTTGTTTAAAAGTACTTGAAATATTCATCGTATCAGCTAGCTGGAATGTGAGGCTAAATGCAGTAGTAGTAAGACATCACTGTTCAATACAGCCTCTGAGTTTTGACATGTGCTTAGAAATATCATAATGCCCTTTGATGTAGCGTTCAATTTAACACAGAGCTCCTCAACACTGATCTCTATAGGGATTATTCAGGTCTCATTTGTGAGTCTCAGCTGTGACTCATACACAGCAATGGCCTAAAGGAACAAGGCAGACACAAGAATTGTCACCTGACACTAGGTAAAGCACAAAGAGAGTCTCTTGCATTTACATGTGGAGCACCCAGCACACAGAGACTGTGATCCAGGCTGAAACTGCAACCTCCAACACAAGTAATTATGATGACTGTTGTAGTCAGGTCCCAAATAAGTTCATTCTTGAAAATCTGTATTTAACATACAGTAAAATTAAAAATCAGAACCTTGGGAAAAAAGAACCCACACTGCAGTACCAAGAGTTTGGGTGAGCAAGAATAATAAAACAATTAGCACATGTGCTAATGTGCTTTAAAAGAACTTTAAGATTGATGGCACAGAACATAGCTTTGGACTCATTTTTTTTCTCAGAAGAATTTGCCCAGTTTCTGCAATAAAAACATATTGGTTACTAATCCTTGTTGTCTGAAAGACTTTGCAGCATTTCATCCAAGAGTACACTATGATCTACAGCCCCACGCTTTTGCCCTTAGGCTAGGTACTTTCTCAAGTTTAGAACTGTCAAAATCCAGTGCAAGATGAATAGGAAACATAATCAGTGCCAACTTAGTCACAGAAAACATGCATGATAGGTTATCTTCACCAGACTGGCTGCAGACTCAAATCTTTGAAGTCAGTATTTTGGAGGTATGTATCAGTTCTAGAGGAAAACACCCTACCTATATACAGAGCAAGAGAGAATGAGGCTAAAGCAGAAATGCCCAAATCCCAGCTGAAAAGCTGGATATGAGTCTTGAAATTTAAGTTATGGGTTCCCAAACACATATTTATGCATAGAGACTGACGCTTGTATGTAAAAGGATTAATAATTATAGAACCCCCACTGACTCCTAAGAGAAACTGTTAAATGTGACATTGCTTGAGACACTGTTTCAGGCTACCAGAGAGGTGTGAATTTCTCCCAAAGCTTAAGGTTGCCGCTTCAAAGAACAGATTTTTAAATTTCTGCACTCTGCTACAGAACAGTTGGATCATTTATTGTAAGGGTGTGTGCAAAGAGCTTATCAGAAAAGGGCAGAAGAGCAATAATCTACAAAGAAATCCTACTCCCTTTTTTCTAGCTACTGAGTGAATGTAGTAGTACCTTTACCACCTAAAATATTAAATTACTATGGAAGGGTCTGATCTTTCCAGCAACTCTTAAGATGACTGGAAGAAGAACCTTTGCAGAACGATGATTCTGGGTAATGCAGGTGCTATTTAAAACATCCTGTAGGCCCTTCTACACAGCAAATCGGACCTGGTTAAATTACAAAACAGTCCTGAATCCAACTTTCTTCCAAGCATGGTGTCTGAGAAAAAAGGAATCTGAGCTACTGGTCTCTCTTTATCACTATTTTTGTTGGGAAGAAAAGTCTTCCCAGGCACAGAAAGAATCACAGACTCTAGGACCTTCTTTCCATGTGCGACTGCAATTAGGAAAAGGCTGTGCAGGACTGCCTCATCAGTTATCTTGCAGCAACCTGCAGACAGAAGCTCTTGCCTTTCCTGCACTGCTGTGCAAAATTCTTTCATTTGCTCAAAAAGCATCCTGATATAGGCAGGTTTATAATGGTGGCTTCTAGCCAGCAACTGGTTGTTAGACATTTCTAGAAGGAGACCCAGTGGGTCTAAAGCTGGCCTCCTAATTGGGGTTGGGTGTAATGACAGGTTCCTTTGGAGAGTAGCATTTCACTTCATAGGGGTTTTATTATTCTTCTGTTTATGTAATATTTCAACAAACATTCTAGGCTGCCCCCAAGAAATCTTCATAAACTTACCTTGGGACTTCCAAGAGAGAAAAAAGGAAGAGATTAAAACATTAGTTTAGTAAAATATCCTTTGGAGGAATATTTGGAGCTAATGACATGAGACAATCTTTCAATCTTTTGTAATTCAGGCAGGAGAAATAAAAAGACACTTAGGAAAAATTGAGAATCACCACAGAATTTAGAAACTTTTACAAAGCAGTAAAAGAGTATCAGCATCTCTCCAAATTACTTGCCCTTCCTTCCATTTCCATTTAATCATAGAACAATACAATCATTTAGGTTGAAGAAGACTTTCACGTCCTACCATCAAAGTAACACTACCAAGTCTACCACTAAACCCTGTCCCTAAATGCCACATCTACACAGCTTTTATATGCACCCAGGGATGGTGACTCCACAACTTCCTGGGCAGTCTGTTCCAATGCTTGTCAACTCTATCCATGAAGAAATTTTCTGCTGTCCTTCTCTAGACCTGCTCCACCATCTCAATGTCCTTCTTGCAGTGAGGGGCTCAGAAATGAACATGGGACTTGAAGTGTGGCCTCACCAGTGCCCAGTACAAGGGCACAATCACTGCCCCAGTCCTGCTGGCCACACTATTGCGAATATAGGCCAGGATGCCACTGGCCTTCTTGATCATCTGGGCACACACTGGCTCATGTTCAGCTGCTGTCAACCAGCACCCACAGATCCTTTCCCACTGGACAGTTTTCCAACCATTCTGCCCCAAACCTGTAGTGCTGCACGGGGTTCTTGTGACCCAAGTGCAGGACCTGGCACTTTGCCTTGTTGAAACTCACAGAACTGGCCTTGGCCCATCAATTCAGCCTGTCCAGATCCTTTCTGTCCAGAGCTTTCCTGCCCTCCAACAGTTCAACACTCCCACTGAACTTGCTGTTGACCAAGCGTGCACCTGATCCCCTTGTCCAGATCATTGATAAAAGATATTAAATCAAACTGGCCCCAATACTGAGCCCTGGGAGACACCACCAGTGACTGGCTGCCAAATGTATTTAGCTCCATTCACCACCACTCTCTGGGCCTGGCCATCCAGCCAGCTTTTTTCCAGAGAACACGTCTAAGCCATGGGAAGCCAGTTTCTGTGAGAATGCTGTGGGAAACCATGTCAAAGGCTTACTGAAGTTTAGGTAGACAACATCCGCAACCTTTCCCTCATCCACTAAGTGGGTCACCTTGTCACAGAAAGAGATTAGGTGGGTGAAGCAGGACCTGCCTTTCACAAACCCATGCTGATGGGGCCTGATCTCCTGGTTGTCCTGCACACGCTGCATGATGGCACTCAAGGTGACCTGTGCCATGACCTTCCCTGGCACCAAGGTCAGGCTGAAAAGCCTCTAATTCCCCAGATCCTCTTTCCAGCCCTTCTTGTAGATGGGCATCACATTTATTAACCTCCAGTCCACTGGGATCTTCCTGGTTAGCCAGGTCTGCTGACTGATTCAGCCAGGCACTGCTCTTGACTGGCTCCCTTACCAGCTGTATCAGGAAATCCACACGCTCCAGGAACTTCCTGGACTGTTTCTTCTCCCCTGTGTTGTATTTCCAGCAGACCTCTGGAAAGTTCAAGTCGCCCATGAAAACAAGGGCTAGCAATTGTGAGACTTCCCAGCTGTTTATAGAGTATTTCTTCTGCCTCCTCATCCCAGCTGGGTGGTCTACAACAGACTCCCACTGTGGTATCTGCTTCACTGGCTTTCCCTCTGATTCTTACCCTTAAACACTCAACTCTGATGTCACCACCATCAAGGTCATCTTTGCTAATGGAACTGCAGCCTATGACACAGGCTGCGGAACAAGCCTGTGTTTGGACACTTTCTCTCTCCTCCCCAGCATTTAGGATCCAAAGTCGTCTCCCACCCCAGTTCAGCATCTAGGGCTATCAGATTGTCTCATCTTTTCTTTGTTTGTGCATGACTGCCTGGGAGATGAGCAGATGTAGACACTGACCAGTTTATTGCCAGGACTAAAAAACTGGAGAAGCAGGTGGTCAACTGGAATTAAAAAGATGCATGGGACAACTTACAAAATCATGCATTTGGGAGTTGTGCTATGTACATTATGAGGGCAGGAGCACAGGAATTCCATCTCGATGTTTAAGTTAGAGCTTTTCACAGTTCTAATCAGTTGAACATTCTTGCCTAGCTCTATGGAGACTGATTTACACACATTTTACTGCCATTAATTATTCTTCTCCATATTTCCATATTTTCTGCCTGTAGTTTCTTTCAATCTTACATCTGCCTCTGCTCCACACTCCTCTCTTTACAAGCAATCTTTATGCTTGGTTTCATTCCCCCAGTAAAAAGGAAAGGGATCTTCACTGAAATTATAAGCAAGGAGACAAGCCCCCTCATCGCCTCAATTCAGATTTTGCTCTCTTTGTCCATGCAGTCCTCTATGCCCAAGTTCAGTTTATCCACATTTCTTTTCCTGTTACGACATGCTAATACACCATATTCAGTCAAATATTGCTATTAATGGGACAGCTGCACACAGTTAGACAGTACAATAGCACAGCATTATTTCTGATGCAGACATTTATGTTACTTATGGTTGTCAAGGTGTATGTTTACATGGAACTCAAGGTTCAGTGCAGAGAATGGCTTGGTGAAGAGGTCTGAACAATACCTGAAAAGGAGGGAAAATTTCATATTCCTTAATGAAGAAAGCTTGTGAATAATTCGGTTAAGTAAAAAGGTGACTGCTTCCGGCTTGCTGAAAAGACATCAGTGTATCCACAGACAGGAAAGGAAACAAATGCATGAAGAAGTAAGCACTAGAACCTACTCCTTGACTGTAGAGCTGAAGATAATAGGTCCTGCCCCAGAGCTGGGTACTGGGAAAGGGATGCCTTGTGGATTTCAGCAGGGGATAAGTACAGTAAATGTGCTCTTTCCTGGTTCCCTCCTAATGGAGTGGTGTATTTTGGCTTCTCTAAATAAATACTCCCATTTTCTTAGGCTGACTTTGCTTGAGATGATTTTGAGAGCTGATGAAACACATCAAGGCTACGCTTTTCCAGGGTTTTAAACCTTTAAACCGGGATGCTGGAATGCCTCTGCACTTACCAGCACTGAAATACGTATTCTGAGGGCAAGAGGAGAACAATAGGGTATGTCTCTGATTCTGAACAGCTAGCAACACTGGAACCTGGGAGAATTAAATGATTTTAGCAGTGCGCTAGCCAGAAAGTGCTCTGCTTTGTGACAGGGTAGTGGGGAACTTTTTTGTAATCATCTCCTTATAGAGTTACTCTGAAAGTCTCCTTTCTTGGTCCAACTATGAAGTACATTTTCAAGGAACTGTGGGAAATGGGAAGAGGTAGAGAAAACTATTTTAGGTGCTTAAAATCCAGAACCCTTTATCCACTCATTAAGAAGAGCAAGCAGCAACTTATTTCTATTCACATGCATAACTCTGCTCCCTTCATTTTTCTCCCTGGTTCACAAATGAGCCCAACTTCATTCATTTTCCGTGGTTACATGGAAAAGTTATACTGAAAGTAATAACTAGATTTTATTAATAAAAAATATAATAAAAGCCAAGTTCTTCCAAGTATAGAATAAGAGGTATTGAATGGTACATAACTACAGCATGCTCGTAATTCTTTATCATCTACCATATTGTCAGGCTCTAACCTGCCCTAAATAATCACACCAATAAAACAAACTACATAGGTAATTGGTGT
The DNA here is from genome assembly GCA_013389985.1 of Dryoscopus gambensis. Classification (NCBI taxonomy): domain Eukaryota; kingdom Metazoa; phylum Chordata; class Aves; order Passeriformes; family Malaconotidae; genus Dryoscopus; species Dryoscopus gambensis. The sequence continues at coordinate 29,588 of WEIT01013336.1, forward strand.
TGTCAATTATTCTATACAGAACATAATTGAGAGAAGAGCTCACAAAGAGAAAAATTATATTCAAACACCAAAAATTGAAAGAGTGAAAACATTTAACAAACCTCAGCTAGCCCTTTCACCCCCACTGTATTGCTTGCCTTACCGTTCTCCCTCCCCCCTCAAATAAGGATAGTAAAAAAATCATTAAAATACCTTTGAACTTGTGAAAGACGGCCCATAGCTCAGCAATGTCAGTGGCAAATGTAATGTCTGTGTCGAGGACAATGACTCGCTCAAGATTGGAAGGTAGAGTCTTAGTCAGAACCAACTTCATCAGCCCGTAAATCCCAGAGTAGTGTTTGTTGGGGATCCAAGACACTTCAGACTTGACAGGAAATGGGAAGTGGGAAAGAGGAAGAAAAAATAATCTTCATTAGAAAGAGAAAATTTTCCTGACACTAGTTTCTTGCCATAGTGGAAGATCTCAGAGGTGGAAAGTCTTCTAAAAGCTTGCTTTTAAATTTACTTCAGAAGCTCTGAAATACACTATAGTTTCTGAAAGCTTGGGAAAAAAAAAGTTCTTAGAGGAAACCTCTTTATACAATGTAACTAAAATTAATTGAGCCTTTATGGTCTGGTAGAAGTCATTCTGAGACATCCATGTGTCCTGATAAAATTGAAGTACATTTTTAGTCTAAAACTTCAGGTGCATTGTACATTACTTTCACTTTCAACCAAACCAAAAATTTGTGTTTGTCATTCTCAAAATTTTCTCTGATACAGAAGTAACAAGCATAACATTTTCCTTATATTTCTTACAGATTTGGAGGTCAGAATTTCAAAAGGCCAGTCATTTGAAATAAAGGGCCAGCAAATCGCAAAAAAATTTGTTTCTTACAAACTCAAATTTTCCTTAAGTCTTGTATCTTTAACTACTGAGATCACACAGACAAGCTCAAAAGTCGAGAGATCGACAGAAAATTTTTAGCCTCATTTTTTTTTTAATGTATTGAATGTGGCAAACTCAGACATTTTCATTTCTTCAGTAAGGGCTAAACAAAACATTTGTACAGCTTCTAACAGGAAGTTGAGAGACTAAATTCTGCAATGCGTTGTACTACTGGCACCAGGATAGTCCATGAGCTACGTTTAGTTTTCTTTCTGTGAGACTCAAGTTCTCAAGTATCAAAAGTTTCTGCTTAAAGTGGGATATAGACGTTTTTGAGAAGTTCCTGTTTCTCTGTCTGAAACTCCTCTTGTTTATTTTAAGGGGCATGCACTACAATTCCCAGATTTTAAGTTTTCCCTTGAGTCATGCTCTCATTAACTTCAATTAGTCTTTTGTCCACAGGGGACTTGAGTGAGACAGATTTCGGGATCTGTCCTGGCATCTTACACTTAGGAGAAAGTAGGCAGAAACTCAGTGTATTCATACAAGTGAGGAGATCTACTCTGTTGTTTAACTATCTCGTATCTATTCACTGCCATTGTAAATTTTATTACATGAAACAACATTTGCACAAAAAAATCTCATGTCCCCCAAAATCCTTAGAGAAAACCTTCTGTAAGAGAATATGTTCCTACAGTTGGAAGTTGGACGCATGGTTGAAGAAAGGCTAATAATAGGTGCTTAGAGCACATTTCTTTTTGAATGTAAAGTAACAAGGCCTCTGATGATGTAAGCTGACCTGCTCTATTACCTTTAAAATGGCACACAACTTTTCTCTGTATTCTCAGGATTCCTGAGAATTCTCAGGAACAGAAATTCCTCGGGACAGAGCACTCTCCCACTACAAAGTTCATTAAAAAGACAGAGGGAAGTAGAGCAACCCTTTAAGGAGAAAGACAAGAATTTCAGGCGAAAGGCAGGAAAAGCAGGTTATCATAAAATAAAAACAGAAAAGTGCAAACCGAAGTGTGAAGTTTTGGTTGGTTTATTCAAAACTCAGTGCTCCCCAGAAATGTCTTCTGTGTGTAACAGATAATTTCAAATTCCCAGCCTCAAAAGTCTACTCATTTGTGGTCCCTGCTCTCCCACATGGTGGCTTTAGGAATGGACCATCACATCAAGGTGTCAGCAAAGCAGTATCTGCTTCTGAAAACCATATTGTTCTGAATCTGCCACTTGTGCTAGACCAGTCATACCTGACATGTTAAAACAGTGGGTCATTTTACAGACTGAGTTTGCTTTTACCCATTGCTATGTTATTAATTTTGGATGGCATGTCCTTCATTTTATTAGTTGAAATACTTCCCCAGAAAAACACGCAGTGTGCTTACGCAAGTAAGACTAATAAGGTAGGGGTTCATATGTTGCATGCCTTGGCTGACACAAGCAGGGAAGGTAAAAGGTGGCTGGAAAAGTAAATCACCTTCAAGTGTAGTTATTCTCTTTGCTCTCAGGATTCCCCATTTCTAACACCACTGCCATGTATCAATGCAGGGAAGAAACCCTTGTCTGGCAGTTCCTTCTGATCTGGCACACAAAAGCCAAAAGCCTGCCATCCTGAAGCCTGATGTCTGAAGGGATCACTTTCAAAAGCGAAAGGGGCTGCCCCTATTCCAAACGGTCCCTCACAGCTGGCTAGCACATGTTGGATTCGAGGATATGTTGAAGCTTGGACTCTCAATCTGTTCAATTTATCCACAGCTTTCTCTCCTGTGATGTAGAGTTGACTAAGACACAAACAGAGATCCTAATTAGTCTCCAGCATAATTTCTTCGTGGCTTTGCTATTCATGAATAATGTAACAGTTCCAAATTCATGTTAAGGAAAAGTCCTGACACTACACAAGAGCTCTGTAAAGGCTCACTCTCTGGGAATTACATCTAGTCTTATGAGAAGAAATACATGGGCACAACGTTGGAGTAAGTGCTTAGTCCTTGACCTAGTTTTGACCAGGACCTGAAGGTTATTCTGTATCACCTCAGATCATTTCTAGGGGCAGGGGGAAGGGACTCTGCCTCCTGAGAAGAAGGGTGTGGCTTCTGGTCAAAAAACCATTTTTCTAAATACTGTCTAAATACTTTCTGTAAGTTTTAATACAATTTTGTTTCTCTAGCATAGTTAAAATGGCCCATATATGGCATGTTTGTTAGAATCATCTGCCAACAAGCTAGATCAGAGTTGCCTTCAGAGAACAAATATTCCTAGAAGATACACCAAGAACATTAAAAAACAGTTAGTGAAAGAAGAGAGTGAAACAAAACTGTGTGACATACTTTGGCATTTGTGTAATTCCCAGTTCAGCAGAAATAGCACACCTTGGATCTCTAGCTCTCAAGATCTGTGTTTTTGTTCATGAGAGAAGAGTAAAGAAAAGCATTTAGCTGGTGCTGACATTGATTCTTTTGAGTTAAGTGAAATAGCATCTACTCACTAAAGGTCTTTCATCAGAACTATCTTTATTCTTTTCATAAAGAATAAAGACTGAAGACTGAAATGAATAAAGAATAAAGACTGAAAACACACTAAATGATCTAAATTATTTGAATATAAAAATCATAAGTCCATGAGTCTTCATGCAGCATATAAGTGACCACCTGGTAAATGCCAGAAAGGTGGAAGCAACAGTTTCCATGTTCAGGTATACTTCACCAGCAAGTTGTCTTCCCCAAGTGTGCTCTATCTCTGGGAAAAGCTGAATAAATCACAGCTGCTGTACCCAGCTTGACTCAGCTTTCTCACAGTTGCTACCACTTATAAATGCTCATAACAGTTAGCAAAAGCGTCGTTTTTAAGAGAGAAGTCTGATACAGACATGGACCTTAAAATCAAGTTTCCCTGCTTCCTCGACTGAGAGAGGGGGAAATGGTGGCTCATTCTCTGTGAAAAAACTGTATAGTGACGACATTCCCAAGTATTTAGGTATTTTTATTTTTAAAAACACTTGAGTCTGGTTGCACACACATTACTATCACAAAGCACAACACTTGTACCAAGTCATCACAAATATATCCAGCCAGACTTCAACCCTTATACTGTACTTCTTCAGGGAATTGTGTGATTTTTAAAATTTTTTAATTTTAAATATGCTCTTTTTCTCCCCAAACAGATGATGGGGAAACTTGTCCAGGCTTCACAGGTGAGCTGCTCCACAGCTGTATGTGAAGTATCTGTACAAGGGCAGGTCACCTGAGCCTCTCTGAAAGGGATGGAGGCTTGGACTTGTAGACTTAGCATAAAACAAGCTTGGAAAATAGTACCAACATGAACAGAATGATAGTGACCAACACAGAAGGACAAAAAGCTTTTGAGCTGTATTGTGTCAGAGCAATTGTCCACCAAGCTCAGTAGCTGGCATCATATAGTGGATGGTGGCAGGTGCCTACTGAAGACTATAAACCCAGGGAAATTCTACAGCAGTACTGCCCCCGTATAGACTCCCATTCTGCAGCGATTTGCATGAAATTTTGGAGCTAGTGGTGGTATTTTTGTTGGTTAATAACCTTTGGTGGATTTTTCATCTGTGAATTAGGTTGAATTAGGATACAGTTTCATATTTGCTGAAAGTCCAGTTCATTAAAGTCAAATTATTACATTTCTATTTAAAGCTCTTAAAGGTTATCAGTCTTACATACCAAGGTAATTTGTTTGCAAATGTAACTTTTCTGCACTCACCCTTCTCTTTTCCACATTACTAAAATCATGATAAACAGAGAAGTAAGATGAAGCACAAGAAAAGAGATGATATATTTACTGTCTTACCTTAGTGCTTGTTTACATATACACAGAGTGAAGCATCAAAATAGTAGCAAGCACAAAAGCAGAGGAAAGCTAAACTAAGGCTCTATGGGACTGAAGGACTGTACATGTTTCTCTCATTGTTTACCATCTTCTCTGAAGCACTGGAGGTTGACAGCCTAACAGCCTGATTTGCTATGTGCTTCTTGGATTGGAAGGTGATATGTAATAGTACCTTTAAAAAAAGCTCTCAAAAGTTTTAGCCAGCAACTGCATAAACTTAAGACTGCATTTCCCTTCTATAAATAAAAAGTTTCCCTTCTAAAAGCATTTCTCCCGTTAACGACTTCTGATTACCTCCCTACCAGAGGAAAATTCTATCCTGACTTTTCCTGATCAATAGGTTGTACTCCATATAGCATCACAAAATCACAGAACGAGCTTGGAAGGGACCTCTAGAAGTCATTTGGTCCAACCTCCCCTGGCAAGCACAGCCACCCAGAGCCAGTTGCACAGGACTATGTCCAGATGGCTTTTGACAATCTCACTGGGCAACCCGTGCCAATGTTCAGTTACCTCCCTTGATCTGCTGTCCATGTTTTCTCTAATGCAGTCATTGTTGCAAGGGCAAATTCCTGGCTCATGTTCAAACTGGTGTCCACCAGGATCCCCAAGTCCTTTTCTCCCAAGCTGCTTTTCAGCTGGGCAGCCCTCAGCATGTACTGGTACATGGGGTAGTTCTCATGCACAAGATTTTGTACCTCTTGTTGAACTTCATGAGGTTCCTGTCAGACCCCCTTCTCTGTTAAATAGTATTTTTTTCCATTTTCTTAATGAAATTCCTCACTGTCCCACAGAATACATAGCACCATAGCACTCGGTGAGCTACAGAAAGTGCTCCTCGTTCAGCGTGGTAAGATGGAAATTTGGCTGAGAAAGTGTTTTCCCTGGCAGCATGTCCTTAAACACTTTACCCTGGAAAAATGCAACCCTCAATATTGCATCGATTTTGTCACTACATTCACTGCATCTTCCTAGATATGCCTGGGAAAAAAACAAATCAATCAAAATAATCCAGAGCTATGACACAGCATCCCCTTCCCCACTCCAAATCAAAGACACCCTTGCTGCTCAGCTGACTCCACCAAAGCACCACGAAGGTCAGTGCCTGCAGGAGCCTGTAGGTCAGGCTGGCTGGGGGGATGCACCAAGCTGAGAATCAGCAGCCCTGGAGGCACGAGGTGCCACTTGCATGCCTCCTCCCCCAGCTCAGAGGTGGGCTCATCAATGGGATCAAACAGAACCCAATTCCACCACCATCCAGACTCAATGGCTGCAGATTCCCTGTGCTGGGGAAACAGCCAGCAGCAAACAGAAGAACTCAGAAAACAGAAAAGGCAGGGAAAGGAGGTAATGCAGCCTGTAGATTTTGCCTCCCCAGAGCTTTCATGCCAGGTTTTACCAGTAAAATATCTTGCATCTAGAACAGACTGATTAAAATAAAGAGAAATGTGAATCAGGTCTGGTAATGAATGACTTAATGGAAACATGGATATCCAGAAGTATTCAGCATCTACTTGCTCTTAGCAGCTTCAATATGGGCACTATCTTCCTTGAAAATTGCATCAGTCAGATGATAAACTAACTTCAAAATCTTAAAAAAAGGCTAACAGAGCAAAACTTCCAGACCACAGCAAATCACAGAGTGTTTTAAATCCGCACAAGTTGTAGCTGAACTGTATCTGACACTGATCTGAAAACCACTGCAGTCTACAATGGTGAAAGAACTTACGGCAGAAGGGATCTCTGTGAAGGAAAATCAGCCAAAGTCTTTTGTAGCTGCTGGCTTCAGGCAGCCCTTACAAACGTCCCAGGCATGGGAAACAACCCTGAAAATCGGATTTGTGAATCAGATAACAATACAAATTGTTATTTCCTCAGATTGGATAAATAACTTTCTAGACGCAGCTGACAACTTGTTTTCACAGCTTTTTCATTACTTGCTTAGTGCTTTGCTGCTACTATGAACACTGCAAGTAGCAAGATACTGTTCTTTTAAATCATGTGGCCTTCATTTAAGATAAAGCTAACAGAACTGGGTCTTTCATGCCATTCCTTAACTGGAGGAAAATAACTGCCACCATTTTAATGATGATCATATTTTGTGATTTGCAACATAAAGCATAAAAAGAGGAGGTAAACAAACAATACTGATTTGCTGGCACAGGACAGGAAGTTTTCTTGGTGCACATTTTTTTCTCATCACTGTTTTTCACACAGGGAGAACTTCATCCTGCTATGAATATATGCCATACCTCTTCCCACATTCCTGAAACTTGAGTCACAATTCCAACAGCACTAACACCACTTAGGATTACTTCCAGGATAATCCTTCCCATTTTATATTGACTATACCTCACAATATCCAAGCTCTTTGCAGGGACATGTGACTGATCCCCTTTCTCACTCTCTCACGTCCAGGACAGCAGTATCAATACCTTGTTGCTGAGACTGGGTTAACTGAATCATTGAGGATTAGTGTTTGAATATTGGCAAACATTCATGTCTGTCTTTAGCACATTTCTTTTTACAGATAACAACAATATTAATAATAATAATTAAAAAAACCCTAGATTGAGAGAGAGAAATTCCAAGCCATCAAAGATCCAGAGAGGAAGATTACTGTCACCACCAACAGTTTTCTCAGAAGGAATGCCAAAAGGAATCTCCTTGCATCTCACCTTCAGAAAATCACTGCCTTTGCTCCATCCTTGTCAGGCATCCAGCAAACATTAACAGAAGAGCCTTATTTAAACAAAAACAGACTCTTCTATTAATGTTTGCTGGATAACTTGTAACTTCAACATTGAATTTAGTTTTTTCCTGGGTGATTCATATTCCCCCCCATAACAAGTCCTTACTATTTATATGAATGGTTGTCAAGGAAACCAAAAATCCAGCAAAGCTGGGTAACTTTTCTAGATTCAGAATTTCTGGTTTCTGAGTATTTTAAGAAATAATAATAACTTGCTCTAAGAAACAAATTTAAGGAGAAAGGAATTTATATATCTTTGCTAAAATAATTTTTCTATTTCTGCTGGCCTTTGCGGCTGTTGTTCTAACTCCTCACAGAAGCACTAATGACTTTAGCAGGATTCTGTCTCATCTTTCACTTTAAGAAACAGATGATATCTTCCACACATGCATGCAACAAGTCTGGATACAAATAGCAGTGAGTAAAAAGGTTGAGATAGAAATGGATGATTATTTGAACCTCTGGGTCCTGGATAATGTAGAGCATATGCAGAAACCGTGGAGCAGGCCACAACTGGGAAGGAAGATTAGATTTTTAAAAGGCAGAACAAACAAAACCTCCCAAATTAGCATCAGCATACAGCAAAGGAAAAAAACTGCAAAGTAATTCTCATCTCTGTAGCCAAGTCCATAACGCAGTCTGACTGATGCTGAGGACTCTCTTTCTTTCTTTCTTTCTTCTTCTTTCTTTCCTTCTTTCTTTCCTTCTTTCTTTCCTTCTTTCTTTCCAAATCTCTCACCAATACATACATGCACACAAAGGGCAGACAAGTGGGAAAAACCTGACTCAAGGACACTTCTTCAAAACAACTTCCTTAACAACAAAATTACCTGAGAGTGCCAAGAGCTTATCCATGCTCTGGTTTTGGAACCAGTTGCTTTATATGGATGCAACTGCAGACATAAAGTAAAACTGATATGGTTTTGTTTTTTGGTCTCTGCCATTTAGGTAACAATGCCATTCAGCCATACAGCTTCTTCAGAAAAGAAATGACCAAAAGCTAATTCACCTACTGGGACCTTTAAGGACTATCTCACTCCCCTTAGGTATTTAGCTGGCTTTTCTCCCACCTTGTTTAGCCACATCAAACTCAAATGGCCAGTTTCTATTTGAGTCCTTTTCTTTACTCTCATTTGAGACTTTCTAAATTTCTTCACTGTTTCTTGCTATCTCCAAAATGCTGAATGCTCTCTTTGTTTCCCTCTGTTCTTTTGTGCAAGATGAGACTGCAGAACGGGAAAATCCGGCCAGTCTCAGTTAGTGCTGTTTCTTGTTCCTTTGGGGCCCCTGGCCCCAACTTCAGCTGTTTTCAGCACAGCAGTCAAGGGTGGACGACTTACAAGAATCTGAGCATCCCGAGAGAGGGCAGTGAGAACCAGCCAAACACCAGCCTCCCAGTCCCACCTCTCCAGAAGAGGCAAAAGTACAAAACTTCCCTAGAAGATAAGATAAATCCTTTTTTTTTTTTTTTTCTTCCTGTAAGTGATTGAGTGGAAAGAGATAAACAAGCTGAAGTAGATAAAATGGCAGGAAGCCAGAGCTTTCTGCTCAAAGCTGACTGACAGGTAGATCTGGCTAGAATTTGCCCAGTGGTGAAAACTCACGGCTGCCCTTCAGGCTTCATCTGTATGGAAAGATAAGACAGATCAATTGCCCGCTTTAATTGCTAGTGAACTCAATCAACAAGCTCTTTGTGCTAATTCACCAGGGAAGATACAAATCCATGAAAATATTATCACTGTCAGCTTTTTGACTTTAGTAACTATGTGAGAACATGTACGTCAGCTGCAGCCATTCCATGTTCTAGCACGTTTCCATGCAGCTCCTGGGGTCAAAGGCCAGAGGCACACAACCTGTATTTTGCACGATGTCAGGATAACGAACAGGTGTCATCAAGATGCACTGTCTAGAATGAAAAGCAACACCGTATCTTGCATACACACAGGTTATGTTGGGTAGACAACAGCCTCAACTCAGTGACACAAATTTATCTCAAGTGGGATTCTTTCCCTACTGGAAAATCCCTTTTTAAGGATGATGAAAGATGGTTGCAGAACAGTTACAGTGACTACTGCTAACCAAGTAATACCTGGCAGGAGATTGCAGGTCTAAAATACTAGTCATCATGCGCAAAAAAATCCCCAACCAAACACCAAAAACGTTGAGGGAATGACTTCCCACTCTTTTAAGCCTGAAAGATCCCCACCCTATTTGTATCCATACAAAACAGTATTGAACAGCCAGAGCCGCAAAATAAAGAATCATAGGATCATGGACTGTCTCAAGTTAGATGGGACCTGTAAGAATCATCGAGTGTAACTCCCTGCTCCTCACAAGACTACCTAAAACTAAACCATATGACTAACAGGGCTGTCCATCATCAGGCTTGGAGTCATGACCAGAGTTCACGAGCTTGGTGACATGGGGAACCTGCTTCAGTGACTGACCACCCTCTCAGTGAAGAATTTTCCTGATGTCCTAGGACGGTTGGTGGAAAGGAAGTGGTAATGCAGCTTCCACCAGACCTCTGATATCCTACGACAAAGTCAAAACATAGCAAACACATAGGAGAAAAAGGATCTGCTCTTCTTTTCAGAAGAAAATCTCTACCTACTATACAACATCTCACTAGTAAAATCACCTTTCTCCAGACTTAAACTTTAACTGTTTCTGCCTAAAGAGCAAGAACGTAAAACTTCAACAGCTGAAAATGCTGCACCAAAAAAAAAGGCCATTAGTGGGTGGAACACACATCCAACTAGTGGAATAAATGCTATATCCCATAAAGAACTCTTATGTCTCTTATTTTCACCAAAAGCAAAGACTTTTCAGGGAAACAAATCATCCTCCATCCTGCAGAGTTGGAGAGCAGGTGACTAGAACTTCTACCATTGCAATTGCTTCATGGGAACAAAAATTACATGAAGCGGTGTTCTCTTCTCCAGTGCTAAGTATTATAATAGATCAAAACTCCTGGGGACTAAAATGCTCCAGGAATACATCTGGAATAAAAAGAATAATAAAGGACAAAAAGTATTACAATTATGAACAAGCAAAACTAACAGTAACCTAGTGTAAGCAGCAGCGAATGTGACAAGGGGCGAAAAAGTGCTCTTTTTCTATGTTATTAGAAAGAGCTACAATGTCTCAGACAATGCAGCACTAACTTGACAAACAATCTGAAGAAAATAAAGACACTGGGAAAACTGGGCTCCTTCAAAAGCAAGAAACACTGAACTTGAAGTTCATGATATCGGTCTAGTAAAATTGCCCTGCTTCTGGTTAAATATCATCAAATATTTCAGATAACAGTGAATTTGCATGAGTAGTGTTTAGATGAGTGTCCATGTAGCAGACATGTAACTCTTACAACTTCTTGAAACACTCCTTGAAACATCTGTGAGGGCTAAGACCACCAATGGACACCCTAATTTCACCTAACTTTGTAGTTTCACCCTAAAGACCATCAGATAAAATTGCAATCAGACAGGTGAACACAGATCCTAAATATCTCATTAAAACAAAACAGATGGAACTATTTTATAGGCTTTCATCTGTGTCAGCTAAAAACTGCAGAATCCATTCAGCTGTGAAAAGGGTCAAATCTGAAGTAATGGAGAAATATGGGAAAATTACCAGGGGATCAAAATATTACTCAGTTTTCATCTTTATTTCCGAAAGGGTGAGACCTAGACACCATCAACGTAAGCTCAAAGAATGAGACTTTCACAGGACTAAACTGTTTGATCTGAAAAGTGTTAGCTCTACTAAGAGAAATGACTCAAGTCAAATTACCACCAGTGGCATTTCATTAATAACCCTACTATGTATCTCAAGAAATGAAACTTTGTTGGATTGCAGATTGACCTGAAAAGTGATACCTCCACTAACAGAAACAAAATTTCTCAATTTAGAAGTTCAAATGTTCTCATATCAAGTTGACTCAAAAAGAGGTACTATCTATCAATGG
>WEIT01013337.1:977-71837 GCA_013389985.1 Dryoscopus gambensis
GCAGTATTTTTCAGAGATGAAGAAGCATTATTATGTTTTCTGACATGCAGAACGGGCTGCAAGAGGGTGGCAGAGCCTGAATCTGTAGTCCTGGTCACAAGAGATGGTTACATTTTTAAGTTCATCTGAAATAGTTTTGTGGACAAACTACAAGATTGTTTCTAGAAAGAGGAAAAGAGATGAGCCTGGTACTTGTTTAGAACAAATGTTTACTGAAATAAGCACTTCCTCTTTAGGAATAGAAGATCATTAAGCATTGGGATTTTTTCTCCCTAGCTGTGGATTGAGGGAAGAAAGTATTGCTGTAACAACAGAGCTAAGCCTCCCCCAAGGACAGNCCCAAGGACAGACTGGGATCCACAGGTGTAATTGTACCTGCTCTGATCTGGCATCTTCCCTGACCTTGGTCAGTGGTGGCAAAAGCAAACAAAATGTAAACTTCGAAAACACTGAGAAATATCCCATTTCCAAGAAGATATAAAGAGTCAAATACAGACAATGAAGTCAAGGTGGAAATTCTATATGAGAGCCTTTAAAGACTCTTTAAGGTAACGAGTAGTTGTGACACAGATACATGTAGTAAGAAAAGGTGTTTAGGGGAAGGCATAGCTGGTTGATTTACTAACAAAAATGTTCTCCTAGGGGTGTGTTAGTCTAAACTGCACAAATCTGCAGGAAAGGGGGAGATTTAGCATATCTTCCTCATGTAGCACACTGAAAACGTTTGATCTGTCAAAACACCCTATTTTGATGTTTCAAAGCTGATTTGTTAAAGAAAAAAAACCATGATCTCTGCATTTCCCTACATGTTGTGTAAGCATTTCATATGTTACTTAAGTGTCAAGTGTTAAGAATTTGTTGGTCATCTTCAAATCTAGTAAAATTCTGGAAAGCTCAGAGATTGCTGAGTCTCATTAAAATCACCAGCCAGGTAAGTGCCCTGCTTTAGGGACAGACCTGCTTCATAATCTTGTATGTTGCTAATAGAAAATCCATGTGGAGACAGCCCTAATCACAGTTCGTGGTCAGTCACGAGAGTCAGAAGAAACCTATGCCTTGTTCATAAAAGCAACTTAAATTTAAAACCTGTGCTATGGGTTTGAAATTACCTTTTAAGAATATAAGCTTGTGTGATTCTATGACTTCAACCCTTTTCTTTGAAATGTTGAAGTCAAAGATTTGAAGAGATCAATATCTTAATAGCTTTTTGTCCTCTGCTACGAGTGGTCAAGAATGAATTATGCTGCAAATTGAAGAACAAACTTGAAGCTGAATTTGAAAGTTGCTGTTTCGTCCAGCTGCAGTCCCATTCATCCTCCTTTACATAGGAGGACCAAAGGGAGTCTGAAAGGCAGAGAGCCTCAGACCGACCCAATGAAACATAGTTGACCACTGACACTTCATGCTATGGCAAACAAAACAAGAAACCCACCACTCAGGAGGAGTCTGAAAAGGCTAAGCATTGGTCTCAATGCTTCAGATTTCTGTTAAAGAAAATAGACAAAATTAAGATGACAATTAGCTCTCAGCCCTAAGATTGCAAGCATATTTAGATTGAGGGGGGAAGGTAGAAACTTATTCCATGGGCAAATAATTATGCGGTTGTCTAAGAAGCAAGGTTTTTGCATTGCTTTTGATGCATTTTCTATGCATGGCAGAATGAAAGTTCAGTGGTCTGAGCTGGATTTCCTACATTCCTCAAAAGACCAGTCAGACCGAGCCTTTGATAACAGACTCATCAGTTTGGCAATATGGAGCTTGAGGAAATGTGCATAAGTTTCCCTCCTATTTTATTTTATTTGACAACCTTTTTTTGAAGATCAGAGCATACTTACAATTTTTATAGAACTCCTAAATCATTAAGCTTAGCACATATGCTTATAAATGGTTTTTGTAGTCTGTTCAGTTTTTTCATATGCAGGGTTTATGTCAGGTAAACTGGAATAAATGCAGGCTCCTGACTCCCACCTGATTATTAATATCCCCATGAACACTTGCTGGCAAACTGAGTTAACTCTCTACGACTTGAAGTAGCCACTAAATAAAATACACTTACTTTTCAGCTTTCAGACCTTTTTGGTCTAATTTCAAGTCAAATATAAGTGATATATCAGCCTTGATAGAGGCTGATATGGCTGTCCATCATCTTCAGCCTTCTTGGACTCCTAGAGAGTACAGCTGCTTTGGTCAGCTGGAATTTGGCGATAGAATCTCACCAGTTAAAAAATGAAGGAGGACGTGCCTAGAGCAGGTGCCACCAAGATGTTTGAAAGGTTGCTATGAAATAATATAGGCAGAACAATAGTAATGAGTCAGTTAAAACCTCAAACATAGAAATGTTAAACCTAATAAGTCTAAAAATCTGAAGTGTGTCAATTTTCCTGGTTTTTATGTTTGTTGGTTTTTTAAAACATCTTTTGTATTTCCAAGATCTCTAAAGACAGCCGTGCCCTTTCTGGTAACAGGATAAATACGGTACTTACTGGAATGAGATCTCATTTTTTCCATTTCAAACCAAATAAGTCTGCTGTAGAGATCATGGAAGTCTGTAAAGGGATTTGCCTCCAAAGCTAACAAGCCAGCCATGGAACAAAGGGAGAATAGCCCTAGTTCGAAGTCAGCAGTTACCAAAATGCAGTGTGTTGGCACTCTGAGTGTCAGTTTTCCCTTTTGTAAAGCATGGTGCAGCATTCTGGAGCTAGTGCCTCATGCTGTGGTCCAGGATCTCTACCTTTGCTCCTCCTTTTCCTCCTTTAATTGACAGAGAAAATGGACAGCATGGACAGTCGTTGCTGCATCATTCTCCATCGCTGCATAGAAGCATTTTCAAATGTTGTACTGTATCTGTCTGGTTCAGATGGGTCACAGGAGAACATTATTTCATTAGTAAATGCAAGAACTGCAGAAGGACTTGGTGTTAGCTAGATATCAGTCCAGAACCTTGGACTTGGGCTCCAGATTATCCACTGAGCCCACAGCAGGGAGCAGCTGACCAACTGTGCCTCCAGAAGTGCCTAACTTCAGACATGACCGAGCCAGGCTCACACAATTTCAGCAAAAGTACTGTCACCCTTTGTTAAAAAAAAAAAGGGCCTGGCCATTTCCTGTGCTCTCTGAGGGATCTGGGGAAAAAAACCCCAACAAAATATAACACCGTAATTCACAAAATGTTCTGTTGTGTTTCTGCCTGAATCTCATCAGGCACTAGCTGGTGCCACTTTCAGAGCACTATTTCTTAATTCTCTCTTCTTCACTTCATACTTATCTCACTTTAGAGAGTGTGAAATTTTTCAGTTCATTATGTTCTGAACTGTTATTTAATTGAAGCCCCTAATGTTCAGTCAGTACACACTGCACACAGTCATTTAAAATATTCCAGCAGTGCACATTTTTTATAAGTGGTTCAATTGGAAGTGATCAAGGTTTGAGACTTCCAGCCTATAAAGGCTTCTGCTGTGGAAATGTGAAGTGCTACTCTCAATAATTTCAAACTGCTTCCTAAGCAGGCCTTCTGTTCTGACTCTCTTAAACTGCAGCATAATTTCTCAGCACGGTTTATGCGCAGAACCTTCATTTAGTGGCTCACACAGAAAGGAGCAAGTTGCAGGATTTGATGGAGCCCACTAGCTGTGGAGCGTAGTGGGAAACCCTGCTCTCTGAACGGAGAGGCTGGGTGGGAGATTTTTATTTCTCTCACCCCATCTTGTCCAGACCTGCTGGAACAGAGTGACTGCCCCCACTGCCCTTTTTTCTGCATGGTGTGTGCCATGCTTGCAGCTTTGTCCTCAGCTCCGTGGGACCTGGTGTGACTGAAGTGTGAGCACAAAGACTGTCTCTAAATGGATTTTTTCCAGCAGCACACTCTGAAACTCCAATGTTGTAAGGTGGACACCACCTAGAAGAAACTAGAATGAACACGGCATCGAGGCGGGCAGATCACAGCTAGCTGCAGTCTCACTGCCCCAGAGTGAAGCTGTGGTGCAGGGAAGGTACTGCCCAAGGATAATGTGCAGTCGCGCAGCTCCTTAAAGTCTTCTCTGCCTGTATTTTGGACATGGCTTCTACCTGTGACAACATAGACTGCAAGCCCACTTTTCTTCCCTTTTCCATAACTTGTGTGTTGATGATAAAAGGAACTGTGCTAGGGATGGTTGTCTTCAGTCTTCCCAAACCTGATTCTGTGCAGCAGAGGAAAGGCTCTGCTTGTGAGGGACAAAAGGAAGCACACCACCTTCCTTCTCCTGCTGCTCAGAGCAAATGATAAACAGGGATCACCAGTGGTCTGTTGTGGTGGGACAGGATAGTGGCAGTGGTAGAGTTTCCACTACTTTTCATTGTTCGAATTTAAAGCTGAAGAGGAGTCAGAGATTCCAGTTTTATTGAAAATGCTTGGTAATCTCTAGTAATGACCTAGTCTAACTAAAGAACAAGCACTTGTTAAAGGTCATTTTCCAAGTGCTGTCATCTTCTACTCTAATTAATATCAGCCATGTATGATGTTGACAGTGGCTTCAAATATTTTAGCATGGGAAGACTGGACTTCCAGTGACAGTTTTAATGAAAAAATGTAAATCATCTCTCATGAATGCTGTAATCAAGGCATTCATTAGCTAACCCTGGACTGCAGAGGAACACCTACAGAAACAAGCTGTGACTCCTGGATAATATTGTAGTAGTGAGAAGTCTTCGAGACATGACCCAGTAAGCTGCTATCAGCTATATGTCTAAAGAGGTAGCCAAAAAGACCATGAAAAAGACAAAATAAGCACAAGGAGGCAGGGTCTACACTACTAATATTTAATGAAAATGTAGAACAAGTAGCTCAGGAACCTGCAGATTTAGGAAACTCTTTCCTTGAAAATCCTTATCCTGATCCTTTAAAAAGATTGATGAAAGCCCTGAAACAGGAGCAGCTATTATTATATCCTTTTCAGAATGCACTAGGAGTAACCACACCAACTCTAGATTTATACCTTGAGGTAGGAAGAGTTCACTAGAACACTGACCCTGAATCCAGTTACCTGGTATATGTCTGTAATGTGCATTTGTCCAAGACAAAGGCATCTGATATTGATACAAAGATAGGGGGGAATGGTGATTCTGTTGCTATTCTTGGCAGCTTGTTTCAATATTTGATGACTCTCATTTTCAAAACCAAAATTTTCCTATTGCTTCAGGTCCTAGTGGTAGATTTTGCACTGCTTTGTTTTGCTGGATGCAAAAGCACCCTCCCTAGTCCCTGGAAATTTCCCTCTGTGAATATACTTCTATGGAATAGTCAAGTTTACCTCCCAACCTCTTCTTTTGATGAGAGAGGTACAGAAGGCCTCTTGCTGTAAGTTTCCTCCAGCCTGAAATTCATTTTAGGATCTCCCTTCTGTGTTCCTCTAATTTTTCAGTACTCCTCAAAGATTCCTCCACTGGAATATATATGGTTGCTTGTAACACCAAGGCTGTTTATGGTGGTATTTCTGTCTTTGCCATTTTGCCTGGTCAAATATCAAAGACCTTCAGTATTCCTTTTTGTCTTAATGTTCCTCGGCACTCCCATTCAGTTCCATGCTTGTTGTTTCAATCACTACTGTTGATGATACAGTTTCCACAGTTCACAGGTGGAGCCTGTATTCTGGTTTCTAGACATCTGGCCTTGAGTTCAGGTGCATTAAAAGGTTCTTAGGTTTCATGGTCCCATTTAACAAGTATTTTGGACAAGAATGTAAGAGCTTCATTATTATCTTAACTTAGAATGCCTGCAATTGTTATGTCTTCTTTAATTATTTTTTTTTAAGATAAATTTTCTTATTTTTATAAGTCCAGTGTCGCTGTTTTTAAAAATATTCTTAAGTTCATGTGCTTCATGCCCTGTTTGCACAAGAAATTCTATAGTCAAGTTTAATGTCTCCTAGAATATTTTTACTTACATAGATAAAAATAGGGACATGTTCTCCAGTACATTTTCTTGGAACAGAGATTGCTAAACTCCACACTTTTCACATTTAGTCATAATTTCAGAAAAACAACAGTACCAAACTCCTTGCAAAGTTTGTGACATTCAGCTCCAAATTCCATTTTTCTCAATAGTAGGTTGAACCAAAAATTGTCTCTCCAGGTACTTTCTCTTTTACTGTACAGGACAAGGACTGCACAGAATAAGTGTTTGTGGCTCTTGTTAAATTTCTTCATGCTCAGGAGGTAGTTTGTACAGCCATTCAGTAAGGAAAAACAGGGATCATCTGCACTAGGCAATTCTTGAGGTTGGCATCTCCTAGGAATGGTTGGAAAGAAATGCCTCTGCTCAGGCAGTGTCAGGCCAGAGATGTTTATAAACTGTGTCAGAGCTGTAGATCTTCTTACCAGGATCTAGGAAAGCCTTCACAATCATAAATCATAGAATGGTTTGGGTTGGAAGGTACCTTAAAGATCATCTTGTTCTGACCAGCTGCCATGGGCAGGGACACCTTCCACTAGACCAGGCTTCTCAAAGCCCCATCCAGCCTGGCCTTGAACACTTCCAGGGATGGGGCAGCCACAGCTTCTCTGGGCAACCTGTACCAGTGACTTCCCACCCTCACAGTAAAGAATTTCTTCCTAATATCTAATCTAAACATCCCCTTTTTCAGTCTGAAGCCATTCCCCCTTGTCCTTGTAAGCAATGCCTCTACAGGTGTCTTGTACCCCTTCAGGTACTGAGTGGGCTCCATAAGGATTCCCCAGAGCTTTCTCTTCTCCAGGCTAAATATCCCAATTCTCTCATTCTTTCCTCATCAAGGAGGGACTCCATCCCTCTAATCCTCCTCTGAATTCACTCCAAGAGGTCTACATCCCTCCTTTATTGTGGCCCCCAGAGCTGGATGCAGCTCACCAGGTGGGGTTTCATGAGAGCAGAGTCAAGGAGAGTCACCTCCCTCCACCTGCTGGTCGCGATGAGTTTGGTGCAGCCCAGGACTGGTTGGCTCTGTGTGCTGTGTATTGAAATTCGCTTGCAGAAAAGACCATGGCCATGAGTGACCTGAAGTTGTGCAAGAAAGAGCAGGATCTGATCTGAGTGATACTGCCAAATGACACACACAAGGAGCAGAGGTGCAGCCCTGCCACCTCTCTCCATCCTGAGCCAAGATTTTCATGTCCTCTGTACTTCAGACAATTTTCTTTCAATTCCTCCTGCATTTTCATCACCACCCCACTGTGTACTTGCCCTCACAGGTGCCGTAGTCTTTGTCCTTCACATATGTCCTTCACACATATCCCACATAGAATCAAAACACAGACCCAAGAACTTAGGTGATTCAAAAGCATAAAGTATTTCCCAGTTTTCATAGACATTTGATACACGTTTTGGTGTGCACACATAGATGCCAGCTTGTAGCAGCTTCTTGCGATGCTGAAAACACATACTGGTAAGTATTGAGAACAGGTGGGAAAAGAAAATGTAGCACTGGTTATTTGCATTGAACTGTTGCTGGAGGCCATGGCAAACTGGCAACCGGTCACACTAGAACCAAATTCCAAAGAGCTCATAGCCTAATGGCCTGTCATTGCTTTGTGTGAACATTGCATTCCATTGTTCCAAATCCCAATGGCAAGTTGGCTAGTGAGAGGTGTAAAATTCTGGAAGAGAAGATTTCTAAATGAAAGATCACAACTCTTTCCAGTGTATTTGCCCCATTAATATCCAAAACCTCTGGTTCATGCTATAAACATAATGAGCTAATAATCTCCATTTCACCATGAGGATGTATTTGTATCAGAAAATTGCAGTGTTTTCTCTCAATGATAGATTTATATAGCATTTAAAAAAATATCTTGTAAGCAGTTTGATCTTTATTTGGTTAGGATCACACAATCAATATTGGCACTGTAAGATTAAAATTTCTCCCTACTTTCCTCCAAAGCATAAAGATGACTGGAGTCCATTGTAACTACGTCGTGTCTGAATCATAGAAACCTTACTGTGTAGTTACCTTGGAACAGCCACCCTAACTCCCAAGATGGATGGCATGCTTACTGTAACAAGAATGCTCAGGGACCTCTGGATGAGTAAATCTCTGAAGATACTGCTTTTCATATTTATCTATAGTCCCACTCATAAGTTCATAACGTTGCAGTTTATGCTATGTTTCTTGATCCCACTGCCCGTACTTAGGACTTGCTCCCCAAAACCCTGCTGATGTGGATATGAACAGTCAGCTTCTTCTGCTGTTGCAAATGGGGGTCTTCTCCAAAACACCAAGAATGTTTTGAGAGACATCTCTGTCATACATGCAACATGTTAAGCCTGAGGCTTGTTTCATAGCAAGAAGGGAAAATATGGTCAAAATGCAGTGACTGAATACATATATCAGCACACTGTGCTTACAGGTGGAATTAAAGGAGGAATGCTCTGTGAATTGAGCCATGCCCACACTGCCTTCACTTAAACTCCTTCTGCTTTCACACTACTTTAAGCATTAGCATTTGAGCTGATTTTTGTGGAGAGAATTCTACTAAAATACACATTTTTACATAGAGTGACAAGCTTGTGTACTCTTCCCTAGCAGAGACATGTAAAATCCAGTTGAAAGCTATATCAGGTGGACATCCTTGTTTGGTATTTTTTGTTTTAATGTGCAGATATCAGTAGACCTTTTTGGTCATACAGCCTTGGGAAATTTTAACATCTGTAAATGCCTGAGCTGCCCAGGAACCAAGTTGCTTGGGAGGTGGTGAGTGATGCTGAAACAGTATCTTGCAGTGGCTCAGCTGATGAAATATCTGTGGTGTGTGGAGGTGGTACTGGGTGAGGGCAGGACCCATAGTGATAATCAAGTATCTCAGCTCTTCCACTGCTCTACCCTGTGACCTTAAAAAAGGTGCTCTGTTTTCCTGTGCCAGCTTCTCCACCTATAAAATGACATTTTGAGTTTATGCTTGGAGAGTGACAGATACTGTCCAAACTTTCCCTGGAAGAACTGATCTAATTTGGTGCCTAGGATGTAGTAGAGTCAAGCCCTGTTTGGTAATATGGTGGTAGGTCAGCACCGGTAAGGCAGTAAAAGAAACACTCTTCAAATCTCTGCAGTTTCTCCTTGTGACTGGTGTGTTTTGGCTTAAGGCTACAGCTCCAGTTCATGGAATGAGTAAGAAATACATCTGTTGAGATATGGCCTGAACTCCCTCCCACAGGAAGACGGGCAATGATGTTTGTAGCCACTTGTGAGTCATGGTACCGTGTACCACAACAAATCACAGAACCACTGACAGACTGGCACAACAGTACTCTGTGCAGAGAAGGCATTGTGGACCTGCATTTCAGGAGTGTTGTCCACTTACACTGCCAGCCCAGTCATGAAGAGCTGTGGGTATTTGAAAACCTTGATTAAAACCAGGGGCAGAAAAGTTGGAACCAGTCACGGTGGGAAGGATGACTTCTGAGGAGCTGTAGTAGTTCTCCAGCCCCAGCAACATCCCAACGAGGGGATGCAAACAAAACTAGTGCTTCTAATCTCAACATTTGCTTTTATCTGAAAATAATTAGCTGAAGAAAAATAAAACTCCTGTCCTTGCAAAGCTGTGAGGGAAGGGAAGTGCATCTAAGATTGCTTCAAATGAAACAGTGAGGCTCAGAGGAACCAGAGACCTCTGCTTGTATGCTGCATTCCTTACTCCTGAGACAAGTTTATGAAGGAATGGAGTGTCTTTAATCATTTAATTTGGCTAATTTAAAACTACATATGCATAATTTATTTACAGAGAGGTAAAACCCTCTAATTCCTGCATTTATTATTGTAACACACAGTATTAGAGTGATTTTTTTTTTTTTACTATTGCAATCTGCACACTGCCTGAGAGTGTTAGTGTGCTACACATCATGCCTGAGTGAGTGTGTTTGAGGGGTTTTGAGACTCCAATTCACGTATACTACCCTCCATAAATTATGTACTTAACTTCCATTTATATACAAAGGCATTGCAGAAATTATAATATAAATTAATTTACAGGGCTTTCATTCCCAGCCATTGTTTTATGCCCTTTGTTTAAAAGAAAAAAAACAAAACCACAAAACCAAAAGAGGGTCTTCCCTTTCCCACTCAATGGGGGGTTCAGTTTTGGTAGTACTGCAATAGTGCCTTATGTTAGAGGTGCATTCGGCTCATTCACAGCAAAACCCAGGGAACCAGCCTTGTTGAAACTACTTCCAAATACAATTTATGCAATCTATTCATGTAAGTGGGACACCTTTTCTAATTCCAGCTCATGGGAATTTAATTGCCAAGTTTGAGCCTTTGTCAGGATATCTATCACTTTTCAAGGACTTCATGGATGGAAAAAAAATTCAGTGAGGTCCAGCTCTTTTACAAGGCTTGACAACTATTCTGACCTTCTCAGAGTGTAAGACATGAGAGCCCCGAAAGACCTGGCTGAGGCAAAGTAAGAGAATTGATTCCAGAGCTGCCTTATTCACAGGTAGCTTTAAATTATATTCCAGCCTGACCCAGAAGGTTTCTGCCATGTAAGTATCACCCCACTCACCTTTAGATAGCTGAATTTCCCCTCATTCCTTTGCTGACCTGGGCTGTACTTGTGCAGCCAGCTTCACTGAAGGCATTGTGTGTCCACCATAATGCCTCTCATCACTAATTCACAGTCCCTTGGCATGTATGAAAGCTTAAATTATTTCCTGCAATGTGCATTAGCTTGCACATGTCTACACTGAATTTCATCTTCCATCATGCTGTCTGGTCAAGTCTTTCTGGAACATGTCGTAGCTCCCCATAGTCTTGAGTAACCTAAAAAATTCTGTGTCATCCGGACATTTTGCTAATTCACTATTTACATACCTACTCCCAGGTCACTAAGAAACATCTCTTACTACAAACTTTGGGCTGACAGGCATAAATTCTTAATGTGTATTGAAACCATGAGCCAATCTAGGGCTATTTCTTAGTTTGATTTATTCGAAGTAGATTTTAATGGCTTATCAGTAGGTGTTGAAGGCAGTGAAATCTGTGATAGCATTGCAGGTTGTGCTTTCTTCAGCTGGGATTGCCATCAGAGACACTGGGGCTGGCATTCTGCTCCCCTGGATGGGAAACTAGCTCTTTTCTAAATCTGTGTGGAATTGGAGCCTCTTCCCTTCATTGTATTTTTCCTGTGCAGGAAGGATGACAACTCCCATAGGCAGCAGCAGCTACTCATGGTGCAGAAGGAGAAATATATGTCTCTGTTCTAGGAAATTGGGTTGACCTATTCCCCTGGAGCAGGTTGGCACAGGAGGAGGAAACAGGAGCTGACAGAGACCATAGACCATGCACAGGGGCAGGAGAAAAAATGTGGGCCAGTCCTGGCTGTTGTTGAGCCTCCCACCAAAGTTATTTCCCCCAGCTCTGCTTGTGTCGTTACTGATGTGCCCCTCAGAGTGGCTCCCTGTCTGCTCTCCTTAGAAATGCTAAAGGCAATATATGGTGATGTGGCTCTTTTTCCCAAAAATGGGTGATGGGCCATGTTGAACATAGCAGGTACAGTGTCTGACAGTGTCCCTTTGCAAGAAAGTGTGGCATAGCCTCATCCTTTTAATGTGAGATGCATCTCAAGAGAGTAATTTAGCCCACCTAGTTCCTTACTAGCCATTGTAGAAACTCTCTATTTTACTTTGTAAATATTTTCTGTTTCTTCCTAAGCTATAGGATATATGTCAGTACTCATAGTGACAAAGAGGGAGTCGCTATAGATTGCTTTGGAGGAGAGGACAGGATCGGGACAATGAAGGTGATGTAGAGGGAAATGTTGGATTTTGAAATTTTAGTAAGTAAATTTTAGAGAGGAGGAGGAGGATTTCCCTTTTTCTCTCCCTTCAAAATCATCTCAAATGATACAAAATATTTGAGGGTTGTTAGCTCTCCTGACAGTGCCAGCACCACCCTGAAAATGTTACCACCAGTGCTCGATGCTATGTCCAGCAGCAGCAAAGTGAAAACATGAGCTGAACATTCAAACAGTGAATCGTTGCCACTAGCAATGATGCTTTGTTGACAGCAATGGAATGGCATCTATTTCTCAGAGGTATTTGTCATTCCAGGGTATATGCGGGCTCAAGTATATGAGACTGATTTGGATTATGGTCGGCAACACTTAAAAGGTTATCTCTGTAATCAGAAGAAAAAAGACTTTTAACTACAAGCACAGTAATACTATCAAGCTGGGGCAAATCCTGTGCTTAATCTTGTACTACTGCTCTGGAGTTCTGCCTTGTTTGGGCACTTGTCTTTGGCTGTTTCCTCATGAAATCACTTCCTGGACTGGATGTTTTTGATAGAATCATTTTTGCAATAAAATGATGGAGGGCAGAGAAATATTTGACTCTCATGCTGAGCAGACTTGGGGAAACACTGCTCTGCCCACAGCCCCTGCATGAGCACAGGGAGAAGGCCACAGAGCTGCACAGGTGCCTTTGTAAACCATTGCTCATTCCTACCATGGTAAAGGACCAGGGTCCCTCAGCCACCAGCTCAGACCTCTGGTCTGCTGTGGAAACCAGCAGCATAATCCCCTCCTGCTGTCCCAGCAACACACCAGCTATAGAAGATGATAAAATCTGTTTTCAGCTTGTCAGCACCCCTGTATGAAGCAACACTTGTGTGATCTCCTTCCTGTGGTGCCCGGCTTTCCACGCGTGGGCTGCACTGATCCTGAGTGCTTTGGCAGGGAGCTGGTAGGTGCTGTGATCCCTGGGAGGGGGCTGTGCTGCAGGTGCAGTGAAGGCACCTGCTTCCCCCAGAACATCTTCAGTCACTTCGTTCCCAGCCTGGAGGCCCTGGGCAGCTCTGCCTTAGATTATATCCCCCACATCATCCCATACCTCATCACCCTCTCCATCCTTCTCCCTGTCCTCCAGCCTTTCCTCTCCCCTCCTGCCCTCAGCCACCCTCCAGCTTCCTCCCTGCCCCTTCAGCTATCCCTGTCTGCATTCCTCTTGTCTGCTCTGTTTGCCTCCCACCACAGCATCGCACAGACTGTGCCTTTCTGCAGATGGACTGGGCCACTCACACACGGCTCTCCGTGGGGCACTGGCTCCCAGCAGGCAGCAAGGACCCTTTTCCTCCACCTCTCTTTGAGGTGACTTGCAGCTCCTGGGGGTTCCATGAGCACTGGAGCAGTCTTAGGGAGCTGGAGTTCAGCAGTGCATCCCTCCAGCTAGATTTTGTTTGGGGACTAGGCAGACAGGGTAGACAGTCTGAGGGTTGCCTTATTAAAAAGGGGTCTTTGGGGTTTGTGGCAGCCCATGAGGCAGTGGGAAGGGGAGCAAGGGACTGGAACCCTGTTGAACAGGATGCGCAAAAGGCTTAAGGCTGTTTGGGAGCTGCGGTTTCAGGTATGAGCTGAGCCATTAAGCAAAGCTGCCTCCAGCACCGCCCTGTCAGAGCATGGAAATGGCGCCCGCCCCTGCTCAAAGGCCCCATAAAGTGCCTCTTCCTCCTATGGTGCCCCGGCCAGGCCTGCCCTCACTTGCTTCGCAGAGGGCTGTGAGCCCCGGAGGGAGCCCGCCCCGGAGGGAGGCCGCCCCGGAGGGAGCCCACCCCGGAGGGAGGCCAGCCGCGGGGGCTGTGCCATCCCACCAGCCAGGAGCTCTTCCCGGCCCCTCTGCCCCACGGAGCCGGTGAAACCTGGCCGGCTCCCCCCGGCCCCGAGAGCCCGCGGAGTGGTGGGTGCTTGCCTGGAGCTGGGGGTTGTTAGAGGAGGAGGAGTGTCTCCCTTGACATTTTCACAGCTCGGGAAGGAACAGGAGGGATTGATGACTCTGAGCCCAGGAAAGACAAAGAGGTGATACTGCCCTACTGGGCTTTGATAAACCCAGGCAACCAGCCACCACTTGTTCTTACAATCCCTCACTCCCACATATGCATGAGAAACGCTATTGTGGGGCTTTTTCAACATTACTGCATACTTATTAACTGACGTGCCTTTGTTTTCTATCAAAAATCTTGTTTCTAAACCTCTCCTTATAACTCACCACATAGACACATGCACATACTAATTTTTCTGTCAAAGAAATCAGTACTGTAACATTTGAAGGGGAAAGTAAAAGACCATTTTAAACTACTTTTTTTTCTTTTCACCGTTTTCTTTCACCAAATGACTCTTCAGCTCTTAATTTCACAGACATTGTGCTCAGTTTCAGTAGCCTGCAGAGGTCTGTGGAGGTGTGATTAAGCAAGCTTTTGCTAACAAAACCCTCTTCATTTTTTTCTTGTAAGCAGAGTGTTTGCACCTTGCAAACCTGACACTCGTACTGAGGCACAGATTTGTAAAGGTGTTTTGGCATCTCCCTCTCAGCAAGTCAGACTTGGAGATTTGGCTTTTCCAGTATGATAGTTTGCTCTTTTATTGGTTGAATTTTCCTCCTGTTGGAAGAATGGCAAATCTGATTTGACTTCTCTGGGGGCAAAATCACAGGAGCACAAGGCAAAATCCTTTAAAAATATCACCTCATTAGTTCTCTCAGATACCCACCAGGAAAAACAGGCACTTTAACTCATTTTCACCCCACAAAGCAACTGGCTCAGAATATGAGAACCCACTTCCAGTTCAGGGTGATGGCTACCTGGCTGGATGCAGCAACATGCAGATGCATTGAAGAAAATGTGGCACAGCAGCTTCCTAGCAGGACTTCACAGCTTCCGACCCCTGAGTGCTTTTTAAGCACTAACTCAGTAATTATGCATCATGGACAGGCCTACTTTTTCACCATCACTTCTACATTTCACTGCAACTTTGCAAAATGATCAAATGATTGACATCTGGAAGATTCCTGCTCTCTGTCCTGTATTCAGGCTCTTGCACTACACTCCTGTGCCATTGAGGCACTTGGTGAGAGTAATTGTCTTTGCTGCTGTCCTGCCTAGATGGCCACAGGGAACAGGACCCCGTTGTGCCAGTTTCTGGATAAGCACATGATACAAGTCCCCACACTGATGAATATATTACATAAATGTAAAAAGAGATCCAGAGAGGGCAGGGACACACAAAGGAGTGAGCAATACAGGAGCACAGAATGGCAGGTCGTTATCAGTGGGCATATCAGCTACAGCATGTCCTGCTCCCACTTGAGGCCAATGATTGGAATACCTTTCACAGGGGTGGAAGGAAGTCTGTTGCATGCACAAGCCACAGCTGAGACTGCAGCTCAGCACTGATGTGTATCCGAAGGGATTGTCAGGCTGGAGATGCTCTGCGTGCTGTGTTCTGTAGGATGCTGCATCTGAATAGCATCTTTTGTGCCAAGCATCTCCATGATGAACCTGAGACGTTATAATTCCAAAACACCCACCAGACCCCAGAAAACTGCTGAAATGCATTTGAAATGGCAGAATTCTGATGTGGTCAATTAACCCCCTGCTATGTAGAACCCTGATATCTCTGTATAAATAAAATAAAAGGCAATAGTGCTGGATTGATGGCATAGCTGGGGAAGAAAGCAGCGATACCATGAGATAGTTCCTTATGAATTATTTATTGGGCGCTGTGATCAGAGCTCTGTTTAGCCTCTGTCCTGCTCTAGGTCATCACAAGCATACACCCCATGCCCTAACTCAGAGCATTAAGCAGCCATGCCAAAGACAGGATCTTTGCATGACTGCCTCCAGATCCCAACACATGCCCATGTAGCCCCTATAATGGACAAGCACATGTATTATTAAGCAGCAGAAAGCACTTGTACAAGGCTGACGGCACACATGACTTATTTACACTGACCTAAAATAGCAGCACTTTAAATGATACAAACACAGAAGACTTTAAAGTGCTCCATGGAGATTTGTGAATACAGAAGAACCCTTTGGCTAATCCTGAAACATTGTTTCCTTAAAAAGTCATCTGATTTTCTTTTATGCACCTGCCATTACTTTCCCTACCTAGAAGTGACTTCCTTTGGTTTTCCCTATATATTGGATTATTAGCAGCTCGGTTATTAACAATCCTCCCACTTTTGCTGGCAGATGCAGCCTTTCAGAGCTGACAGTTCCTAAGGGCTTAGGAATACTCTCCCGCAGGCTTGCAGGGTGGAGGATTCATGGGGCTTTCCCTTCTTTTAGCTGAGATTCCCGATGGAAAGTGGCTTTAAATGGCCCCGGTTCAGCTATGCCCACTGGCCAGGCTTGACATATTTTGTCCCCACTGTCACTGTCTGTTTGGGGACAGGGGCTGTGTGCCCTGGTGAGGAGGGAGGTCACTGCCAGAGTGGCTGGGAAAGGCTCCTGGGGGTGTGCCGGGATCATGGGGTGAAGGCCAGAACCAGTGAAACGTTAAAATATATGTATGTGTGTGCAATTTGGGGGGGACCTTAAAGATTATTTAACAAAAAAAAAAAAAAAAAACACCACAGGGTCTGACTTATATGAAATTTAATTTAATTTATTTTTACACCAGCAGCTGTCAGTTCAAAGAACAAAAACAAAGTAGCCATCTGTGCTTAATTTCATAAATCTACTGTAGATTGTCACATGATAGTGGAACTTGGACAAAAACATGTCATGTGATTGGGTCCAGTCCCTTTAAAGTCAGGCTTTCATATATAGTCAGATGTAGTTGCAGCTACAGGCACGAGGCCCAACCAAGCAGGCAGCGACATGTCATGAACTGAGAGGGGTCAATCTGACAGAAATCTCAATTTCTAGGACTTGTAACATATTCCCTTCTTTTCATGGCAGACATCTCTTCGTTCTTTTTTCATTCCGTTATGTTTTTAATTATCAGTATTGGAGAAAAACTATGAGCTTATTAGATAATAGCAATGCCTGCAACATGAAATGCAACATGAATTAACTCCCCTCCCATGAGAGCTGCAAGGGCATGGAAAAAGCAGGGTGCCATGGAGCTGTGAAGGACCAAGGGCGGTTGCAGAGTCAAGCAGTTTCAGCTTCCATCAGAAGTTCTTCACTGATTCTTTAGATGTGACAAAAAACATTTTCTTTAAACCTCCACTGAACACAGGTAAATCAGAGAAACATAAATAAATGAGATTTTCTTTATCCATTTGAGAGGCAGGACTAATAGAGAAAGTCAGAGTGTGTTTACTCTCCAAAATCATATTACTAAGAAAGTGCAAGGGAGAGAGATCAGAGGGGGTGTAATTAAAATACAGATCAAAAAGTCACATTTTTCAATTTGCCATGTGAAAAAAAATAACAATCAGCTTGTCATATTCTCATTAAATACCAGATGGTTGAGCATGAGTAATAGATCTCTGGCTGACAGAAATCTGCAAACTCTTTTCTTTGGAGAGTTTTTAACTTCAGCAATCCGACCATATCAAATAGTCAATAATGCTGTCAAGGTGAATGTATTTGTTTAGTATTTACGTGCATATATTTGTCTGTGCATGCCAGAGCGTGCATGAATGTGGCGTGGAAACCAGAGCTGGGCTCCAGAGAAAGTAAAATTGCTTCTTAGCAGATAAGTTTAGCTGCTTACACACTTTTACTCTCACACTCACACACACAAGGGTTTCCTGAGGTTTAATGCTTTCCACCTTCTCATGGATAATTAACTGATGACCACAGCTAAGCTGAAAGGAAAAGTCCACAGCTTCTTTATCTAATGCAGCCACATAACTATAAATCAGATTGTTGCTCTCATCCGGAGCCCTGCAGATCAATCTCTTTCTTGCACCATTGCTGTTCCCTCCAGTGGAGATCCAGCAGCTGCAGGCAGCCCTGTCCCACTGCCTTTTCCAGGGCCAAGTCACCCCCAGACTAACTCCAGCAAAAGTTTTGCCATGTTCAAATTATTGATGACTCTGACTAGCTGTCACTAGTGCTGTATTACGATGACATTGACAGGATCTGTCCATAGACCACCACTGAGACGGTATGAAGAGAGAATGAACAAGATGCTTCGTTTCTTGCCCACATGATTTACTCTCTCAGTGTGCAACATGGTGCAGCACAAGGATGTGGTCAGGTGGGGGAAGCTCAGACCTATCAGAGGGTGCTCATGGAGGCAGCACCGTCAGCATTGCCGGTCTGCTGGAGCCAAACCTTTCCGTAGCTGGGCTCCTGTCTTGCTCCCAAGTACAAAGATGCATCTGATTGCTTCCTCACTGGACTTCAGCCGTTTGCAAGGCTTGATATCAGCGCAGCCACATGACTGGGAGCCCTGAAAGGCCGATGTAATAAAGGGAACATTTAAGCCTGCCAGCAACGCTTGGAATTTCGAAGAAATCCTGTGTGTGTGCAGAGGGGGCAGCCATGCGCCTCTTGCCTGTTCCAGCCTGTCATGGAAGTGAACACTCACTGGTCTCTCTTAGAGACCTTGCATTTTATTTTAATCTCATCAACACCACCCCCTTCCCTCTTCTTCTTGTTGTTGCTGTTTTCCTTTAACCTAAAAGAAGTTATTTTGAATGAAAGTAGATTATCTGGTCCTTGTATATGGAAAAACCTCAATTACTGTCAAAGAACAACAGTTTTTGTGGTAGGAGTGTAGTAGCTTTATTCTCCTACAAGTTTGGGCTGGACTGATACTTAGAGTAATAGTTAATGCCAAAAGAGAGCTTGTGAGGTTTCTTTAGCCTACTCTTTTTGCCAGTAAGGGATATTTCCCTATGGGATATTGTAACCGAGCTTTAATTAAAAAAATTAGAAGACATTAAAGCAGCACAAAGTAATATGCTCCTTCGGTGTACCTCACATTACCGACCAACCTGTTAGCCTCAAACCTTCTTCATTCAACCTACTGACACATCTGTGCTCTTGGCAGATCCGGATCTCACAACACTGTGCTGTTCAGGGATGCCTAGAAGTGGTATAGCTACATTAGCACAATAAATTAGCATGGGTAGAGCACCATGCTAATAAGTCTGGATTGCTTCTCGTCCTCAAGCTAGTTCTTTTAGACCTACCTCATTTAGTACTACAACGTGCAGTGCAGATGTATCCACACATTATCCAAGTCTTTGGGAATGACGCTGTTATGGGAAGCTCAGAAAATCCACAGGTGTTGGGAACAGTGGTGTAGCTGAGAAGCTTAGGGTCTCCCCACTCAGGGCTTCTACTTGGTCAATAAGGTGGTGTTTGCTTTTCCTACAGCAAGGTCTTGGTGCCACTGAGATCTGTAGAAGTTTTGACACCAGCTACAGCTGTTCCAAAACTTTATTCTCTGTTTATTTTTCTCACCAGAGTAAAAATGTTTTCCCAGTAAGATACCTTAATCTCTCAGAACTGTTGAATTCTTCTTAAATTCCATTCAGGTTTACCAGCTTCACAACATTTTCCTTATGCACTTTTCATGTTTTTAGTTAATACCAGCATATATTACTGCCTGAATCACCTTTTTTGGGAATTGCCATCTTATCACACCAGCCTTGCTTTTCAGCTGTTACTTTTTCCAGAATTCACCCCCCATCTCCTCTTTTTCTCTTGGATTGACAAGGCTGACAGAGGCACCTGTAAGCACTTGCTTTCTTGATCCTGGCTTTAATGATTAGCTTAAGGAGTCTCATATGCTCCTGTCATGCCTATTGCTACCTCTGTCAACTTTCTTTTCAACACAGCAGACTTTGATTGCGCTTAGAGACAAGGTCTGCAGCACCTGCTTTCAAAGGAAATGGAAAGGCAGATATTCTGCTCATGAAGATTGACTTAGTAATGGAGCCAAGGTTAACAAATTCACCTGGAGATTTCCTATGACTCTTGAGTCTGTGCTTCTCTAGTCTGGAAGGATGTACTGATGGCAAGGTAACAGTATCCTCACCTGCAGACACTGGCAGTGGGTTTTGGCACCTTCCACACTGTTTGGCTTCTCTTTGAGATCTGTTCACTCTCTGTTTAGCAGACCATACCTTGTTTGCCTGCCTTCTGTCTACAGGTAAGGTGGTTTTGGAGAGCTGCTGCTGAGCCTCTTTCACTGGTTTGCCTATACTGCTTTTGTCAAGACAACACGTCCAGCCACCGATACTCCAAGAGACACCTAACATGGCACAAACCGGGAGGAAGTTTCCGTGTGGATTTAGCCCACCTGACAGCTGTTTCATCTCTCAGGTCCTCACGACCAAGGTCAGAGACTTGGGCAGAGTTGCTATTTGCTCATCAGAACAAAGGAAGTCTTTAAGCTGGTTTTACCACCCTATCAAACCTCTGTGGGCGAGGCAGGAGAGAACAAACTAGTTTTCAGGACCACAGAGGTATACAAATCTGAGGGTAAGCAGATATACATATAGGTGTCTGATGACTCGTCTGATATACCTGATTAGAGAGAAAGGGTGCTTTTGAGGTTAAGACACTAGAGAGGATTCGGGAAATCTGAATTTTGTTCCCAGCCCTACTACAGATTGCCTGTGGCATCTTGAGTAAGTGTGTTTGCTTGTACCTCAGCTGTCTGTGTGTGTAAAGGGGGCACAGGGCTATTTACCTCCTTGCATTTCTTCCAGAAAGACAGAACAAGCACATGGGTGAGTGTCCCTAACCCACGTGGGCTCTCATCTCACTGGCATCTCTTGATACCATCAGTGTATGAATCACAGTGCTCAAGGGAAGAGAGCCATGTATACTTAACACGTGTATGTACAAAGGATGAATGATTCCAGAAGTATCAGCAAAGTATCAGAAGTTGGCCACTTCTGGGAACAGTAATCATCTTCCTGGCACCTGTCTCTGGCAATCTCAAACTGTTGATGAAAATTTGAATCAAACTGGGACTGAGTATTTTATATGACAATGCGTATCCAGGTCCTTCTGCAAGAGCAACAGAATTGAAACAAATGTGGAGCAAGACAAAACTACCTGGATAACACTGAAATTGTGGGCAGCAACACTATTTCTCTTTGTTCATTTGTCGTATCAATTACATTTATTACATGGTCATATCAGTCATATGGGGCACATAACATTAATTTTTAGATGGGCCTAAAGGGGTGGCACTGAACGCCAGAAAAAAAAGGTATAATAATTTGTCCATCCTCCTGTTAGAGTCAAATTCTATCCTTGCTGGTTGAATTATAAATACAACCAACCCCAGTCATTCAGGCCTCCACACTCTCCTGCAACCAAAAATAAACATTATTATTTTTATTTGCAATTGCAGTAACATTAATGAGTGAGAATCTCGAGATGGCCTGTTATGTGTTTTTTCAGTGGATTCAGTGGTCTTTCTACCCTTTTAACCCATTCTAGGTTATTATTCAGAGATCCTGCTTTGAGGTTCTGTCTTGCAATATCTTGCTGTAAGGCTGTTGTAAGGCACTCTCTTGAGAGTCTCTTTTCTTGGCAAACTCTTGTAGCAGCAGGCTTTGTAGGCAGACTTCTTTCATTACATAACCTTTTCCTCTTGATAGGGCATCTGTAGTACCGGAGGGAGGAGGATGCCTGATGCAGACAGGTTTTATCCTCCCACCTTATTTTCATGTCCATGCATTTTCTCCTCTTTAAGAGAACTCTAATACTTCCCCTTGCTACTGAAAGTAGGTGGAGGAACAGTCAGTTTTTCCTATCCTTGGCAAAATGTTTTCCTGGCACTGTTGCATATTGTGGAGCAAGGAGCACAAGCTCACTGTTGCAGTGATGCAGGAGGAGCAGTGCTCCAGCTGGATTGTCTGGGCAGGTATGTGACCCTTCAGACATCCACTGACAGCATCAATAGAACTAGTGACATGAGCACCTATGTTAGATTCTGCAGGTACAGCTGATGCTAGAGTGGTGCAGGAAAACACATGGGATCACCTCCTGGCACAATCTGAACATGCACAGTGGAGTGGGAAATACCATAAGGTCTTCTGGGAAACAGTCCTTTCAAACCTCACAGCGGTCTGAGCCCATCTCCTTGGGAGCAGAGATTTAAACTTGAGTCTCCCACATTCTGGGGATATATCCTCACCCTTTAGCCTTATAAAGAAAGGTGAGAGAGTCAGGTTTGGTTTATAATTGAATGCAGGTGTTTAATTAGCTACAACAAAGTAGATCAGATTCAGCAGAGTATATTAAGAAAGTCCTGTTCCCAAATACCTGAGAAGGTGGCCATGAGGACACTCTCCTCAGTGGGAGACCAAGGTTCAAATCTGCTTTCTGATCAGATGTGTGGGCGAGGAGAGAGGAGGAAGACTTGAAAGCAATTTCCTACCTCTTATGTGGCTAAAGGAAAAATATGGGGGAGATAACTGTTAGTTGTTTTTTAGTATTTTTTCTTATCTCTGGCAAAGGATTTATAGCCAGGACTTCCAGAGGAGATAGGTGCCACCTTCTCTCCCAGTGGTAGCTGTAACTGCCTCTGCTTAATTGCTTCCCCACTAAATACTTCACATCACATGGCCTCTTGTAGACATTTCTTATCCGTCAGCTTGGCAGCTTCTTTTTCTACTCTCCAGCTTCTCTACCCATCCTGAGGTATCAGATTTACTTTCTCCCTTACACCAGACGTGGCATCTGGGATGCCTGTGTCTCTAACCAGGGCTGAGGATTCCAGTATACACTGGGGTAGGTGGAAGTTAAGTATTAAACCAGTGTGGTTTTCCTCTTCTGGTGTGAAATCTCCTTTTGCCTCAACTATGAAAATGTTGGATGTGGAGGAAAGCAGTACTTCTGGCTGAAGCATGCATACAATTAATCAGGCCTTGTGATCCTCTTTGTCTCAGATCTTCAGTAGTGAGTTCCCTCTAGCTAAAATGACATGTTTAAGGTCTTTGTGCTGTTTGACTTAGCCTGCTTTATACTTTTTGCCATGTGTATGGGACTTGCAGGGAACTGGCAAGATATAATGCTTGTACTCCTACTGGTACATGACTCTGGCTTATAGATCAAAAAGTTTTTCAGATATCAGCCAGGAAAAAGGAAATATATTTTTTTGAAGGTTTTTTCTTCTAAATGGACAAGTTTGGTTTGTATGGAATGTTTCTCAAATTATTTGTTTTGCCATGGAAATTTATATTCTGCCTTCTTACACTTAAATTACATTTACTTCAGTGGAAAATGTCCCCATTCCCGCACATTTTAACCTCCACTAACTTTCCTATGAGAAAAAGTAGAAGCACGGAGGAATAAAGCAGTGAAAAATAACAGGGTTAGCTTGCTTTTTAGACCTGTGATTCTGACACCAGAGCCTATCTGACAAATAGAATTAGTCACATTTTGTAACATTTTATTTCACTGCTTTCACTACTCTGGTCACTTTTCCTCTAGCCTTGACATGTCAGGAAGAAGAAAGAGGAGAAGGAAAGCGAAAGATTTAGTCTTTGTTTCAGGATAGAGTCACCCTTTTCCCTTAGCCAACTCAAAAGTTAAAGCAACATGCTCCTGTCACAGATTACCCTATAAATACCCCAGGTGCATCCTTGCTGGTCCCCCTGAAGTTTCTCCCTTCAGAAGGATGCTAATTTTCACTGATGATTGATCAAGTCTTCAGATTCAAAGTTCTCAGTGTTTGCTCCCCTGCTGGTGTCCCTGGACCTGACGCACACAGCATTACATGTGTGCATTTTCTTTGCTTGCTTCCATCACAAGGTCAGGTTTTCCACCTCTTGCAAGAAGTGGAAAAAAGTGATCCACAAGTCTTGTCATGTTCTGGTTGGCATGGCACCATTTTTTGCCACCCTGAGCTATGGCTCTATATCATCCACCAAATAACCTTTTAAGCAACACAGTTCTACACTCTCTCCTGGATCCAGTAGCTGGTGTTAGGAAGCTCACCAGAGCTTTACTTCTTGGGTTCCTGTTCTGCAGGTCTTCAGTTTAACATTTCTAGCTTTAATCAAAAAAGATGATGCCAACAGGAATCATACTGTAGGCTTTCCCGATGCTGATTATAACCTTTATTGGCGGTTAATTGATAAAAGTGCTAAAAGTCTGTTTCAGAATTTCTGTTTCATAAAAATGTCTCCTTTGTTGAAGTATCAATTAACTGTCTTGGTTCAAAGTTTATTTCTCTTGTGTGGAGCCATGTATTCTGTAATAATTGTCTAGATTCTGACATTAAATACTGTAATTTCTCCTGCTATGTTTAAAACCACTTCCAAAGGCTTCTAAGTTTTATTTCCTTCCCATTTTCTACATAAGTAGCTGGAGTTTGTTCATGCTTGGGGAGATTAATAAAGCTATAGAGTAGATTGTGAAATTCATCCCAAACCAAAATACAATGAGCTCCGTTCCAAGACCTCCTGCAGGCTCCATTTCTTTAATTAAATATATGCCAAGGTTTCTCTCCATGAAGTAAATATATAAAACTGCATATTTGAGGGCAATTATAAGCTACTGTATTTTGACATTTCCTCACTGCAAATCTTTTAACCTTTCTTAAGGGAATTCTGGTTGAATGGATTTCTACTTGAAATATATATAGCAAGAAAGCTTAATGTCTGTATGAAATTATGGACAAACTGAAGAGAAATCATAGGAAACGTGAGTAAATGAAACCCTGATTTCAGTCTTGCCAGAGGCTGTGGCCAGGAAATGTTCATCATTAGCGAGAGCTACATGATTGTACTGAAAGCAGAGCAGGGTGTTTTTACTGGGGAATCTTCACCTTTCTCCATTTACAGTCTGACTTTGCTGGTGCACAGAACAATGTGTTTCCAAGCCTTGTGGCAGTGGCGTCATGGGAAAGGAGACAGGGCTGGTTGGAAATAGGGCAGTGTAGTGGGTTGATGCTAACTGGATGCCAGACACCCACCAAAGCCTCTCTATTACTCCCTGCTGCAGCTGGACAGGGGAGAAAAAATATAACAAAGGCTTCATGAGTTGAGATAGGGAAAGAGAGAGATAAAATACCATCACTCACCAAATACCATCATGGGCAAACCAGACTCAAATTAGAGATATTAACTGAATTTATTATGAACAAAATCAGAGCAGGATAATGAGAAGTAAAATAAAACCTTAAAAACACCATCTCCCCACTCCTCTCTCCTTCCCAGCTCTACCTCCTCCCCTCTGGCATGCCGGGGAGAGGGGGAATGGGGTTACAGTCAGTTCATCACCTGTGATTTCTCCTGCTGCTCAGGGAGAGTCTTCCTTCCTCTGCTTCGCTCTTCTCTGGCCACAATTACAATTGCGCAATATCTTTAATTTTTTTCTTCTTCTTCTTAAATATGTTATCACAGAAGTGTTATCACGATTTGTAATCGGCCCAGCCTTGACCAGCAACAAATCCATCTTTGGACCTGACAGGGTTTGGCTCTGCTGGACATGGAGGAAGCTTCTGGCAGCTTGTCACAGAAGCCACCCACATAGCACCCCCAGTACCAAGGCTTGGCCATGCAAACCCAGCACAGGCAGATGCTGTGTGTATGAGCCCAGTCAGCCAAGGCAAAAGCCCTCTGCTCCTACACTGTTTTGCTTTGAATGGGAGCAGACATCAGTTGCTGCTTTCTCTTTGGTCAATCTTTCTATGTCAGTAGTTTCTTCTGACAGTGGGTGGTGTGAAGTGTGAGATACGGGTGTGAGAGGGACCCTGGACGAATAAGCAGGGCAGGATGGCCTGGAAAGAGAAGTACTGAGTGGGGAAGCATTGCTCCAAGAGAGGGACATTTGCAGGTGTGTTGACACTAAAGTGGAGGACACAGGAAATTCCAGGGGTGCATGGACCTTCTGTCCTCAGGAATAGGGGGCTGATGTGCTGTCAATGGCCACATTGTGAGTGGGATGGCCAAGGCAGAGGGGGGCGATGGATGTGCAGGAGACCCATCAAAGTCCTGGACTGTATCCAGATTTCCACTCCTGGGGGAGGCTGGAGTCCTGCTGACCCTTGTATCTTTATCTCAGACCATCAGGCATGCCTGCTATTTTCCCAAAACTGCTCCGGATGTCAGGGGAAAGGAATAGAAAACTGTTCTGGGGAGGGCACAAGAGGAATGAAAGCAGAAAGCATAGGTAAGGTTCTGTTTCAGACGTGGCCTGGAGCAGCAGAAGCTCCTACAGCCACCACTGCAGCCGCTGGCATGTAGGTTCATTCATGTGGGAAACCCTTGTGATACGGGAAATTTCCTTGCAAAGAAACCAAAACTCCTGCTCGAGCCAGGAGACAGCATTATGCCCAAAGTTTGAGTATCATTTTGAGCAAACCCAGCAGTTTTTGGGAGCTGTTGGAAGCTAGTGGTTCTTTGCATACTCTCCACATTGTTCTGCCTTGGGTATAATCTTGAACTTTGCTTATACCGGGGTTCTGTCCTGGAAACACAGACCACCACATGCTGCACTTCATGTACTATTAGATCTGAGCCTGCTCAAACCTGCTGATCTGACAGAAGGCTACTAGATGAAAGCAGGCTTAGTTCCCTTATAATCCAGAAATAGAGAGTTCCAGATGAATTTTCTTACACAGCATAGTTTTCAACTGTTTTTTTTTTTTTCTGGTAATCATCCTGCCATAGGAAAAAAAGGCAGCAGAATAAAACTTGAACTTGCCATTCTCAGCTGGTCAAAACAGAAGTTGTCTCTCCAAAACTCCAAATTTCCCTTCCAATACATGTGTTGAAACTTTGCCATGGATATTTTTCTGCCTTTTAAGAAAAAACATTAGATGATCCATCTGTAAGAGGATCACTGACATCAATTGGTAATGGATACTACACATTAAAAAGATTCATTCTGAGCAGCTCCTGCCCCACACAAACCCTAAGCCTGTTTGGTCTGACCTTCTGTGGCTTTTCTTGTCTGCAGAATAACTCATGAAATTTTTAGCATTCCTGCAATCACAACATCTGGGCCTCATTGTTCTATACCTTGGGAAAAAGGGGGGCAGTGACAAACACACTTTGATTCACATCTTCTTTCATCTGGTTCTCTATAAGTTTTGAATCAAGATGCTGAAGCATAAATTTCTGCTGGTCATTTCTAGCTGCCCTCCTGAAGAGCAGCCAGCAGAGTGAAAGAGGGAGATGAGCCAGCAGAGTGACCCTGTGCATACAGCACTGGGGTGCTTTGTGTTGGGCAAGTAAACAGAAGAGTCTCTTATTCAAAATATTCTGTGTATTGGGTTTGTGTGGCAAGCTTTTGGTAGTGGGGGTGGTTATAGGGGTGACTTCTCTGAGAACCTGCTGGAAGCTTCCCCTGTGTCAAGTGGAGGCAATGCCAGTCAGCTCCAAGAGGTGGCTAAGATGCTGGCTAAGGCTGAACCCATCAGCAACAGTGGTAATGCCTCTGGGGTAATGTATTTAAAAGAAGGGGGAAAAATTGCAGGACTGGAACAATTGCAGCTGAAGAAAAGACTAAGAATGTGTAAGAGGAAAAGCTCTGCCGGCACCAAGGTCAGTGCAGAAGGAGGGGGAGGAGGTATTCCAGGCATCAGAGCTGAGATCCTCTGAAGTCCATGGTGCAGTCCACAGTGAAGCAACTGTGCCCCTGCAGCACATGGAGGTCCAGAGTGGAGCAGTGAATCACCTGCAGCCCCTGGAGGACTCAGTGTCAGAGCAGGAGAATGCCCAAAGGAGGCTGCCCATGGAAAGCCTGCCCTGGAGCAGGGTCCTGGCAGGACTTACAGACCCGTGGAGAAAGGAGTCCAGGGTGGAGCAGGTTTGCTGTTAGGACTTGTGATGTTGTAGGTGACCCATGCTGGAGAAGTCTGTTCCTGAAGGACTGTGCCCCATGGTGGTGATCCACACTGGAGAAGTTCGTGAAGAAAGGCCTCGGTAAGTACTCAGAATGGAGAATTTTGTCTCCTGTGGCAGGACATTGTGGGAGCAAGGGAAGAGTGTGAGGAGTCCTCCATCTGAGGAGGGAGGAATGGCAGAGCCAAAGTCTGCATGGCCCCCATTCCCCAGTGCTATTGGTAGGGAGGAAGGAGAGGATCTGGGAGTGAAGTTAAGCCTGGGAAGAAGGGAGGTATGGAGAGGAGGTATTTTTTAAGATTTGGGTTTTTTTTTCTTGTTATCTTACTCTGATTTGATTAGTGACAAATTAAATTATTTTTTTCAAGTTGAACTGTTCTGCCTATGATCTCTTCCTGTCCTTATCTCTACCCAAGAGCCTTCCCATGAATTTTCTATCCCCTGTCCAGCTGAGAAGGGAAGTGACAGAGGGGCTTTGGTGGGCACCTGACATCCAGCCAGGGTCAACCCACCACATGCTGGAAGATTTTTGACAACCTATTAAAAACACCAAATTAGTGCTGGTGCGTGAATTGTATTTTCTCTAGTCCCTTTCACAGACCTGTAGGAGTTTCTCTCTGGCACATCACTAAACTTTGAGCTGTGCACTTTAAGAGGTCTTCAGTGATTTGAAGAAAATCGTTTTGCAGTACTTGTTGCAAAGAGAAGCTGCATAGTTTAAGTAATTATGGCCTTAGTATTTTACTCTTCTCTAATAATTTACTTTTGGATCAGCTGCACTTTGTTGTGTTACACAGCATGTAGGAAATGGCATCAATAACCTGCGACCTTTCAAAGGTCGGGGGTCACCATGTCCATTCTGATGGGCAAAAGCATTACAGAAGTAATGCATGTGTTTGGGGCTGGAAAGGGTAAGATTTTGGTACAGCCATAGGTTCATTAACTAAAGGAGTACAGTGTTGCTTTGTTGTTATGATTTGATAGAATGCTTGGAAACAAGCAAAAGATCAGTTTGTGTTTGGGAAGGAATAATTCAGCTTCATGTGGATGCCTTTTATTTTTAGAGAAATGTGTCTCCCTTAGACCCTTGTAAAAATAAATTGTGTGGAGCGGAGGGACATTGCCTGCATGCAGAATCAACTATTTGCCAAATGTTTTCTTTGTTTAAAATATGCACTTGCTAGACTGAAGCCCAAACTGCAAAGTTCAAACCAACACTCAAATTCTAAACAGCGCAGACTTTAAAGTCACTGAAGTCCAACTGGGAATCATGGCACTATAAGCAGTCCTGGAGTTAAATTTTTACAGCAGCCTTTGCTTACAAAATATCAGAAGAGGTGCAAGTGCTACCACCTGTTTCCTTCGTCACCACTCCCAGTTTTTGCAACAGCTCAGCGGTTACTGTGCTCCGCCAGGATGGGAATGACCCAAGTTCAGTTTTTGGAGAGATGGAAAAGCATTTGAGCCCACAGACTCTCAGGGTGTGCTCAAGAGGGTCTCCTTCAGACAGTCCTGCAAAAGGACACTGTTTTCATCAAATGCTAGATTTAAAAAAAAAAAAAAAAGAATTTGAGCATGACTATTTTTTACCCCAGTCAGTATTACCTGGAAGAGAAAGACAAGGGTAGCAAGCCTTGCTCCAGCAAAAACTTCGTTGGGGCAGAGTACTCAAGCAGGGGTTGAAGCTAAGAGCTGGAACCAATTTTTAATTTTTTTCCTAAGTGAACACCTTCATCCTCACTAAGTTGGTGTCAACGACATGCTTTCTGTCCCCGTCTGGCTCCCTTAGCACACAGGATTACTGCGGGCAGGGCAGGTCAAGGCAGGGCAATAACTGATTGCCTGGATTTGGGAGGGGGTGATGGGGTGGGAGAGCAGGGAAGGGATGTCTCTATCAGTGCGGGAGGGGCCACTCGTTCACATCCCTGGGGAAGCACATCAAGCCATGGGACAGAAGTACAGGGCAATCAGTGGCCTGATATTCCTTACCCACCCCAGTCAGGTATGCACAATACTAGATAATATTGTTGATCAGGGGCCATAATCAATGACAGCCTTTGGGGGAATTTTAAGTGACCAGTTACACCTAAATTATTAGTGTTATTAGTTCATTTAGTTTAATAGCTTATGAATAACTTTGCAGACAAGGAGTTATTTGGTAAAGTGTAAGGGTTTTTTTTTTTTAAATCTTACTTTTATTTTTAGTGAAACATAACACAGGACAACAACCAGTGATAATAGGTCCAGTATATGAAAACAGAAGGTTTATCATTCAACATATCACAGTGCATGGCTCGAACCTTCAGAGCTGCTTCTTAGCAATTTTAAGGTGATACCTGTGGATGTTGGGCACTTGGAGGCTTCTAGATCCTCAGCTCAAAGTGTTCCTTCACAAGGCTATTCTGTGAACCAGGTTCAAAGCTTTCAGTGGGGAAATCTCCCGTGAAAGACTCGTGCTTCCTCTGTGATCCCTGGTAATCTCTCCCTAAGAGAAAAATCTGCATTACTGTGGTCTGATTTAAATATGCAAGCAGAGTTTGACTTCTTCCCTTACTCTGTAATTGATGTGTAAAGTACCCATCTCTTGGCAACATCTCTGGGTGGTGTGTAACACAGGAGCACTCAGCCCACCTGGGCTCCAGAGCTGGGGTTTGCTCCTGCCACCAAAGCGGACACTACTGGGCAAGGAAAAGGCAAACTGAAGGAAGGCTGCCGTGCTCAGTGACGAGGTGACCTGATGTGCCCAGCTGGGATGACAGCCACCGAGAGACCCCAGTGGACATCCTCAGGGAAGAAGCTCCGTAGATGGAGTCCCTGCCGAGAAGGTTCAAACAGCAAACCCAAGCGCAGCAAAACTGTACAGTTGAAAAAAAAAAGAAAGAAAAAAAGATAGTTTTCATGTTCCATAAGGCTATGATTATGTGATATACATATTTTTATTCAAGATCAAAGCGTTGTTTTTAATAGTTAAATATTCACATATGCAAATGCGCTTTGATTTGCATAAAGTGATAATTATGTTATTCATTAGGACTTGGTAAATGTTGTGTTCAAATTCCATGATCATTTTGCTTTAGGGTTACTGAGAAACAAGTTTATGAGTTTGAGGGAAAACCTATTGTGAAAGTAAATGGCGGAGTTTATTTCCACCAAGCCGGGATGATTTCCCTACCTCCTACGTTCCCAGGGTGGCATGTCCAGTCTAGCCCATTATATCAGCTAATGTCTGTGGGGAGGCCCAGGGCTGCTGTCCCTGCAAGGTCATCTGTCACTGCCAGCCGGGGAGGGGGAGCTGTCAGTCTCCCCGTGCCATTGTCCCTTCCCAGCTGCCCCGCCGCGCTCTGCCCGGCCGGCTCGGGGCTGCGGGAGCGCTCCCGCTTCCCTCCCCGCTTCCCTCCCCGCTCACACGCGCCTTCCCCTGGGTCAGGAGGAACAATGGAGCAAGCAGGACAGGGCAAGCCTGTGCCGAGCTGCAGACACTTGATAAATGGGTGGGCAGGCGGCAAGTGACAATATGCAGACAAGTGATATCATTTGCAAATGGATCCGGCAGGGGAAGCAAGACTACAGAGAGGGGGGAAGACAGAGTCAGGGGCACGGAAAAGGTTTCTCGTTAACCCTTGCAGGAGGGTGGGAAATATGCTAGCTTGGATCTCTGGGAAATAAAAGGTGGGGAATACTGCTTTTTGGTCCCTCACCTGCCACCTCTGGGATAGTTGAACACCCCACGAGGAAGGCACGTGACATTCACTGCTTTCTTAAAAAATGCATTTTTAATATCTTTAGCCTTCTCTCCTGATGCATAGAGATGGGCATCTTGGGAATTACCTGGGATTTACCTTCCTTAACTCCTTCTTTGGAGAAATTCCCATCTCCTTATTCACAAGTGGAGGTCAGTGCCTCAGAATAAGGCCCCGTGCTTGGGCTGCAGTGATGTCACCCTTCAGACACCCCAGTGCTGGCATTGCCCCATCACCCTGGTGGGTCAGCATCCCAGGAAGACCCCATATCCCACTGGCAGGCCAGTGGAGACAGGAAGGAATCAGGACTGCTGTGTGTGCTAATGGCTCTTCAGGAGAGGCCTACCAAG
This sequence comes from Dryoscopus gambensis, assembly GCA_013389985.1. Classification (NCBI taxonomy): domain Eukaryota; kingdom Metazoa; phylum Chordata; class Aves; order Passeriformes; family Malaconotidae; genus Dryoscopus; species Dryoscopus gambensis. The sequence goes on from WEIT01013337.1 coordinate 32,570, forward strand.
TCAGACAAATTGGCAAATAGGAGAGGTGCTATGCATGTTTTAAATATTTGTGTATGTAAATACTTTGTAAAGGTCAGTCATGAGATTAAGTCCCCTCCTTTCCCCCAAACCCTTTCTAAACACTGGAATGAGAAGCAATCATCATCCAGTGGATTGAATGCAAAAAGGACTGGACAGTTTACTTAAGCTGCAGGACTAATTTTTTTCATTACATAACTGTTATGTGTCTCTCCTAGTGGCCAGCAATCTCCACCTTTCTTTCATACGTGTATTTTTTCTGACCCCAGTCACACAAGAAGTTTCATATCCATGCCATTTGCTTCCAATGGACATGGGCTGTGTTCATACACCATGAGATTTGCCTTCCTGTCTCACAAGCCCAGATGTGCCAGTGGAGTTGCTCCTGCCCTGCTGTGCTCAGATGGTCGTGATGCATGCCAGGGAAGTCAGACCATCTGCTTGGAGAACATGCTCAGGGATGGCCGCTGGGACAGAGCACTTTGGGATCACGGAGTTACTGTCAATCTGCTTGTGGCAGCATCGCCCCTGCAAAAGAACCCCACGCAGAATTTTAAAGACCATCAGGATGGGAAGCGTGTCTACAAAAGCTGGGTCACCTACAGTCACAGACTGTGTGTAGAGGCAATGCTATGACCAAGTTTTGGGTTTATGTTTTGTTCTTTGTACGGAGGAGGTTTTTGAGAAGAGCCGAACAGATCTGTAGAATGCTCTCTAGTTGTCACAAATTCTTCTCTGCTTATGATAGAACCCCTCTCATGGAGGTTTGATGACGTTTCCAGCACAGAGGCCACAACTCATCTAAACTAAAACAACCATCAGCCCCCTGTTTCATGACAGGTAGCACTGGCTTCCAGTGAACACTGGCAAAATGAACTAGATCAGGATATAATTCTCCCATGGTGAGATTTGCAACCAGGGTTTTGCAGTGATAGAGTGCAGTATTTCATGTGATACAACCTCTCCACCATCTTTTCTGCCACTCTTAAACATAGTGTAAACTTTGAAGTGATGCTTCCAGCCCTTTCCTCTGCTAAGATATGTCATCTTCCTTTTTCTCCCTCCCTCTCTCTCTTTACTTGCTGGATATCAGCTGTAGTTAACATATTTTAGTTATTCTATTTAAATGCACTAAAAATACAGGTCAAATAGCTGGATCATCCACTGACTGCCTCATTATCCTATTGAATGAGGACTCTTTTTGGCTTTTACTGTGGACATGGACAGGATATATTAGAACTTGTCTGTCATTAATAACTTCACGCATACCCATCTAAGTGGCCAATTAATGTTCACATATGCCTTAATGTTATTTATTAACTTGTGTTACCTATAGAGGCCACTAATGCTTTTGGAACTTACTTCCCTTCATTCCTGACTTTTCTTCTGTTCTTTGGCCCCACATTAATTCTATGTTTCTTTCAGAACCTCTCTCATTGTAGGAGGATGGACAAGATGACCTGATAGCCTTTCCCATCTCTAATTTCTATATGCACACTTCCCTCATTAGGACACTCCTGCACAATAAAAGGCAGAATACCAGACTTAATATCTGAAAAAAATGTTCTCCTTCTCCCCAGCCGTCTTGCTGTGCTGTCAGGCCTGATTTAGCCTCACCAGCTGCGCATCTGTTGCTCTTCAGGGCACTGAGAGCCTGAAGATGGGAGGAGGTCATTAAGGGTCGTACAGACTCCATCATTAGAAACAAAACTGCACATCTCCTTTCTTATCCGTTTCTTTCTTTTTTTTTTTTTTTTTTTTAAGGAGACTTTCACATTGGTCAGAGAAACAAAATGTATGGGTTTTACTCTTCTTAGGCCAAGCACTGTCTTTCTGGCCATCAACAGCAGTCTTTCACTTAACTGGTGATGTACCAGATCACTCAATTGCCCATGGAAATCCTCACTTCTTATTCACATGGCTTCAGTGCCGAGGACATGCATTTAGAGTTGCTGCTTCTACACGTCAATGATTGCAACAGCAAAAAATAAAAAAGAGGTAGTTGGTCTCACAGTGCAGTTTTTTGAATTGTATTTCAAATAATTGGTTTTCCTTTGCTGTTTTGTGTGGTAGGGGAAAAAAAATTGAAGATTTCTCTCTGCCTCATTTTCCTCATCTGACAATATAGATGGCAAATTTTATGGAATTAAATACCTTTATCTTTGTGAGATATGTGAAAATCACACTTGGCTGCTCCCTGTGTCATATTATCTGCATTAGGGGATGAATTCGGGCTTACTCTGAACCACCCTGGAAATCCTTGTTATGACAGTTTTTCTTGATCTTGAATGTGACTTGGCCTTTCATTTCACCTGGGGTGACTGAAAAGAAACTGAAGAGAGGCTGAACAAACAAAAAACTCTTTGGTAAAAAACCTGTAGTCAGAGTAAGTGTCAAAATGTGATATTTGGAAAAATGGTAACTAAGAGTAAATTCCTGTTCTGGCTATTGCGTTCTGTACCAATCCTTTGGAGAAACTCCTGGGCTCAGAGGGGCAATGGACACCTTTTTTGGGTGACCTTGAGGACCTGAACTACAAGTCACTAAGCAGTCTTGTACAGCTCTGCCTGTGAAGTGGTTCTAGGTGATGGTCCAGGACCCTGTTTTGAGAACTGTCAAGTCTTTTCAATGGGATGACTTTCAGTTACTCTAAAGTCACTTTGAACATAAGGGAAATGTTAAGGTAAATGCAAAGGAGATTGGCTTTACTGCAATCCAAATTTACCAGCATAGTTACTCAATTTCAAGACAGGTGGATAGAAAAAGGAAAACATAATTATAACTATCTATATGTTAGATCACCCAAGAGGTGTCTCTCTCTGTTTCATCCAGCTAGCAAGCTGTCAGGTGCTTATGCAATGTCTTGGCATATCCCTTCCTTACATAGAAGTGTAGTCTCAGGCTGAGCTTTCAGATTTAGGAACAGGTTTATCTTTACAGCCCCCAACCTTCCCCAAGGATCCATTCTGAATCTGATTATCTATGCAGGATAAATGCTCCCTTCTGCCTTGCAGAGCAGGGGATCAGCCCTCAGAATATGACTTCTTTATACACTGAGACCGACATTTCCTTTAACCACCTATACTTTATTCAACCTTACTTCTACAAAGAGAAATGAGAATAGTGTGCATAGTGTTTTCCAATTTCTCCTCAAGATCAGACATGATGATAAGTAACCACCTTGGAGTGATAGCAGGTGTTAGCTGGGGTGAATCAACCTTGGGCTGGGCTCTGAGGCATTCTGGGGCAAGGAATTCCAGTGCTATGGATATTACTGACTAGTGATAAAGAGGCTTACATTCCTGAATCATCCTTTTATTTTGTATCTGTTTAATTTTAATCCTAATTTATTATAAACAGGGGGAAAAAGCATATTCAAACCTCTACAAAGGCAGAAGATTCTGGTTTTAATATTAAAATATGTCATTTGCAACAGCCTTTATGGCTTTGTCATATACTCTCAATAAATGACTTCTAAGATTGATTAAAGACCTTAGCTTCGCTTCACGTGTTAATCAATCTCACCAGCCAATTAGAGCTTTGGTGCTAGAGAGCAACAGAGATCATGTCTCTGGCAGCATTTATTGTGCAAGCCAAACCTTTATGACCTAATGCTGGTAGAGAAACCCATGGCAGTTTATGGGAAAAGAACATCAAAGGATTGCAATGTTATTCATGCTGATATTTGATGAATAGATATTTAGAAGTTGTATTTCAGAAGCGGTAAAAGTTAATGCAGAATTGGCGCTTTAGAACAGCAGACTCCTAAGCTACCTATGCTCTTCCTTCTTTTTATGACTCAGAATATGTCAATTAAATTTGCTTCTATTTCGCTACCTGTAAAAAGGGAATAAAACGACCTGGTTTTCCATCTGGATGAGCTGAGGATGAATTAGCTCATGCTGGAAGTAAATGAAAAGCAAGACACCCATTCCAGAGATTCTACAGTTTCCCACCTGAACAATTTAACTGAAAATGAATTTGGAGCAACAAGAGCAGAACTACATCAAGCTTGCAGGTCACTGCTTCCTGGTCCTGACTGCACTGAGCATGGCAGGCTATGGGAAATGAGCAGAGGGGGCTACAGTCCATTTTCTGCCTGTCTCCACAGCTGACCTGCTTAGTAGCTTTTATAACAGTGAGGACACAAGCTAGACACGGAAAATCAACACTTGTTGTGTCAGTTCAGCTCAGTGCTGAGGCACACTGATGTGCCTGAGTTATACATGAATAAACAGATGATTTCAACCACCAGGGCTACAAGCCCCTGCATTTTTCAGAGGATTTTTAACTCACTCTAAACGTAAAGAGAAATTCTGCTCTGTGTAGGATGTAGTGATTAAGTGGCCAAGCAAGAACTGCCTTTTTAAGTGTTTGTGCCCTGGACCTTTTACAACGGGTTGCTGTGTCCTGATTGGAATCTCTGAGTATAATATAATTTAAACAAAAAACAGTGATAATAAATGAAGTGGTACAGTAAAAATAAAAATTGAAAATAACTGTAACTGTCACAAAAAGCCCTTTGTATTTTCCATGGTGAATATTTATTACAAAATTCTTTGGTATTGTGAGGTATTGCAAAATGCTTTATTTCACAGAATATACATTTGAGAGTGTTGAAAGATCAAATTCCTAGAATTCATCTCTTCTTGAGGTGAATGCTAACAACATGTTAGGACTAGACTGAAGGCATTATCTGAGTTCCATGTATAGCCTGAATTCCAGACGAGACTGAAGCCAATTTTATTTATGTTTCATCTTGGTATAATATCTTCCCGTCATTCAATTGTCTTGGTCTAAACACTGCAGGAAAGTTATTTTCAAATGAATGTCTGGGTGTCAGGGGCCAGCAAGCTAATAGTCTAATTACTTTTGTAGTCTTTATTAGTTGAAATGTTTATTAGAAAGGTTACTTTTTATCCAATGCAAGATGACAATCTGGGTTTGATTGAGAGCTGTTTGTTGTTTTAATATTGTTAGCTGTGTGAATGGGTTAACACACTTCTCATCTTCCAGAAGCTGAAGGCTATGAGAAATCCCAGGGGTAGCCACTCCTCAGCCCACATTTGCTGCCTTTGCCAAGGAAAGATCCCATAAGATTTCCCCCCCTCCATCACTTAAGGGTTGTGATGATTTTTAATGTCACTGCCTAGATGGCCTGGAGATTTTTATCTATTGCACTTACAGGTCACCTTAATATTATCTCACTCAGAGAGGGGAAAAAGTTTCTAGTGGGATAATATTAAGTTATACAGCATGACACAAGGTCAGACTGTGAGAGACAGGAATATATGAATAAAGCCAGTGGCCATGAGAGTCACCAGTGTGAAAAAAAAAAACCAAACCAAAAAAAAAAGAAATAAGAGAAAGGAACAACGAATAAGAGGGGAAAAGTGCTGGTGGAGGAGAGAAGTGAGGAGGGGGCAAAGAAAGATTAAAGGAGAAAAAGAAAGGATCAGGGTCAGAGTGGGTAATGTAAAGTCATCCTTCTTATCCCAATCAGCTGCACACTGTGTGCTCTCGGTGGCCATGTTCATACCGAATTAGCTCCAGACTGTTTCTTTTCTCTGGGACTCCATCTTTTTGAAAATACATCATCAGTACAACTCCATCCTGAAGGCATATTACGCTAATGCATCATTATTGCGCCGGCTGACTGATGATGCTCCCGTGTCATACATCACCAGAGCTGCGCCTTGCTCTGATGAAATGTTAGTGTGATACATAACCAGGGAGAAGCACACAGGTCCCGCATCTAACGACTCCAGAGATGTAAACCATCCAGAATTAAAGCTAAAGCCTTGGAGAAGGGGAACCAGGAAAAGCAAGCATCCCTAAGAGTCTGGCAGCAACCTGAAACTCCTGAGAAAACCTGCAGTAACTTTGAGTTACATTAGTGGAAGTGCCTGGAAGGCTGCCAAAATCCAGCTGCTGGGCTTGGACAAAAGTCACGAAAACCTTAGCAACATGGCAGTAATGAGACGCAGCTACCAGAAGCCGGAGAGGGCATACAGCAACATCCCACTCCAGCCCTGCCTGCGAAGGCAAAATCACAGCTTGACTGATAAGCAGATACACAGCAAGGGAAGGGAAGGAATGGGAAAGGTGGGGACACCTGTCATGGGGCAACTGGCCTTGGTTCCCTTCCGGATAAGCATCTCTCCTCTCCTCCCTAAAACACAGTCATGCTGCCTCTATGGCTTCCTGTGGAAGCCAGTGGCTACTGTGATGGATGGGCTTGCAGAATCCTGCCCTGGCCAGTGGGAAGTTGCAACACCCTCTCTCTTGTTAATCTGTTTTGGGAGAGGGGTGGAAGAAGAATGGAAACTTGGCTTAATGACAGCCTGAAACTTGGCATGAAACAATAATTTCTTGATCCACACACACATACACTCTTCCTGTCCTGCAAAGGGTTTGCCCAATACTATGTGAAAGCCCAACCTGTTGTTTTGTACACACCTGCCTTTACCTCAGTGCTTCCTCCCAATACAGCCCATGCACCTGTCTCCTACTCCCAACCAGAGTCTGGTTCTCCCTCTGCTTGTGGCCTCCCAGTGCCCTGCAGCAATTTCTGTCTCTGTGCCCCAGTTCCCCAGCAGCCAGAGTGGGACCTGTGGATACACCTCTGCTAGACACAGCCTTGTACTTCTCTGAGCAAGGTCTCTGTTTCCGATTGCTTCTTACAAAACAAATCTGAAATAAGGCTCTTTCTTCTCATAGGATGTGTCCCTCGCTTCACCAGTAATTCCCCTGGGGATAAACATATGCAATGGTCAAGCCACTGGTAATCATAATTCCATGAGCTGGACTCCTCTCAGTCTTTTTCCATCATGTCACCTATGTAACAGTGGGACTCAAGCACATCTGAAGTATCTCTGCTGTTCAGAGTGGAATTACTCCAAATCTACACCCACACTGCTGAGAGTTGAATTTGCTCCAGTGGTGCTAACCAAAGAGGGTTTTTACCACATAGGTTGGAAACATAAACTGTCAAAAATTAGAAAAGGCCTCAAGTCAGCATAGCAAGATATCATTTTCTCCCTTAGACTTATGAAACTACTGTGTAGTTGCCATACTCCACATATCTTTTAATGGACTTGATATTCTGCTGTTTCACAAGGGAAATAATCCCATCACAAGGCTGCAACTATATTAAGGAGCACTGGTTTACAGTGTTCGTCATGTAAATACCAAATTTAGCTGCATGCATGGAGTATGATATTTAAGAATGAATGTGCTGCAGGAAGAAGATCTGAGACTTTGCAAGAGTGAATGAATTTTGGCATCATTAAACAATAGTTTTGCTTTTAATCATGATCCCTTGCAAGCCACTGCTGGCTGTAAGTTCTTGTAATGTATTCCTTTGTAAATTCTTCTCTAACACAGAAGGTCCTAGACCAGGTCTCTGAAAGATTAATTTCAGATCTTTGAAAGATTCATTGACAATTGGGGTTCATCATCTGTAGGAATGACAGGCAGGGAAAGCCTTCACAGCAAAATCAGAAGTGTGTGTGCAAACACATACTTGGAGAGCTGTCTCTTTGCAAAATAATCATTGTCTCCGAGTCTCCAACCCCTAATTTACAGTTTCTGTATGGCCATAACCAGGAGCCAGAGCCACTGTCAGCGGGTCAGTGGTAACAGGACTAACAAATAACTGCCACAGGGTACCTTGAGGCAAGTCAGCCCTTGACAGGTTCATCCCTTCTGTGCAAAGTGGTTGGAAGACAGACTGGGCCAACAGCTCCCTGCCTTCCCTTCCTAGACCTGACAAAGTTCTGTTCAAAGCTAATGATAAGCCTGAAATAAAATAATGACAGTTCAGTTCAGTTCAGGTAAGCACTGTGAAACACAGATGGCTATGTGGGCTGTCCAAGTAGCTTTGGCCTGCAACAACTGGGACTGCAAAATTAATCTCAAAATATCCACTTTTTCTACTTTTTATGCTGTCAGAAACCCTGTTGTTTCTCAGGTGATTATCCAGCACTAAGACTCATTCAGTTTATAACTCTGTCCCTCCAGTACTGGTCAAGATCAGGGGAGAGATTCTGAAAACAATAGTTAGAAGACAGTTGCAGAATGCCAGGAAAGGACTGGTGATGCCCTCAGGGAGAGACCAAGTAGGTGGCAGAAGATGGGGCAGGCAGGAAAGAGCTGAAAGTTTCAGTAGTGCACTGCTATATTTGATTGAATTTCAGTCTGATTTTAGCCAGTGGTTTGTGTTGTCATTTGCCTGAACACCTGGAGCTCCACAACTTTTTGATATTTACTTCACAGCTTGTGTCCGTGTCTAGCCACGTAAGAAGACATCACAGAAGTTAGACTGAAGAAGTTAGACCTCTGAAAAGGTCACAGATTTGAACTGCCTTTGCATCAACCGGAAGCTCCTCTAAGGAAGTCAGTAATGCAACTTCTTTCCCTTGGATTTAATTAAAAAAACTTTTCAGACTGCAATTTGAAAGCAAACACAAACAAAAAACCCCTTAGCCACTGGCTTTCTCTTACAGCTACTGTCTACCCTGTGCACTGAAAAGTGAGGGGGAGGAATCATTCAATAACACATAGAGAACAATTTCTAATGTCTTAATTATTTCCTGTGTGCATAAAGCATTTTAGTCCTATTGTTTCTTTTCACAATCTGTTTGAGGTCATTGGTAAGTAGATCACTTTTCCCACCCAGAGGACTGTGAAACTCTAGGAAAAGCTAGAAAATCACATGTAAGTTGGCTGGTCAAAGGCTACCACTTTAGTCGTTTACAGTCTCCCCACACATCCTTTGAGAAATCAATATATAATATGCATCTTAATTCTAGGTAAATGCCCAGTCAAAACAACAGAGTTGGCATGAAACCCTACAGCAGTGCACAGATTATCAAAAATATATTGTCTTTCATGATCTTTAGTCTTCTGCTGGACAAACATCAAGGGAAATGTCAAGCCTCAGCCATTTTCTCAAGAAAGTGCTCCCCAAAAAATCCAGATTATTATTTCAACCTCCTAGAAAGACTGGCAGCTCTGAGCCTTGGGTTCCCTGGCTTTTGCTGTTCTAAGACTGAAATTAGGCTGAAAAGAGGCTGACATGGAAAACAGAGCCAAGGCCACCAAGAGCAAGATGGTCCTCTGCTGCCAGGGCACGATGCAACTCCTTGCTGTCTTCTTATCAGCGTTACAAAAGAAGAAATCCTTGAGTTAAAAAGATGGTTCGATTTATCCTAGAGCAAAATGTCCATGAGAGGTACTAGTCAGAACCTTAATACACTTCTGCTTTCTTCCATCGAAAGTAAGGGTGGGTAAAGGCTGAATTTCTCCGGATTTCAAAGGCAAGAATTAAATTTGACTCAACACACTTCTAACACCAACGCTGCACCATGTAGGTTCAAGCCAGTTCTAGTCCAGTACTTTGTGCTTGAGAGTGTGGAATTCCTTTCTACTTTCCACAGAATTTAGCACACTAATTGAGTTGTAGTCATCAAACCCAAATAATTGCAACCAACATTCAGTCTGTTTCTGCTGGACAACCTTCTATACAAGTTATGTTTGAATTTATTCCGAATGTACATTTATTCCAAATGGAGGTAAATAAATGAGTGACACTATGGTGTAGGTGGGATCTGTGAAAAGAGACATCAACTGTGGAATGTCTTCTGGAAAAAGAAACACATATTCATCTTTGAGGTCTTTATTTATAGCATATACACACACATATATATATATACACACACACATCATCCAGGGTTATTCAATCACATGTAGGTTAACCTCCCTTTCAGTAAAGGACTTTCTCAGGGAACAGAGTAAGCAATTGAACACCTAAAAAATTTCCTGCTGTGCTGTGCAATGTCTCCTCATTTTCCAGTTTTACTACCTTGAGAATTCTGAATTAGCATTTATTTGTAGCAATCCCTAAAGTGTCATCAAATGAATTCTGCACTAAAAGTATATACTCTGTCTGTGTTGCCTCCCACCTCTATGTGCAAACACAGTGGGGCAAAGAGCTTTCTCCCAGTGAAACTTCTGTCAGTTCGGAGCTGGGTCAGAGAGTTTGTGCAGTGGAGCAGCCATGTCACCCTTCTCACTCTCGCTCTTCACTGACAGGACCCTGAGCACCCAGAATAGCCTGAGCACTACAGTTCAGGACAAGCAGTTTGCAGATAGATGTGGCAGTGACCCTACTGTGTTTGAAAAGCATCTGCCTCTTGGGTTAAAGGTTAAAGACCAGCCATTTTCCATTCTTAGCAGAGAAAGTAGAAATTTAATTTTTTTCCTCTCGGTGAACAGGAATGGGAGTTTGATAAGAAGGCACAACGGATGAACTTGAGAGCTATTTAAATTTTGTTTTCTTCAGTGGGGGAAACAATTTGTCCTTGTATCAGAATTACTCTTGGAGATGAGAACAAGGAAAGCAAAGATGGGACTTGTAATTGTTAGACATGTCACTGCACTCTCCTTGGCAGCATCTGCTTCTGAACAGCCCCAGTAAGCAATGAAGCTCTTAACACATGAGGCTGTACACCTATTGCTTACTCTTTACAGGCCAGAGTCTGCATGTTCACAAGCAGGGGCTGCAAATCACCAGAAGGTCTTGCCAGCTTTCTTTAGGAAGGCGCAATATGTTAATGCAATGGGCATGATTCAAAACATTTTGCAGGGAACAGTCATGAAGTTGGGAAAAAACCACCAACTTTAACGTATTTTCCATCTAAATTTTTTTTTCTTTCACAGGCAGTAAATGCAGGAGGTATCGTAAAGAGTAAATTTCTTGGGCAAGTGCAGACAAATTTTCATGGGGGTCTTAGGGAAATTTAGGCTTTCCTCATCAAGCAAGAAGACACTTTCTCAAGCTGTGGAGATGACTGCAGCTGTGCATGTTCCTGAGGAGAAGGACAAAAAATTTGGATATTCAGTTTAAAAGCACAAGAGGAGTGGAGGAATGGGGGGACCAGCATACAGAAAAACTGTCACTTTCATCCCTTAGCAGTATCATCTAATAACGCAAAAGTGTCCTCAAGGATTCCTGGGGTTAGGATTTATAACATCATGGAAACACCTTTCCTAACTAAAGGTAGTTGGGAACCCTGTTACAGTATTCATAACGTTTTTTTTTCCAAACAGCAAAGCTGCACAGAAAATCTGCAGGCATTCCTGAGACATAAATATATGTCCTGACAGACCTGCTATCCCTCCCGGGTATAGGTGTTTCAGGCAGAACTGCCAGTAGTTTAACACAGTAAGCCCAAGACACTAATTTCTTTGGGAACATACAGAAAGAATATGAATTTACAAAGTATATTTACCCAACCTGCAATTTAGCCAGGGCTAAGCAGAGAGTATTTTTGACAGCCAGATGTGGTCAGTATTCCGGCTTTATACCTCCTCAAGGCCCAGGTCAGTGGTGTCTCTGAACGGGCTCTCCTCTCCCTCATCATGTTCTTCCAAGATGAAGTGCCTCCGCATGGCTTAGCCACATACGGAGCACACACGTCTCCCATCCCAGCAGCTCCTAGCACACCTGTGCAGCCCGAGGTGACTACATAAAAGAAACTCATAAAGCAGCGCTTACATTTCATTCATTTCATTCACCGGCTTGAGATTTTAGGAATGGAATGGAGCACAGCTGGCCTTTGGATGTCAGATACGCTTCATAAGCCAACACTGGTTTAGCACACAGGCAGAAGCCTTCTAGTCTCGTGGCTCTCCACAGGCAATAGAAAGGAAGCACGCTGGCAGTCTCACAGCTGGCAGTGGGGCTGGCACAGGAGAGCTGTAAATACTGTGTAGGCATGAAGGTGCAGGCTGCCAGGGTGAGAGCGGGTCACCAAGCCTCCAGGGGCTCCCAGCCACCTGCACGAAGGCACGATGGAGGGTGCTTTGCTCTTCTTTAGCTGAAGGTCAGAGGGTACAGTGGGTAACAGACACGTTGGCTCAGGTCTGGTCTGACAGGGACAGATGGTGCTGGAAGCAGAGATTCATCTCAGGAGACTTTGGGGGTTTGATATGTCACTGGAGTGAGGAGCTGCTTCTGCTTGTGACCACGGAAAGTTCCACACTCAGAGGAACTGTCTGTCCTGTATCTGCTCTGGGTCCTGGTCTGCTTATCTATTCACATGGCAAACGGAATCTTCCCTGTCCACACATCTCACCTGAGAATATGCACCAGGGTGGGTATGAGAGTACCACTGAAAGCCATGTCATCCGTGTGTGATTTGGGCAGCTGCTGGAGCAGAAAGGAGCACAGGGGAGAGAGATGTGTCATATCCTCTGACTCTTTCTTATTGATTTGCAGATCAGAACATACTTCGTCAGCTTGTTCTTTTCCCTCAGAGCCAAAGCAATTAAAGAGGACAGGGGTATGTCCAACAGAGGGAATTAAAGGAAAGCTCTCTGACTAGGTAATGTTTGTATCTCTGATTCTTGATGTGTAATTTGCTCCTTAGGACTATGGGAACAGTCCCAGTGAATTTCTGGGTTTATTAAATTATCCACAGCATTTCCCTTCTGGATGTGCATTGAGCTCCAAGGCAACTTCCCTCAGATGTCTCTTTCCCAGAGCAAGATGACTGCTCAGAGAATGTGCTCACCCTGGCTAGGTGCCTCCACTGTCAGGCTGTGGTGGTGTGATGGTAGAGGCTATCTGATGGGGCTTCACTTTGTCAGGTACCAAAATCAGTGTACAGGTACCCAGACCTATGGGCTGAGTGCAGAAACCCTCAAAAATAAACTGTAAACATTCAGAATGGCTGGTGCTGAGCACAAGTGAGAGGAAGGAGACAAAAATGACCTATCTTGGACTTAAAGTTTCGTTCTCAAAACCTGTTTTCTCCCCAGACATATCCACGTATCTCTTCCTGAAACATGTGAATAGCCAGTCTTCAGATTCAGCACAAAGCCTCTCTTCAGGCAATGCTACCTGAATAGGGTCCATAAGGAAGGAGGAGGCAATCCAGAAGCAATTAATATGCCAGGCAGTAGTCACAGTTCACTTAAAGTAGCCCATAATGTCTTTGTTTCTCACAATAAACTTAAAAGAATTTCCCTGAATTTCCCTGAGGCTGATAAATGAATAGGATTATATATCCAGCCTCTATGAGCAAACACTGCAGCTAGAAAACCTCAAAACAATAACAGCAGAAAGGGCACTGATATTCAAAAGGACTCAAAGTGCAGAAAATGGCTCCTCATTTCAAATGTCCCCAAGGCTGTGGATGCTCACAACTGAGATTCTGTCTTGGCCTCTTGTAAAACTGAAGAGTCATGTGAAAAACTTGAAACTGAATTGTTTAAATTCAGCCAGACATTTCATTTGCACCTTCTTTTTTTAGAAAGGGTAAACTATGAGCCTTCCCTTAGAGCTTGCATCGTCAAATAGCATGCCAATCTCAGTATCACCTTCAGCTCCTTAAGTCACGTTTTCACCACATTTACACATGGACAATGCCCAGTGGTTTAGTAGAGCTGCCCATATTGCTGTAGAGAAGCAAATTAGGGTCTAACTTTGTGGGAAAGAGCATTTTTCAGGCAAAGTGTTTTCATTTGCTTCTCTTCATTTTAATCCATCAATGTATCCAGACTCCAATTTTAGTCTTTCTTTATATGCTTGTAAAAGTTACCTGAAGTACTTAATCGTATTTAAAAATTATTAAAGAAGCCCTGGGAGCCTCCAAGTTCTAACACTACAAGTATTTTCCCCAGGGCACTTGATTACAGTAATTTTTTTTTTTTTAATTTGCAGAACTCAGAAAAGTCAGAAGATGGCAGCAGCTCATTCATGCATTAAACAATCCCTAAATCTCATGAACAGAACAGCTCTTCCTAAAGTTATCTGAATTATGCAACCACATAAGAATAGAGATTGATAATTTACTAAGCACAATAATTCTGCTTATCCAGGCTCTGCAGTCATCAAAGCTATTATTTCTCATATTCTTTTTTTCATTGTCATGAGTGCAGTGGAGAAATTTACAAGGGTGAGGGAAAGTACATTGTTGTGAAAGATTTGTTAGATGGATACTCTTAATTCCAGACATATGTTTCCAGGTTCCCTAAACTTTCTTCCTTATTTTTTTTGTTCTATTTTGCAAATATATTACAGAAAATAGAAATAAGATGATTTTGCTATTTCCAAGTAACATGAGATGTGAAGAGGAATTGTTGTTTTCCCCTGCTTTTACAGCTGAGTGTTTTTATCTCACTCTGTGCTAATCTACATACCTCATCATTTTCACACTGCCAGCAGTGGGATCTCTTCTCTCCAAAGATTTAATAGCGTTAATGTTGCAGTAATGACCTATATTACTAAATTTTCTCTACCTTGAGAAAATATATCATAGCACATTTAAAGTATGGCACAAAGGGTTAGCATAAATAATTAAACTAAATTACAGCAATCAAAAACACAAGGCAGGCCAGATCCAAGCCGCCTCAGAAGAAATCTAGTGTAACTCCATTGCTGTCAGTGGGATTATTCCCAAATGACATTGGCTTAAGGGATGCGGAATCTGGCATCCTAGCTTTTGTAACACAACCTCCTTGTCATTGTGTGTTCACTTATTCACTTAATTCATAAAATTCAATCAATCTCAATGGGCCACCCAGTCACTGGAGTGAAGAAAAGAAAATCCATTGTATATGATATTTCTTTGATCAACTATGTCTGAAAGTGCATTTCCCCCTCCCGCCCCCCAGCAAAAGAATGCATCAGAGACCGGGGCTGACACTGTGGTGCAGGGAGCTGGTATTTCCCTCCAGCCTCATTTATATTGCTTTATTGACATGTTAATGACAAAATACATCCCCAGGTCCTATGAAGTACAGGACAAGTCAGAGAAATTAGAATAATACCTAGACCTAATTAGAAGCTAGGTATCTGCGTAACATGCTCTCTTGTTGTATTTAGCTCCAGATACTGGTACGTTGATTGATTGCCTGGTTGTTTGATTGATTGATAGAGAGGCTTCACCGAGCTCACAGACACACACATGAAGGAAGCTTTTGATGCCAATATGAACAAAGGCAATGATAGACTTACAAACAATGCCAAATGCTGAGTCTATATATTAGGCTTAATGCAAACAGAAAATGTGCCTGCCACTGTTCTAAGAGCAGTGAGACTGGATGGAAGATGTCTTGTGTATGATTGAACCTCATAGCTACAGGCAAAACTGTACTGTCAGGGAGATTCGCAGGTGATGTTTCTGATCGCCTGAAGATCTCTGCACATAAGCAGGGCAACAGAAATTAATCCAAATCCTTCCTTTGCAGCATCACAAACACTCTTTTAGAAGTGGGCTTCTAGAGCTGGTCTGCTCCAGCAGGCAAGGGTTTCTGGAAAGGAATAAGATTGATTTTCTGTATATGAAGATCACAAATTTACTTCTGTGTGGGTGCGAAGCCATTAATGACAAGGCTCAGTGTGCTACAGGCAGAAATGATCAGCAGCACACAGAACTAGAGGGCTGCAGAGTTCTCTGTGCATCTCCCCCCTCATATGCCCCCAAATAAAAATATTTAACAACAAACAGAAAACTAGAAAAACTTTAAGGGGCACCTTGATCCTCGAATGCTGCTGAGCCCATCTTTCTCTGATGCCTTTGATCTGTACTCTCCTCCTCTGTTCTGCACAGTGACAAATGCACTGCACACAGGGCACAGAGTGCAGCACAGCAGGACAGATCCTTTTAGCTAGAGCTGTGCAAAATGTTCATAGCAGAGCCCCAAATCACAAGAAACTTGCCTGGCTTCAGGTTTCATTGCAAGCTTGGAACTCAGACCACGTTTGTCAAAAGGTTGCTGAGATTTTCTAGCCCTTTGAGAAATTTCTTTCTTTCTTTCCCTTGTGTGCTCCTTTTCTCTCTTTCCCTCTCTAATCTGCCTGAATTTCTAAAACTATTTCCACACTGTTTAGGAGCTAGGAGGACTCACAGGTTTGGACTAAAAAACCTGCCAAAAGTACTCTCTCATGGTGTCAATTTAAGACCAGGTGAAAGTGGATGATTCTTTCCAAGAAAAAAACGCAGATCCCAACAACCCAAACCAAAAACACCCACCCAAAACCTCCCCAAAAGCCCCCAAAACAACCAAACAATGACAACAAAAAAAATCCCAACAGCCAACACACATTCTCTCCCTTCCTGCAAAATTGTGAGCCGTAGACTTAGTTCATCAAAGGGTTTGAACATCTTCAGAAGTGTCTTAGTAATCCTACTGATTGTCAGTATTAGGGCTAACACTGGATTTTTTTTGAACCCCAAAAGACAAACCAAAGCATAATTGTGTAATTCCTTTGCAGACCAAATTGAAATGAGTCTTTGTGAAATGAAATCATGTTTTCACAGAGCTCCTTTTTTTCAGTATTGTGTTTGGACACATCAGAGATTAACAAAAGTGTGTATCACCTGCCTCTTACATGATCCCTCACTCAAAAGTCTCACATCACTTTGCAAAGATTATCTGAGCAATTAATTGACATGTGGTCAAACAGAAAGTCAGTGCTGAGGTTTGAACCCAGGTCTCCTTAGAGCCTTAAACTCAAGCTCATCTGCCTTGCTGGCAGAGTGCTGTCTAATTCAGTTTGTGCCAATGACATTTCATTATTCCGCTTGCATATTTTAAGAAAAGGCGAGTGATCTCTCTCTGGACATACCTTATGTGCTCTGGTGCACATAATATCAAGTGGCATATGAATTCAGTACAGCGATATGCAATTTTTCAGAGCTTTTTGCACGGTATCTGAAGTATCTACGGTTTCAGTACCTAACAAAGAGGCTGGAATTTATGCACAGACTTAATGAACATCTTCAGTTCAAATCAGACTTTTAAGCAACGTGTGAAGTTATCACATGGTGGTACAGGATGCTTTGGGTTTTGATTGGCTAAGACCCATGAATTTCAGAGAACCTAACACTTTCCACAGATGCTCCATGGACAAGATCACTATGAAGTTAACAACTCTTGTGTCCTGATACAGATGTCAAGCTGGCTTTATAATCTTGGAAGGACATTTAAAACAAAAGAAGAGAAAATAGAGTCTTAGGCTAGTGCAAGTTCAGTTGAGTCATTATGTTTTAATGCCCAACCTTTGTTTGTTTTCTATTTCTCTTTGGAGATCTTTTGCCATGGAAGGTTAAAGATTACTGAGATAACTAACAATAAATGTGTCTGGCGTTGTGACTTTTGACCAATAATTGTAACTTGGATTGACTGAAACAAATCTGTACCCAATTTTATTTTACATACTATTGCAACAAAATTGACAAGGGTATGAAGTAAAACCTTAGCCCTGGTGATTAACATAATAGTGGGGATGGACATTTCTCTGAGCTTTGACAACCTGAGCCCTTGTCTTTTATCAGTAGTGTGGACTGCAGTGTGCAGTAATTGCTTAACTGCTCCTTTGCCCGTTAGGCTCAAATTGGCTTTGGAGTGGACTTGAGAAATGACTCAGAGTTTCAACAGACACACCCAGTTACTGGCTTTGTACTACACTGAGCACTTTCCAGTAGAACATATTTTTTAAAAGAAAGGCTGTATATTGCTCTCTGTAGACCTGAGGGCATATATTTAGTCACAACCTAGGTGCAGGTTGAATGATATCTGTGCAAGCTGCTGTCTCACACCCTGCCAGCCTGTTTCAGTCCTACTCCGAAAGGGCGCCTGGTGTGGGGAGAAGCCCTATGTAAGCCCCACATGACTGCTGTAGCTACCAGAGCTAGCAGCAGGGATGGCTTACGCAGGAGGCAGTGCCCTCATGCCCTGTGTAGGGTAGAGGCTGGAGCTGCAGGTGGCCATCAGCACATTTCCTGGTGCAGAGACCAAGGTTAGGTGAGATTTGCATAGGTGGTCAGCCATTAACAGTTGTGGCTTTGATGGTCTACTCTGAAAAGGAGCACCTTACAGCCATTCCAGTTTGTGGATCTTTAGCTGAACCAAGCCCACTGTTGGTCATGTCCGAGGTGGCAACTGGTTTATGGAGAGCAGCTGTCACGGGTGGTTACAAACCAGGGCTGTGTTGGAACCAGGCACTGAAGCAAAAAAAATCAGAAATTCTCATCACCAAAGCATCCTGTTGCCCGAACCATGCAATCTTCGCTATCCAGCCAGGAGCCAACACACTGGTCCTGGTCAGAGGCACACTGCAAAAATAAACATAAATGCTTCAATATATGCTCTCTCCTGTTCACAAATATTGAGACAAAAGAGCTTGACAAAAATAAATGAACTTATTTTCTGAAGTTCTTCTTGTCCTTTTTTTTTTAATACAAATTAGGTGATTCTTCAACCAGAAAAGGTCTAGAAACTCTGTCTTCCACAATCAAACATGTTTATAAAACAGATTATTATCTTTCCTGCTTTAAGTAGTTTCTAGCATTTTGGTGCCACAGAGGAAGAACAGCAGCAGGTTTAGTTATTAATAATATGTTGTCATGACAATTTTTCTTGCAATGTTGGAAAAATACTCTCAATAACATTGTAGGTACAGCCAACTTTCAAAGTAGTTGCAAAAGCTTTGGATTGCAAAGGATTTCTTTGGGGAAAGGTGGTAAGGGGTAGGACTTGCTCTCTGTCAAAGTTTGAGATTTTTTAGGGGACAAACTGATCTTCTTGCTTAAATTTGTAATTGTCCACTCATGTAAGTGGTCACCTGAGAATTGCAAAGATTATTGGATAGGAAGGAGGACACAGAATTCCTGATACAGTGAATTTTCTGTCTATTTTCATGATCACAAATGCCAAGCAATTTCAGAATGATCTTTGAGCACATTTTTTTTCCTTCAGTCTTTGACTCAAGAATTTAATGAAAGAAATTCTCAAATAAAACCCTTGAATTCCCCACAAAGAGCTTTGTGTCAGAAAAGAGGCGTTATCTAAGCCAAGAGAGATAAGGAGGTGGTTTTGGCTTTGGCTTTTCGTCATCCCTAGGCTCCATGCCATTTTTAAGGAAAAAAATTTGATGTTAGACACCAAGACTTCAGTCCCACCAAGGGAGTAAACTTTACATTAAAGGAAATCCTTTCAGAGTTACATTTTAAACTATTAGATGCCCTCTGTATTTGGCTTAAGAAGGCTGCTGAGCCATAAAGGTATCTTGTTTTACCCCATAGCAACCACACCATTTAAAATGGAAAGCAGAGACCACCCTTCAAACTCTTTGCCTGCTTGCTGCACATCATCTCAGCACAGTGCATTGCCCCCAGGTAATCAGATACTCTGGTTTTCCAGTTAGTCTACTTTATATGAAAAATAAATATCCATTGAAGTGAAGGAGGAGAGCACCCGCGCATGATGAGGGGGAGAGAGACTTACTCTGCTGCCAGCGATTAGCACACTAATGTGAAATAAGGAAGAGAGGTCCAAATCTCTGGGCAAATAAATATTTTATTATCTACAACAAGTGGAAGGGCTTCCGCAAGAGAAGGCTTGCTGGTGGAAACGGAGTACGGTGGATTGTGCCTCTTCTCAGGGGAAACCTGGCCTTGAGCTCAGGCAGGATGGTAAAGAGGAAAGCAAGCCTCCCCTTTCTGTGTTGCATCTCTATCCAGGGGATATGGGAGGAGACTTTTTCTTCTTTCCACATAGTTTTTATGAGAGAATGATGACCTGCTTTAGGTTTCTAAAGCAGCTCCTAATTTCAAACGGAGATAGATCCTTATCTGCTTTTGTGAGGCAGGACTTAGATCTATTTTCTCTTCCTAGCAGAAATATCTCTGATTTCAGCAAAAATAACTCACCACATCATAAATCACTTCTGGCAACCAAGAGCTGGGTGTGGATGTGGCAAAAAGAGTGGGGGAACCCTCCTGTGGCAAAACGGACCCCAACAGTCAGCTTGTGTCCCCACTACCCAGAGAGGGATTTGCAGAAATGGGAGCAGGATCAAGAGGCACTTCTGTGCTTGCTCAGTCACACTCCCATGACAAAACATCTCAAGGCTTATTCGTCCCAACCATCAGCCCATCCAGCCTTGGTAGGGATCTAAATACAGCAAGGTACCACAACAGGACACCCTGGGCACACTGAGTAGTTTTTGTTGTTGTCCAGATTGGTATTGAATTTATTTCTAAATGGCACTGGCAGGTTTAATGTGATCCAAGTGAAAAGCTGATATTAAATGTACATTTCAGTATAAAGTGTGTGCCACCTCCTTACATCTGAGGACCATGGAAGGTCCCTTAGGTTTCTTAATTTCTGTGTGTGTGTGTGTGTGTGTGTGTGGGTACCCCCAGGAGGGACAGCACTGAGCTGCAGCTTCCCTTGAGCCTGGGGGAAACACAGGATTTCTAGATGGGGGCGAAATACAGGGGCAAACAAAAGCAGAGAGGTTCTGATAACCTGCCCAGAGAGGTTTGGTACTGCGTTTAACAGTGGCCTCCACTACATGGCACTGACATGCGACACTGGCAGAATAGGGCCCTCAGCCCTCTGATAATCTCAAAGATGAAGCAGGGAAAGTTCTTAGCATGGGACTTGGAAAAAATGTTTCTTTTGGAGAGGTAAAAGTCTTTTCCTATATGTTCAGGATGTTTGTGGGGAGAAGAGAACAGGCTCTGTTTGAGGGATGGTATTTGTATTTTACAGCAGGCCCCTGTGTATTTGTCCTTTCTGGGTACAGGGGAAGGGGAGACAGAGGTCTTCCTTCTATCCTTCGTACCAAGAGAACAATGCTCTACTGTCGTGGCAGAAGGGAGGACTAATGTTAAATCTGTGAGGGTAGGGTTTATGAGCACTGATAAGGTAGCCCAATTTACCCTGAGTAGCCTCAAGGTGCTGTATGTTAAGACTCTTTCAGTTTTAGCCCTGAGCTGTATATCTGCAGATGGCCATGAACATTTCCTGGTACTCCAGGATACCAGGCTCATTGTGGCAGCACTGCCCAGATATGCAGAGATGGATAGACTGGCTTACAAAGTCCTTGGACTAGCCCTGAATCATCTGTTTTACAGGAGTTTGAGGACCTCAGCACCCAGGTGTAGTCACACAACCCATGGCAGCAACAGTATTCACAGTGGGATTGCTGGGATTGCTTTGGGAGGAGAAGGTGATGGCTTTTTCCTGCCAAAAAAATTCTAAGATGTGAAAAGGTTTGCAGATCATAGTTGTAATCCTGGCACATATCAGAAGAAAGAGATCACAGAACCTTCTCTGTCAAACATGGACTGAAATGTCTTCAGCAGGGCTAGGTCTCTCCATCTAGGAAAACCTTGACAAAGAAGTGCATCGCGTGTCTTTGCCTCTCAAACCCCAGGAAGAGGATCATCAGCAAAGAGGATGCTTTCACATGCAGGTAGCAGATGCCTCAGTAAGGGATGGCTGAGAGCACACGTGGTGGATGGGTGCTGTAACACAATGAAATCAGATGTCATATGAGGCACGTAAAGGTGTGCTCAGGAGTCCCAGTCTGTGTAGGACACTGTGGGACAGACATTACAACAAGGGCTACTGCAGTTGGGATGTGGTTGCAGGTTACGGTAGTATCTGGAAACCTAAAAACGCCCATGGTGAGTGCAGCCCGGGGAGTCTCTCATCTGATTTTTCTGCGGTGATAGTTTCAGGATGGTGGAGGTCCCGGCTGCAGTACTGACAGGCATTTCTGGGGGGAGGATCAGGTTGCAGCACTGCAGCAGCTGACGAACACTGAAGATGGCTGAGGTCAGCCCGTGCTCCCATAACAAATGGTTGGACCATGATGGATTGCAAAGACCATCTCTACTGCACAGAGCAACTGGAAGTGTTTAAGCAGCTGCTGAGCTTTAATGGCACTGTGTTTTTATTGTTTTCCCCAGCCATGCTAGCATCGGGTATGTTTGGGAATCAAAGCATACCTTGGGTACATGAAAACTACCCATTGTCTTGTGGCTACAGAGTGAAGACATGTCCAGGACATATGGTTAATGTTACTCACATATAACACTTCAGGCTCTAACACCTACCTGTGCAGTGGCTAAGCATGCATCAGGTGTCATGAGGTTTGCAAGGATGAATCATGTTTTCACTAGGAACGTGGCAGACTTGTATAGAAATGGACAACCTCCCAGGCACACAACTCCTTCCTCCAGGCTGAAATGAGAGGAACAAACAATAAACATATCCCTCAAATCCCACCATTTCCTCCAATAAAAGATTTTAGCTCTCCCTGCACAGCTTTCCCTTCTTATATATTAATCAGGGATACAAAACTACAAAATCCAGTCTGGTAGTGCCATGGTGTAATGGGACTGCCTTGCAAACACACCAGTAATCCCAAACAGGAGGTGTTGGTGTGTCCCCAAACACACCCCTCCCGGTGTTCTCGCGGGGAGGGCTTTCTCAGAGAGACTGTCCTCTGCTGAAAGAGTTAAGAACATCTTGTCAAGGATATGCAGCTATCTGGAACTTTTGTTTATACAGAGAGGCAATAAAACATTCAGTGCCTTAGACCAGTGTAAGAAGGGTCAATACAAGCTCCAGCAGTTGTATATAAATTAACCTTTTAAGTATGGCCTAATCCATAATGATTCATTGACAGGAATTATTCCAGGAGGCTGAGCTGCAACAAATTGTAGCAGTTGTAGCTGACTACAGTATCTCACAGCTGCCGAAAGCTCGACTGCCTCTTAAGATGAGGTATCTAAGGGAACATTTTAAAAGGCTTTGACAATGTATTTCCACAATACTTGTTAGAACTAGGACGTCTCCAATGATCTTATGTTCCTAAAGTGGAACAAAAGTATGAGGAATCTGAATATATACATGAAGGATGTTTTGAAAGATTTTTGCTTTTGCTCTAGCGCTGACAGAATATGAAAAGGATGCTTCACTCCTACACACTGGAGTGGTCACCCAAGAGAGCTCATTTCTTCTCCTCAGCAGGATTTAGCCAGGATAGTGCACTGAGCGTATGAGCTGAGAAGCCTGCAGCGTATTTGCAATTGTCAGAATTAAAAGTGAAGGAAGACAAAACAACCTCTCCCCTCCCACCCTCTGTCAAACATGCCTAATGAATAGCTCTACATGCACTGTATCAGAAACCCCAAACGTTGACGGCGATGCGAGGCACTAATTTGTTAGTTATCATATCTGACAAATTGTCATCATGGTTCCACTCCTTCAGAGGGTGTTGTGCGTGTGACCTGGGGAAGGGCTCTCAGGCTTGAGCTAATGGGTGTGCGACTTGGAACAGGAGACGATGTGCCAAGATGGGAACCACAGAGTGGGCTGCCAAAAAAGAACAGTATAATTATCTGTGCATAATTCACGGCCGGAGAATAAGCTTTCCTCCAAAGTTGTCTGCAGTAGAGCTGTACCAGATTCATGGCTTTTTCAGTGAGTATTCACAAAGTAGTGACAATCTGTGCAGAAATGTTCACTTCTCCAAACTTTTTTTTTTAATTGGACTAAAATAGACATTTCCATAGCACTCTTTGCTCTCAGGACTGGTCTGTTAAGATAACTGATGACTCACAGATGTATATTCTTACTTTCTTGGGTAGTTATCTCTCCCCTCACCTCACCTAATCCCTTCACCAATGGGCTTTGAAGGAAAAAAACCTCTTCAAGGAAAAGCACTATAAATACAAACTATTACAAGAGTATTGGCTCACTGAATCTTCAGAGTTGCTGCTGTACTGTGAAAACAGTGGCCCTAGTTCTCAGATTCTCAGGACAAATAGTTGGACAACATGAGCCAAAGGAAAATTTCCTTTAATTTTTAGCACTTGTAGGCAAGATGACTTGCCAGTTCAGGTTCTGCTCAGCAGATGGCAAGATATGAATGCACTGGTGAGAGTGTATGTATATAGCCCACTGCTCTTTCAGTTATTATTGGACTGGATGAGGGTTATTTGGTTTCTTTTACCCTAATCAGAGTAACCACCTCTTCATCCACGTCGTAGAAGATGGATATTTTTTTCTCAACAATAAGCAAGAACTCGTTTTACAAAACGTGTTCATTTTCTAGAAGGAGATTCAGCTTCCCAAAGAGAAATCTTGGGAAATTCCTTAGCTGGTAAATCTGCCTGGAGGAGATCAGGGTGAAGGACTTAAAGTCCTATAAAGTGAATTCTGAATGGGAGGGAGAAGGTTCTCAGAGAAAGGCAAAGGAAATGGAAAATGTTCCTGCAATTGCTGGCAAGGAAGATGCAAAGTTTTCTTGGGCACATTTCTCTTTGAAAGTTGATCCTGTTTTGTAAGGGCAGACAAGGAAGAGTTGCCAGATTCGTAGGACAACAGAGTTTGGAAAGTACTGGCAAAATATGTGGAGTTGGATTAAATTTGACAAAATGTCATATTGCTTTAAGGCTCCTCAGGGTGTCCTGAAACAGTTTCGCTCCACGTAGCGCAGATTTCCTGTAAAGCTTTGGCACTACCACCTCCATCCTGAGCTGCTCAAAAATGTTGCTGTGGCCGTGCTGAAGCTGCAGGGATTCCATCTCACAGGAATTTCCCCAAAGAATAGGTGCTGATCTCCTCATGGTCTATGTGTAGGAAACCCCTCAAGGAAAGTTCTGGGGTTGTAGGGAGCTTCTGGGCATGTGCATGGGAGCTGTGCCATCCAGGAATGCTTGGGCAAAGCTGACTGGGTGCAGCTGGAGGCCAAGGGGGATAGTCCTAAGTGGACATGAAGGTTTGAATCTGGAAGTAACATAAAGCACGAATGTGCTTTCCAGGCCCCAGCCACCTGTCTTGGGGACTGGTTTTGTGGGATGATGCTTGTGCAGTTGTGTTGCAGCCTACCCTGTGTCACTGCCTTGTCTTCATTTACTTCATTGATAATTTATAACCACAAAATGAAAAGTCAGGACAGGAGAAAGATGTCCTGGTTCTGACAGAGTGCTTCAGTCACAGGGATAATTTGTGATTTTAAGCACATGCTTAATTGCTTTGCTGGATCAGGGTCCAACTTTCTTGGTAGATACTGCAAGAATTTCTGGGAACACTCTTGGAAGGAAGAAACAAAAACATTTCCTCTATAAATGTTTGTGGAAAATGCATAAAAATGTGTGAGTATGCAATGAAAATGAATTCCCACTTGTTTATAGAGAAACCCAACGTAGCAATGAGGATCTAAGCCTACATGAACAGTGAGGAATGAGCTCTGCAGCCTATTAAGCTGAGTGAGAAAACCTTGGGGTACAGACATGTCCTGCAGTTTGCACTCCTAAAAGTAACTTTGTCAGACTGACCAGGGGGCAGCAGACTGGTGCTACCTGGGGGGTGTCTCCTGGAAACGCCTCAGGAACTGGATGATGCCCCACCAGAGTGTGCTCTGCTGATAACCAGATGACTTCAGTTTCCAGAGACCTCAACCTGAGAGCTTTCATCAGCATTGCATTCACTGAATTGAAATTAAAAAAAACAAAAACAAAACCAAAAACTGGAAAATCAGGTACATACACGTACCAGCCCTAGCATTGATCTAACATAAATGATGGCACTTATGAGGCAGATAATCCAGCTTCTCATTGATCTTGGCAGTACTAGTAGGAGGCAATATTTACATTTGGTTGAATTGCTCTTGGACAAATTTTCTCCACAGTATTAAATACAAAGAAGCCTTCCATTAACACCAGGAGAGCAGGGCTTTTCATTCATCTATTTTTTCATCTATTTTTAAAAAAAATACATGTTCTGGTTCTCTATTCTGTTGCTGGTCTTATACTGGGACAGCTGCACTGAGTAAAGGAAACTAGCAACTACATCAAAGTGGAGAAGATTTGGATCCTGAACATTTGCTGCAAACAGCAAAGTCTTTTCCTTTTCTAAGTACAAAAGAACAAGGAATTGTTATCCTTCTCCCAGCAAAACAAAGCAAAATCAATATTCTTCCATGGGTCATTTCTCTGAGCTTCCTTTTTTCTTAAATGCTCTCTCCTCATGTTTTCTCCATTTTGGAGACAGTCTGCACTTTTGATGAAAAAAGGAGGGAAACAAGCATTTTATGCCTTTTTTGTGTGTGTGTGTGTGTGGAGTAATTCTTTGCATGCATTTTAGGTTAGGATGAACTGTGCCATGTCTGCTTCTTTCCATGTGTGATAGAGCTCAAGCCCTGCATATGTGTGTGTCTGGGCTGCTCAAGTCCTGCCCATTGCACATAAACAGTCCCCCCACTGCTGTTCAGTTGTATCCTTCTGGCTGCTAAAGGTCTGGACACCTTACTGTGTTCAAGAAGAGACCAAAAGGCCAAATGAGTTGCTGTCCCTGTGTCTCCCATCCCACCTGGCAGCAGCTCAGGGTACTGTGATGGATGATGGCTGGACACTTCTAGCCTGCCCCTGGGAACAGGATAGGGAGACAAGAATTGCAGGACAGAAGCATTTATCAGCACCAGGAAGCCAGTGTCTGTGGCATATCAGCATAAACAAAGAAATTGTCTTAATAGAGAGCCACACCTAGAAATACTACAGTCCTCTCATGGGATCACACAGCATGTGGCACATGAACTCAGGTAGTCGACCCAGAGCAAGCAAGAAAAAGCAAGCTTATAGAGCACAGACAGAAAGAGAGCAAACAAGTAATGTGAAGGTAGACAAAAAACCCCAACCCTGTCTGGTAGCAGGGAAGCCAAACCCAAGTCTGTATGCAGAGCTGACCATGAGAGATAAAGATGAGGAAATGAAGGTAAAGATTTTTACTGTCTCACTGGGAATTAAAGGACAAGAAGCAAGTGAGATGCTGTTGCCAGGAATAATGCCTGAAACACTGGAATAGCTGATAAAGGTGTTTGATTAGAATCATGACCCTGCAGACAGAATGAGACTCAGGAGAAATATTGTATCTTTTACCCCACCTCAAGAAGCAGGAGCTGAGAGAGACACCTGCCTTAGAGAGCTGCAAAATCTATAACTCTGGAGATGTTAAACACTCCTTAAATGGAACCAAGATCATCTGTAGGACATGAGTCTCTCTTACAGAAATGTATAAAAGGAGGAGATCTAGCCCTAGAGAAACACCTCCAGATATCAAGGGAACAGCTAGCTATCCCAGGGAAAGGTCAAACCAATACAGCAAAGGAAGGCAGCAAGCAGGAGGGAACAGCTCACCAATAACACAGGCAGCGGGGGCCAGTGTGGGAGCTCTGTAGTGAAACAACAAGAGAGGCTGGAAAGAAAATGCCTGGCAAGGGCAAAGATGCAAGAGAGGTAAAGAAACAAAACATTTGCTTCAATCCTGCAGCTCCCTAAGGAATTAAAAAGCGGAATAGTCTTTTAGATATCCACAGCATGGCTTCAGCAGCAGGACGGACTTTGGGGGTCCACACATCTGACAGAGCACAGCCACCAGTCTTCAGGCCCCACATCTTCAGGCCCCTTACATCAACAGGCAGGCCGGAGACAGCTGGGTCATGAAGCTGTGATGTCGTTGAAAGAACCAATGAGCAGCAATTCATTCTAACATGGAGATATGTGACCACAGCACGGTGATGTACAGTAAAACCACCTTGAGGTCAATGGGCAACACAGGCTGTTGATAATAAATTTGTGAAACAAGAGATGTTATTGCTCAGAGTTTATAACAGTTGACATTCGAGATCACCACCCAGGGCAGAGCACGGGGCAGCACACAGCTTTGCTCTGGTCACAGTACAAACCCTCCGTACCCTCTGCTTGTTCAAGGAGACAGACAGTCTCTGTTGGCCACATCCAGGGCTCAAACAGGACTAAAGGGCATAGCTCCGTTCCCTGTGCCATGTCAGAAGAGATAACATCGCCCAGAGAATCTGGCCCAGACACAGCCTGTGTTGTGATCAGAGACCTCCTGACTGCATGTTCCTGCACATCGTGTGTAAAGGGTAAAGGGTGGATAAAATATTTTACCCTGACCTGGTTGCTTTGGGCACTCATTTTTGGACATGCCTGAATGCCTACACAAGGTACCAGACAGAGACGGATCAGGTCCAAAGCTTCTAAGTTCCTGTTTCAGAAAGTGCATGATACACTTTACAATAGATCTTACACTGCTAATTTATATAATCATCAAAAATTATTTCTTCAGCCTGTATTTTTAAGAGCTAGCTAAATTTGTGGTTTGCCTACTGTGCCAAGAACCTGGCATGTGGCCACATGCTTTCACACATCTCCTCGCAGACTATGGGCTTGAAATCTAAAACCACTGGTGCCATCCTACAGCTGAAGTACTTCCATCCACACAAGCTCAAGTGCAATCGCAGTGGGACCGACTGCCTCTTTGTTTGGCATCAGGATGTATCAATATCTGACACTTCCTATGCAGGTATCTATATATTTCAAAGCAACTGACATGCTAGAATTATCAATAAAAGAAAGATAACTTACACAATAATCATCACTTGCTGATGGCTGAAATTTCAGAGGAATCAGCTGTGCCTTTCCTTTAATGAAAATGAGTAACAAAACCTTACCTATGTGAAGCTTGTCTCTCACTATCAAAATAACTCAGCTGACCAGTGTTAAAGACTGTGTGAGAATTTTTGGGGAATAACAAGAGAGGAATAGGCAGAGATTTTAAGCTAGATGTTGTATCCAGTAGATATGACAGCGCCAACGGCCTAGCTTTAAAACATGGCCTCAATGAACATCTGCATTTTTATTCCAATACATAGTAGATAAAGTATAAAAAACATATATTTAAACATGTATTTCTTTTGTGAATGTAATTTTTGAAGTACAACTTGAGATAAGACATCTGTGCAAAAACTGTAGGTAAAAAAAAAGTTGCCTTAATTCTCTTTGAAAACTTATGCTTCACAATATTGTGCAATGGGGAACTGCAGATTTTTTGTGCTGGTAAGGTAGAAGCAAGATCCAAGAAGACAATCTTGTGCAGAAAGTGCCTACACAGCACAAATCAGTTTCTTGTGTACTAGGGACATTACTGCATTCTGTTGTAAGTAATATTTAAGCTAGAATCTAAGGGGGAAAAAAAAGATAAGTTTGTTAAAATGAATGCTGACATTGATAGTGGTTGTTACTAAGAGCATCTGCCTCTCATGAGTCCCAGGCTCATGCTCTGGCCAGCAGGATTTTGAAAGGTATATGTGTCTCTTAAAAATGTAATTAATACCTCAGAGGAGCCTTCAAAGCACAGAAGTTCCTGGTTGATATCTGTTTTGGTGAAAACAGAAAAATACTGGGTATCTCTGGTTTGAAACAGAGTGGAGATGATAACCAAAGGAGAGGGAGGACAAGGGTAAATACAGTGAAACCAACAGGATGGGAGACAGCAGTGCTAAGGATGTGAGGGCTCTGCAGAGATGTGGCGATTCCTTTAGCCCGTGGCAGGAATATCTCTCACTGATTAGAGCTAATTAGGGAGGACAAGGTTGAGCCTTTTTATCCCCCTCAGTAAACCTGCCTTTGATGCAGACTGGTTATAGCACAGCTCTGGTTCTGCAATGGATTTTGAATGCCTTTCCTTCACTGGTCCATTTAAATAAATACAACAAGCTCTCTAGGTTTCTTATGCACAATAAATCTATTTTGGTTCCTGATGACTGATTTCTTTGGCTCTGCAAGTGAGGTGAGAACACCAGCTTTGTTTCTTTTTAGCACTGTAAAGGAAGTCTTGTGCAATTTTGTGAGAGCTGGGAAAGGCTTAGAAAAGAGGTAAGGAGGTGATTTGGATTCTGAATTCTACACCTTTTATTGAGGCAGCACGAATGATTTGTTGATGACAAAGTTCAAGAATTTCGTGACCAGAAATTGGGAATGATGAGTATCGGGAAAAGGATTCAGTTCTCTGTCCTAGCACAGATCAGTAGGTTGGAAGATGAAACTGGGCAAATTCAGGTTGGCAATAGTTGCATTGGTTTTTAATAAGGGAAGCGATACCTCATTGAAAGAATTCACTTAGAGTTGTTTTGGACTTTTCCTTAAGTCAAGACAGGGTGGATTTCTACAATCAAATGGGAGCTGTGGGTTTGGTTGCTGGAAAGCCTGGGTGAGGTTCTGGTGCCTGCATTATGCAAGTGGCCTCTAGCCTTCAAGCCAACTAATCCAAGCACTCAAGAGCAATGGGCAGAGTTGAAAGGTTTGAATTGCACATGTCCCAGAGACATGCAATTTGAATACTAAACGTCCCAAATGGCCACAAAATGAGCCTCTTGGGGAATCCAAACATTTCAACATATTCATCATAAAATTTAAGACCTCAAGCACACAGGAATATGCCTGTGGTGATGTGTGGTTACATCCAAGCAGTAGCCAGCAGCACACAAGCACATTTACTCTGTATCAGGGAGCAGCAGACATTTTACACAGCACCAGGCAGCTCAAGTGGCCAGGGAAGCCAGAGCAAGGTCAATGCTGGCCTGAGCCAGGCCAGCCTTGGGCCTCCCATGTGGTTTCCTGCGCTGAACCTCACCCACTGACCTCACAAAAGTGAGAAAAGAATGGCTGAAGCTTTACCTCTCACAAAACTCATAAGACTTTCGCTGTGCTCAGAATTGCTGTGCCCCAGAAGTAGAGATTTTGGTCAGCCAGAGACCCCCAGCTCTGCAAATTTATGCCTTGGTGGGTGCTGACCAGCTGGGAATGATTTCAGGGTTCATGCTCTCAAAAGCAGATGAAGCCCAAGCTGATAGAGAAGAGCAAGATGGTAACCACGTGTACTCTGGATTCATGAGGTAAGACTGAGTGCGGTGCATGTGACTGAAGAAACATTTGCTAGTTTAGTTACTTTTATTGTGTTTAGCCAACTGTCCTTTTTTTGTTTTTCTCTGGAATGCTGAGCCTTTTGGTTGGCACGGTTTGAGGTTTTGGAACATTTAAATTTTCTTTTATTTTTTTTCCCCATTGCTGTTAGAGAAAGCTCTTTTTTATACTGTGAACTTTTTTCACACAAAAAAATTTCCAAATCTTAATAAAATCTGAAGGTGGCAGCAATGAAACAGTAGCAAGGCTGTGACTACAATTTTTAGGGCAAGGTTGCATCACGCAGTGAAGAGATCCCCAACCCACTGCTGTGCTGAGTTTGTAAGGTCTCACGTCTCGACAGTTTGGGTCGGGAAGGGTGGGTGGCAAGGCCTGAATCTCTAGCAGGACTGTCCAGCCTTGAGACAGGAAGAACAGTTCTTGCCTACCACGGATGCCAAAAGGCAGAAGCTGCCTATGCAGAGCCCACAGACATGCCCAGCCCTCCTCAGTGGGTCTGAAAGCCCTTCTGCAAACACCACAAGGGTGTGTATACAGGCATGAGTGTATCTGCAGGTTTTGTCTCTAGAAAGCTGATGTGCACAGAGGCTTTTAGGTCTGATGGTTTTGCTGTGTTCATATTTTATACCCTTATAATATCATCAGAATATATTATGCTGAAACTGTAAATTGATTTGCATGGGTTGGTCACCTCAGAACAACCTCCAGCCTGCTGTGACAGATATGCTGTACTTTGGTTCAGAGATAAGGCTTGGTTTGTCAGTGGTAAAAGTATTGTCACGGGTGCTGCTGGCCTGTACCTATGGTCCAGAGCACCCCATCTCCCCTCCTGCCAGTCCCATGGCTCCTCCTCTGACTTTCCCTGTGGTCAAAGCGAAGTGTGAAGAAGTTCAGCAAAGTACACCCACCACCACTAGGAATTGCCTGAGCTATGTGGCTCTGATAGAGAATGATAAAGCAACACCCATGGCTATGAGTGACCAGCTCAGGGTTAACCACAGTGAATCCAGCCCTGAAAAGTCAATCTGTGAGGTTTCATCCTGAAAAAGGCACAGAACAGTTCAGTATCCCAGTGAACTGCTGCAAAGGACAGGGGATAGCAGGTCCAAGTGCCTCATGGAGGCCGCTTTGAGATTCTGGATTGCCTGAAGTATTGCAGGTGTGGCAGCAACAGCCACCTTGGCTGGGGGCTTCGAATGGACAGGACATTTCCCAGCTGCCTGACACTTGTGTCCTCGAGTGCAGTGGGTCCAGAAGGTGCCCGAGTGCCCTGGCTGGGTGCTAGTGCCTGACTCCCCCACGTAGTTGTGTGATGTCAGGTGGGGCAGGAGGCTGAGGGGGTGAGCAGGTCTTCCTGGAGGGCACAGTGGGGGATGATTAGGCAGGGACTGGCAGCGTGCTCCTGCTGCTGCTACTGCTACCGTGTGGTGCTTCGTGGAGGGGATGCAGAGGCGTAGCAGGCAAGCAGCAGGAGAGTAGGATGCCACATGGCGAGGAGGAGGAAAAGAAAGAGGTGGAGGAGTAGGCAGAAGGGAGATTCAGTTTAACATGGCATGCCAGGCCTCCACTGCTGCTTCCCTCCCTCAGGCCTGCTCATCATGAATTTAATTTGCGCATGGGGTGAGGGGGATTTTGCTGGCATAGTTTTATTCTTATTCGATGTACTCCTTTGCATGGCAAGCGCTGGTAGTGTGCTCATTGCTGTGCATACAGGCAAACATGGCCTTGGGTGTACTTTAGTCTAAGGCCCTGGTTCGGCAAACACAGGAATAATCTGAAAAGCAAGAGGACTTACTAATATGCTTAAAATGACATCTGCTTTTATCTTCATCTCTTTCCTTTTCCCTATCAGTATACTTCTGTTTCTGGATAGCTAGTTTGAGCTCAGTGTCTCAAGTAAAATTTGAATACAGAAAAAAGAGTGATTTTTTTTTTTTAAATCTCAATTTGGAGGCTGATCTCATCTACACATATTCAGTAAAATAAATAAAATCCACTTGTGCTCTGTCCCAGCTAAGATTCAATATATGACACCTTGTCTATCAGGAATGGCTCAGGAGGGGTCATGCTTCCAATGGCAGTTGGTATGCAAGGACATTGCCATTTTGAAGGATTTGTCTTAATTTGACTCAGAAGAATTCAGATATGTACTTCAGTAGATGATTGTTTGCTTTCCTTATATGCATTAACATGTTCTCTTAAAAAATATTCCTTGGGAAAGTATCTCTTGAATTCTTGAGCAATTTGGTGGAAGGCAATGCAATTTTCTTCAGTTCTGGAGGGGGATCAGAAAATTCACAAAAGATAGAATGAGCATATGTATATATATATATATATATATACATGTATATGTTAAAAAATAGATTTCAAAGAAATATTCCTGGGCTTTGGTGTGGAGCCTCCAAGCAGCAGCAGAGCTCCCTCTTCTCAGTAGCTGCAACATCATTACACAAAGATACAGTGACACAGGAGCCACTATTCAAATGCAGCCCCTCAACTTTGTGACCACAAGTGGGTTCTATTTTGGTCCTTGCTTTTGAGGCTGCTTTTGATGAAGGGATCAGAGTTTTTTAGCTCCCTGCCACTACATGTTGCTGTTGACCTCTACCTGCTTCTAGCTTTTAGAACTTTGTTTCCATTTCCATTTCTTTAGTGTGAAAGTTGGGGATGGGATCTGTATTTTTAAAACCTTGGTGCCAGCTGCTGTGTGCTGTTGTACTGTGGCTGACTTTTACTTCCCTTACATTTCCTCTTGTGTTTCTAGATCTAAATTGTCTAAAGTATCTGCTGGAGTATGGCCTCTGGACCCACATCTTCTGGTGACCTGGGACATAAAGTGTTTTATGACAAATCCTGACTTGATCAAATTAGCAATAGTCTCAAGAATTATTTAGGTACCTAATGACCACTAGTTTCTCTATCAAGCAAGCCCTAAATTGAGAATCTGTGCATTGTTTTTCTGTGGTTTGATGTGTTCCTTCAAAATCAGAGTATTTTCTAGACTTTTCTAGCCTTTTACCTTCCTCCCTTCTGAGCAGACAGTAGTTTTGGTTACCCAGCACTGCTGTTATAAGATGTCCAGACAACATTTCCAGTGGGCTGTCATAAACCTTCAGTCCGCTGGCATTCCATGTTATCTTCAGGCAGCCTTCAGGCAAGGTTACAGCACAGGCCATGGGTAAGGAGCGCTCACCCAGCAAATTCAAGGGTGTGCAGGTGCAAACCTTGAGTACCATCCCTGTACGACATTGGGGGAATTTACTCAAACTGACCCTCTTCTTGTACAGCTCAAGAGTAATCACATGACATTTTAATATTGCTGTTGTTTAAAAAGACAGATAGAGATGCTATTGGGAGGTGGGTTTTTAGCAGTTAAGAGAATTGTTTTTCAGCCTGGCAATCTTGCATTTTTGCTTCAGTCCCACAGCTTGGCTGGGTGACCTTTCAAGGTTATAGGAACACCTTTTATGCCTCCTTTTGCTTATTATTAGGACAAGCATTTCAATCGTTACACACCTTTTTAAATTACCTGGAGATGCATGGGAGACATAAATGCAAAAGTAACATTATTGGTATCGTATTATTATTTTTCCCAAGCAATTCACTGTTTTCCTCAAATCAGAGCACATGATTTCTTGTTTATTGTGCAATAATAGCCTTGTGTTGCAATGGTAAGTAGGACGGAGATACAGCTTTTCAGTGATGTACAGTACTCTTTCTTATCTTTAATTAAATGCTATTCCCTTGTATTGGAATGCGTTCTGTGATTACACATGTTTACAGTCTCTAAGTAACGTACCATCAAATACACTAATGAAAATCAGTGCCCCAAAGCAACTTGTGCCTTTTGTCCTGTACCATACCACACCTCTCCCATATTATTTTTTAAAATTTTATTATTACTTCCAGTTTCCATTTTAAAAATTAAGGTTTTGAATTAAGCACTTTTGTATGAATTTCCTCCAACTATCTCTGCTTTTGATCTAAGGACATGTATCTATCTAGCTCTCTGCCCTTCCCCAGAACAGTAACCCCTGGGGATACCATAGAGCATAGAGATGATACAATTTAATAAAGTCACAATAAAACATCCAAGGCCTTTCATACTTTTTCACTTTCTTTAACTCAATTTATTTTTCATTTCATGGACAGAGATTTAGTCCTGGTATTAGTTTATGATTTTGCTGAAAGAATTACCGAACACATACAAAAAGGAAATATTATTTTTATTATTTATTTTGTGCCATGTATACCATAGGAAAAAAAAAAAAGAGTTGAAATCACTTCAGTACCGCTGTGTTTTTCATTACAAAGTTATTACATATAGAAATTACTCCAAATTATCTGAAATGAATGGAAATTATGAGGTTTAAATTCCCCAGGTTACTGCAAGCACAGCACTGGAAATTTATTTTGTCATCTTGCTGAACATAATTGCTACAACAAAATTTCTTCCATTTTACAACCACAGCATAACTTATTTATACCAGTGTTGTTGTAATTTTACATCAATAAGTTGCATGGGAAGGAGTACACAGGTGGTAATTGAAAACAATAATTTGTAGTGGGGTCCAGGTGGAACAGTTGGCTCAGAGAAGACTTCATTTGCTGTTCTGTACATGCTCCGCTTCTCAGTGGCCTTTGACTAGGATGCTATCAAACCTCTGGTCCACCCAAGCACTGAGGTGGCCTGATCATCCTAAATTACCTTTCAAAGCAGAAGTGGAAGTGAGAGAAAGAACTGATCTTTGAGGCACTGACCAGCAGCTCACGTGCAGAAGCCGGAAGTGAGGTGCACAGGGAGAAGGTGAAATCACAACTGGGAGAGTGGGAAGGACGATCCTGGAGTCAGGAGCAGCATCCTTGAAGGAACTGAGCTGGAAGGCAGCACAATCTAGGGCTGGAGCATGCGTGTGTGTGCATACATGTCTGTTCTCAGTATGTTACAGCCAATGCCAGCTCTTGCCCTGGCTTTCCAGCTCAACTGTCCTCAATGAGCGTGGCAAGACATTGTCATTTGTTTGTCAAAGGGAATACTGTTATTTGATCATTTTAAATTAAGATGTGAGTAGTTGCCTGAGACACAAGCAATGATGCTAACATTCATACTTCGCTCCACTCTTTATGAACAGGAATGTGTAATTCGGGTGCAATATGCAAGCACTCCCTGGCCAGGCATCCACACTTCTTCGATCTGTAATTGTCAACAGGAATAATGAAACTGCAGAGGCTGATGCTGAACCTAGAAACTGATGAATTTTCCTGTTTGAGTTCTGTTGTGCAAGCTAAAATAGTAAAAATAATAATAACAACTATGCTAATTTATTACTATGGATATACCCTATTTAAATAAAATAAGGTAGGAAGAAGGTAGAGGGAAAAAGAACAAGAATGAATGGGTTGCCACTCTTCTGATGTTCCAATTCAGATTTTCGTGATTCACAAGAGGCAGACTGGAATGTTTCTATCATGAGTTCAAGCTGAAGATTTCTTTGCAACATTCAGAGCTCAGAGGCCTTTGTTATTTTAAACAATCTAAAGATTTCAA
This sequence comes from Dryoscopus gambensis, assembly GCA_013389985.1. Taxonomy (NCBI): domain Eukaryota; kingdom Metazoa; phylum Chordata; class Aves; order Passeriformes; family Malaconotidae; genus Dryoscopus; species Dryoscopus gambensis. The sequence goes on from WEIT01013337.1 coordinate 68,735, forward strand.
ATCCTCTTAAAATCATCTGAGAAGGGAATGAGAAGAAATTGGTTGAAACTTGCACCTGAAAGCAGGGGAGAGCTGTATCAATCCCAAACTTCAGCTTGTGTAAGTTTTGAGGAATACCTATGGAGGGAGGAGGGGTTCTTTGTCCCCACCACATGCCAGCCAACTTGCATGTGAATCTCCCTTGCAAGACTATGTTATGCATTTCCATAATGGACCAAATTTTAAAGGTATTTCTGACAAAAATAGCCCTCAATTTTGATGAGGTTTTCAGGGATGTTTTTTTTTGGATTAATTTAGTGCTGGTTCACAAAACTTATCTTACTGCACCAAGCAATGATGGCATTTGTTTTCCAAAGGCTCAAACAATCCTTGGATTGAAGTTGTTAGGAAAGATGTGCCAGCTTTTTTAAAAAAAGCCTCCCCAGCAACAGCGGGTTTTGCCCATCTTCCTTCAAATTTTTTTTGTCCTAAAGCGGGTGCTGTGTGGATGCACAAATGGCATTCATAGTGGGATGCAGCACATGTAGCAGATGGGATGCTTGACTCCTTTTTGTGTTGGATGCTTGTAAAGCATGTTCCCCTCTACCTTTGCCTGTCGAGATGTGCACACAGGTGCAGGTGGTCCTTTGCAGGATGCGAGAAGGTGCTGGACAGAATTGTTATCTTTTAGTAGGACTCTCAAGTTACAAACGTAGGGGCAGGTTTAGCTCTCACTGCAATTGCTGAAGTCCTGCAAGTGAGGACGCAACTGGATCGTTACTGTCAGAAAGTCTGAAGCTTAAAAGAAGGAAAACATGGACTGATCTCACATTTTATGTGTTTTTAAAAAAGCCCCAAAATTAAAACAGTGTTTTTCTTCTGTTCTGGCTTGCTGGTTCCATAAGGGTTTTTGCCTTTTTTTTTTTTTTTTTTTTTGAGACATGGTATTGTTTTGCTTTTGTTTAGTTTTATTGAAAATAGGTGTGGGGGAAAACTCAGCCCCAGCATTTCGACTGTTATCTAGTATATTTAACACTTGGAAAGAGTTAGAAAAATGAGGGACTCTGTGTGAATTGAAAAAAATACCACAAAAAAAAACCCCAGCAAAAGAACTCACAGACCACTGACTGAGGAAGGGACTCCAAGGAAGGTTTAGAGTGTAAATGTTGAGAAAAATCTCATTTTCTAAATTCACTCCAAGAAACATCAGCAAGTCACAGCCACCAAAGATAAGGGGACACCAAATGTCTTGAAAACACAGTAAAATCTTCATTGCTTTTGCTTCACTCCAAAATGTCATGGGAATGGGGCAGCAGATAATACATTATGCTCTTAAGCCTTCATTTCACTGCACTCTCAAATACACCAGTGCCATGGAAAAGAAAATCAAGTGAATAAATGTTGCAATTTATATATATTTGAATAGATAACAAGAACAATTTTACTGTTTGCCATAAATGAAAACCCCACCAAATCATTCCTCTAATTGAGGTTCTGAAGCTCTGTTTATGGTTGCAAAGTGATTTGATACAAAAAAATTACACATTTTGAGTTATTATATCACCCAGAAATTTGATGCCACTTAACTATGTAATTTTCAGAAATGATATAAAACCACTGCAGAAAAATATTCAGGGAAGCCCAAAAGACCTCATTTTATCTGTTTTTATGGGTCTAAAATGAGAACTCGCAGAGATCCTTGCTCTGTATGTGAAGGCTGAACTGCCACCTCGGGAGCTTTATTAATATGTATGTAAATATGATCTGGTTAGATCCTGTGTTTCTGTGTCGTTTCACAAGGTGGAGCGGCTAACTAAGCCGAACAGATCAACGCCCTGTGTTTATATTTTTTTTTCCCTCCCAAGCAGCAACATTTAAAGATTCAAAGAGAGTGAGGACAGCAGCCTCATTTATGTCAAGATTGTCTCAAACCTCCTTCCTTCCTTCCTTCCTTCCTTCCCTCTCTTCTCTCCCCCCACCCCTCCCCAACTCCCAGACCTGTATCAAAAACAATTTACTTCTAACTTGACATAAGCTTTCACATTAAAGACTGAGGAGAAATGAAAATCACATCACACCGAATCTGCAGCTACAATTCTTCTTCCACTGAAAAGTTACTTGACCAAATGGGGAGAAAATGGAAATGCATTCGAAATATGTCCAAGTGGCACATCAAGCTTATCCTCCACGAGGATATTGGAACTTCCTCTTTACACTGAAGCTGCTGTTATTTATGGATCTATATCCGTGCCAAATTTTAGCTAAAGACACTGCACGATTAAAAAAAAAGAAAAAAAAAAGAAAAAAAACCACAGCCCAGAAGCTGAGCATGTGTGCTAAGAGTTCTTGACTCAGCATGCCTTGCTGTATATAGGATGAAATGGAATATTTGACATCAGATGAGCTTGTTTTTCCCTTGATAAGGATGGTGTTTCTGTATGAGAACTCCTCAAATCCCTTATATATTATGAAGACAGAAAAGATTATTATCTTAACACAAGATATTTAGTGCAAAAGAGTGCTTTCTCCCCCCTAATTTAAAACAAGGGACCATAGTACTTCTAAAGCTACCGAAAAGCTTGTTTTCTTCTTGCAGATTATGCTCCCATTTTGCTTGGGCTTTTTTTCCTTCTTTTGGTGATATTTTTGTGGGGGTTTTTGAGTGTTTTGTTGTTGTCGTGGGGGGCTGCGGCCCCAAGTTTGCAGGCCGGTGGCGGAGGCTGGAGCTGAGCCACAGCCCCAGGACAGCGGAACGGAGGCCCGGGGGGGCTCAGCGCCCTTTGCCGGCGGCGAGTGCCCAGCACAGCCGCGCAGATGGGACAAAGCGGGGCGATGCCAGGGCCGCCGCCGCCCGGGCAGCCCCCGGGGACCCTGGGCCCTCTCAAGGGGCTGCTGCGACGGGTGGGGGAGAGACAGAAGCGCGGGGCCAGCTGCAGACGGAGGCAGGTCGAGGTCAAGGTTAGAAAGAGCCTGCTATTGATCTGGCTTTGAACGCGAGACAGGGAGAGCAGAGAGACTAAAGGGGGAGCTGTGAGACAAGACATTAACAGCTTTCAGTGCTAATGATCACAAGTGCCAGACAGGGGAGGAAAGAGAAGACTGAGAAATCACTTTGGATTTTTTT